>JACATO010000124.1:1092500-1692500 GCA_018389105.1 Nautilus pompilius | reverse complement strand
TAAATAACACGTAAAGATCATCTTGGTTTTTTATATCAGTCACTAAAGATGGAGTAAAAATAACAGTTCCTTTTTTTTTGGTACCAGTTTAAATATCAGCTGATAGAACCAACCCCGGGACGCCCAGCTTCCTGTTTGGGCTATGTCTCTCTCTTTGACAGTGTCTCGCGAGATCTGGCCGTTAGTCACGTGCCTCCACTTATAACGTAAACAATTTACTGAGCAGGTGTTTAATCTTTGCTGGCCTCTGTATAGTTTGCTAAATGTTACCAAAAGTGTTCTTCACAAAGTAGACATCAAACTGTGTAAGCAGGACTTGCAAAATATTAAACTGATATTTCACCTGAATATTAAAAAAGTCATTAATGAAACAGATAAATATATCAGTTACGACACTGAGCACCAGATTACAATTAAACATTTGAAACCGACTTCACAGTAAGCAAGACTGGTATTTTACAGAAAACATCGTGTAAATACTGCAAACAACATAAAATAAATACAAGACTAATAATTATTTCACAGTGAATGATACGACCCAAATCTGAGATGATGTGAAACGCTTACGGTCCACCAACTTCAAACTTTTATCAGACATATAATCTAAAAGGCAGATGTAATTTGATTTTATGTTAATAAATGAAAGTGGCCAAATTTCAGGTGATTTCTTTACTCATTTTTACAAGTTGGGTAATAACTTGGATAGAAACGACTGCTGGTTAAGTTATCTCGTTATCTAGTTTAGATGAGAGAGATCCAAAGTATTCAAAAAATTTTCAGGCGATTAAAGGTTCTATAAGCAGGTTTTTCAGTACCAGTAGCATGCCCTATAGCACGCGGACGATGAAGTCAGAGACTAGACTGAATGCTAAAATACCCCTTTTTGTAGTCGATCCGTAACTGACGATATGATAGGAGCAAGTTGTGGCAGTGATTTGAAAGATGAGCTGCTGCCTATTTATGGCAAAATGGGCCTTAATATAAATTTTCAAACTGCTTGCCTTTCTGACGGTCTAATAAAATAACTCTACATCTTGACCATTACAACTTTAAGTATAAAACCGTCCAAAAGACAAAAATCGACAGCACACATTTCTATCGATTCTTTGTATGAGGCGTCACGTGACTAAATCTTCTGCCAGCGCAAATAAAATTCATGAGTTTAGTATTTAGATAAATAACTCCATTCTTTTGTGGTGTAAGAAAAAGATAAATGTTGTAATTTATCAACTCAAAGTTTTTTTTACTGCCGTCGATTTTGTTGCATTTTTAATCTTTTTAAAATTAGTTATGGAAAAATCCATTTCAACAGCGCTAGATGCTAGAAACATCTCATTTGTCTTCCACCCAGGTGCTGCCGTCACTGAGAAACTTTTGTTGGTTTATTTCCTTATTTGAATCGACATAGAAAACTGACGGGAAGAAGTTACTTAACCATTCTCTTTGATTGATCTCAAAAACAAAATTTAAAGCTGCTATGTAACGTCCTGGCCGGATTTTCCCCTCTACGTATTTAATAATACCTGCCTAACAGATGCGGAGTGCTGTTGTTTGAGAGATTTAATCCTTACACGCACTGACGTAGGAAGCAAAACTGTCGTGATGGAATATAAAATCTCTGTCATTCTAAAGCTGTAGCAAACGTTTTTCTCGGCTTCTTCAAACACCCGTCTCACCGAGCGAAATCTGACGGCGAGACCAGAGACTAGGGCTTTCATTTTCCTGGGTTGACGCCTTCAGGCTGAACAACAGCTGTGAAGAAAATACGGCAGTGTCGAGTGGTTTTCTATTTGACTGTCATCATCTAGTTCGAATAGATAATGACAGTCAAATAGAAAACCACTCGAGCCATGCAAAAGTTCCGGAAGATCTTTCTCTATTTATTGTAGGTAGGTAGGTGTAGGTACTGGCTTCCAAAAGTTAAGCAACGAACAAAATTATTTCCATAATGGTTAAAGTTTAATTCAACAAATGTTCAGCCCAGCTTTTCTTCATATGAAACAACCTTTATCACAGAAATATGTAAATTTGTCTCATCTAAATCAACTTTTCTAAAAAGGCATGAAAAGACTGGCTTCTGCCCATACCAAGTTTAGCTCTATGTGTTTTAAAGGACAACGTTGCAAATGGGTCGGACTCTCAAAGACTCTGATGAAGAACTGAGTAAATGTGAACGGAAGTCTGGCTTCTCTGCTATGGGCACGAAGATATTGTCCGAGAACCAGTTCAAGCCGACCAGGAATCACAAACCTCAGCAGATAATCGCTATGTGTCATTTTTGACTCGGCGGAGCAGAACTCTAGCACTGACCTGTTTCTGATCTCTCTGAATCGACAGGAAAGTCCAACTTCAACCATGTGCAAGTGGCTACATGGAAGAAAGCTCTAGGCAAGACGAACCGTGGTGGGGTCTTCTTGACCCATCGCCATAAACAAGAGCTTAAACTGATGCCATGAACGTGTCGCTTGAACACCACATCACTGGAGCTATGTTCAATTTGCTGACGGTTCAAGATTTATCCATCAACATGAATACCGGCGCGTACTCATTTGGATGGAACGTGAAACATGCAGCCATCCGACAAACATCATGGAAAGGGATCACTAGGGTGGTGGGGGTGAGATGTTCTAGAGAGGAACTTTATTGAGTGGGCATACAGATCCGCGTCTGTTGGAAGATAATCTGACTGCTAAGAAGTACAGGGACGAGTTTCTGGATCACTATATCAGGTCATGGACAGGTGAAACTGGAGATAGCTTTATTTTAATGGACAATAACGTTCGTCTACATAGAGCACGTGTGATCTAATTATGTCTTCAACACAAAACCATTACTCTCGTATGGTCAGCATTCTCTCTTGCACTAAATCTTATTGAGAATATTTGGGATGCTTTAGGAAGATGTTGTCTTCATCCAAGAACTGCAAACTTCTCTATAAAACAATAGATTTTATTGGCCACTTCTCTCGTTTATAAAGTTATAAGCACCATGTATTGCTGTCAGGGGGAACTCCATCTTCTATTGACTATCCCCTATTCTTTCTTGTTTCCTGATGTGGTTCTACTTCCTTCCCTTTAGATCCCTAAAAATTATTTGTAATTTACATTTTTTACTTAAAAATTCTGATACACGAAGAGACGTTTGTGTTGACCATTCACTGAATAAAACTTTAACCATTTTGGAAATATTATTTTTTTTTTTAAAACTGTTGTTTAACTTTTGAAAAAAACAAACAGTGTATATGGATTTTCAGTCTGCATGGTCTGTCGGAGACAGCTGAGCTAACTTTAATACAAAGATACAAAATGTTTCATTGATTCTCTCTGTTTCACGCTCCAGCATCTTCTTGGGTTTATCAGCAACTGAAATATGTTGCTTTTTGTTTTTAAGATATTTGTCGACAACTATCTAGCGCGTTTATCAGAGTCAACAGTCTATATAACTTAAGTTATGTCTAAGGTTACGCCAACGAATGTTTTCCTGCTTTTTGTTTTAATGTCCATATAAATTATAGTGTGTAATTCCATCTTCCATTTCACTGAACACACAAATAACTTGTCTAGATTTATTCGAAACTATGTCTGCCATAACCTTTATGTATATCTAAGTGTCCGCCAGAAATTTCTTTAGTTTTACATCTACAAACATCGATATGTCAGTTAGACAAGAAATAAAACATATCTGAGCCAAAAAGAGAACTAAGAGTCACCAAACTAATTATTAAACTAAGACTTTAGGCCATCTTTTATTTTAAAGTGCGGCTTTGAATTGTGAGAGGTAAGTAATGTGTCACATGGGCATGATCAGTGATCCACTCACCCGATAGATGTTGATGTATGATATACATGGTTGAGTGAATATTACAAACTGAAAGATATTTGCACAAATTACAAAAACTAACTGAAAAATACAACTAAAAATGAAAATAAAAATTACTGGCATTCATATTTAAAAACATGACTTTGTTCTCTAGTTTAGTGAGATTTGTGCAGCCGCTTCCCACTAACTAGCTTCTGTATAAGCGGTGGCACTCGTGCAGTTCCGAGTTACTAGGACGCTTAACGGTAAGTCATATACGCTGGGTGTTCGTCATCAAGTCTGCGGATGAGAGTGTTTCTTCACAAACACCCGACTCGCCCTAAAGCAACAGGATCGGCACCGTAAGACCTTTTAAAGATTTAGATACTGGATGTCAGGTAGACAGACCCAAAATGGAACCACGTCTCCACAAGTCCCACACCAGAAAGCACTAGTGCAGGTCTGTTGGTGCGTATCTTCCAGGGGGCCAATTAGGGTCTGAGTCCTGTAAGGCTCATTTAAATACAGTTCATCCTCTGGAAATGGAAACAGGCTTCAAAAATGTTTTGGTTTTCTTCTGCTTCGAGCAGTTTATTTTCTCCTTTCTTTGAGGTTTTTCCAAACGATCCAGTTTCCCATTCCCTAGCTGTTTTGCATGTTCTCCAAACACGTTATGATATCCGCTAAAAACGGCAAATTGCTGAGCCGTTTACTATCTCTGAAACAAAGGCAGTCATCCCAGTTTACCCGAGTTTAGAAAATCACCGGACATCACCCTAATCCAGCTCTCCCCTTAGTTCCACAGCCCGAATTCTATTAACACATCGCACACCGACACTTGGCACCATTTTCAAAACCCCAAATCTTTGGAAGACAGGGGGCTTCGTTCGGTCTTCGTCTACTGCACAGCGGCGCTAAAATACGTCTCATCTAAGGGATCAGTCCCAACCCCCATTAGCGCAACGCAACCAGAACGTCTGCCAACCATTTCGGGAGATACTTCCGAATCCATCCCGGTCCCAGTTCACGTGATCCACCGAAGCTTTAACCCTCTCAAACAAACCGGCCCATTTTTGTTGTAGAGCGCGACGACGACTCCGGGCCAACAAGTTCCTCCATTGCATCACAGGTTTTAGAAACAGGGAGCCGGGCTCTCGGCGGTGGCGAGGAGAAACAGCGGCGTCCAGGGCCATTTGATCTTAGCTCATCACCGAACTCTACGACAGAGCACAGCAGCTCCAAGCCACTTGTCACCAGGGGATACGCGCTATTACAAACCCACCGCTTAGTAAGCCCGCGCCCTGTTGGTCGTGACGTCATCTTGATCAACTCTAAGTTAACAGGCCCGATGAGCAATACTGTTCAGAAGTCTTGGATGCACGTGTTCTTGAGAAACTCGCGTTGCCGTCGCACAACGGAAGAAAAAGGGGTTTTCAGTATTCCGCAGCTTATTCGTAGGCCTAAAGGTTAGCGGTTACATCGGAACAAAGTTTCGACAGAAAATACAGTAATGTCCATAGGCATTCCCACTCCTCACCATCTGAATTTCTGCTGCTAGTCTCCTTCGTCATAGAGCCAAATTTTGGCCAGAACTAACTTAAAGCACTACGATGAATTACTATTTTCCAGCAGATTCTTCATCCACAATAAACGGTACGTTTTCCACTCGTCTTTGCTTTCACAAACACTTAACAGAATTTTAATGCGTTTTTCGATTTCATTTACGTTAATTTGTGTGAGATTTTTCGGGGCTGAGACTTTGGTACAAGTATTACACGAAAAACTTTAGCAACCAGCTCAGGTCAGAAAGGGTCATGGTGAGAATACCAGCTGAGGCTGATCGCCTGCGATTTTAAGCTCTGACGTCTGGTTCTGCCATTAACAGAAAATACGTAATATCAGAGTTGAGTTACCAACCAGCATATAGCATCAAAGTCGAAGGTCAGACGCCTGTTTATCGTTCTACTTCTTTGTTCCTCTCGTGGTTTGCTTTTGTCGTCAGTTTGTTTCATGATAAAAATATCAGAAATTATAAATCTTCAAGAGCAATGCATTTAGTGATAAGTAAATGTTCAAAAATACACAGCGCTAGTGAACAGAATTAGCGAAATCTCACAAACCCCGCTTATTTGGTTCTCTAAAACCCCAATCAGGGGATTCATGATCGTTTGTTCGCTTGTTTTCAGACAGGACAAATAAAATCCGCTTAGATCGTATTTCCCTAGCGACCGACGTTAAATACAAGTTTCCCAAAATGTCACACAACAGTCAGAAGTAAACTATACGATAATATAACATCGAACGAATTGCTTTCCTTGGACTGCGATTTGTATGTGGCCATCTTCGTGGTACTTTCAGCTTAATTATTGCACGGGGGCTTCACCGCGAACCTGGGCGGGGGCACCTGTCAGCTTTAACTACTGTCATCAGTCGCCTACTGTGTGCATCTACGTTTATATTACTTACGATTGTATGCACAGCATCGCTTTAAATATGTGGGATAATTTCAAAAAAATGTTTAGACGCCACAATTATCCATTGATTAACTGGAAAACAACAACAACAGCAACATTATTATTATTATTATAGAACACCTTTAAACCGACTCGTGTACATAGTCTGGCCGGAAAAACTGCCTGGGAGCTCATTAGCCATCTACCGGAATCTCTCAGACCGAGTGCCGAACCAGTCCCCTAAAGCCCTTCCAGGGAGCTCTCTCAGCCCCACCCCACCGACTGACTAATAGCCCATCCCCACACACGCACGCACCTGCGAGAGAGAGGCGAGCAGCTAAATGTCTGTTACCACGCCTCGCTGCCGGCTGCACTGACTGTGTAACAGGCCCCGCCAGTCATTAACACCCTGGCTGATCCCCGCTACAAGCAGGAAATAACACCGGGGAAACAGACAAGCAGATTAACTCGCACTAAGCCTACAGCGATGAGAGACGTGCACGTATGAGCAGTCCAGTGGTTCCCACGAGCCTCGGCTGGTTTACACGACTGAATTCTGTTTCTGCTAGACTACATGAACAATAATGTCGTCTGCTCTCTTCCATTCCAAATTTCTAAAATTCCCTTACATTTTATACATATATATATATATATATATATATATATATATATAATATACTGCTCAAGGATGATCCGGTAAATAAAGTCCGCTTGAGTCCAGTTCCTTCCAGCCTGCTTAACTCCCTGTGGGGTCTCTGGTGGTCCCCTGAATATTCTAACATGTCCTTGAGGTCTTCAACCTCTTAGATTACTTAACTCGCCCCCCAGGGTCCCTATTGGTCCCCTGAATATTCTAACATGTCCTTGAGGTCTTCTTCAACCTCTTAGATTACTTAACTCGCCTCCCCAGGGCCCCTATTGGTCCCCTGAATATTCTAACATGTCCTTGAGGTCTTCTTCAACCTCTTAGATTACTTAACTCGCCCCCCACGGGGTCCCTATTGGTCCCCTGGATATTCTAACGTACCCGTTGGAATCAGTTTTTGTCCATCAAGCCTTTCAGACGACCGGTGATCCTGAGAACACTCTGAAATAAACACGTGGCTCTGGATCTGACAACTCATAGAAATTAGCAATGAGGGGAAGTGTGATGGGGAAAACCCTGACGAGTTTGCTGATGATGGGCTTAGTGTTATTCCCGAACAGACTGAATTAAACGATATGCTGGGTACTTTAGTCACAAGCTTAAACCGGAAGTATGAGTGTTTAAAAGACATGTTTGCTGGTTTTTATTTTTTCTTCCAGGTTCTGTGTTTGTTGACGTGGGCGTTGGAGAACTCAGCAGCAGCAGCAGCAGCAGCAGCAGTAACCACGACACGGACTTGGATACTTGTAAAAGTGCATACAAAATCGAAAGTTTTACCGTTTATCAGCGATGCCTGATGTAAAGTGTGCAACTCCACTTTCTCTTCTCCAGAGTATTCCCGACTAATCCCTCGCAGAATCATATCCTAACACCTGCCCAACTTTACCAGTGATCGTGTGAACGAATCTTCAGCAAGTTAACCCAAACAGATCACCGTGGGTCAGGAACAGCTCTCAGAATGTGAAACAATCGATGAACCTGCTTTGCCGACGGCTCAAAGGGGTTGTTTACAAATGGCTTATGGTTTCTTACGCTACATGTAATAAAAAAATGTTTATTTAAAATTTTAATCAATATAAAATATTATAATTCACTCAGATGTTATTCTAATAAGTAAGATAGTAAATCCTTTTGATTGTCTTTAGACTATAGTCAGTGTATGATTAAGGGGTGTGTGTGTGTGTGTGTGTGAAAAGATCAATAGCTCGCAGAACTGCCTGCTTACGGCACTAAAAATAGGGGCAACTTCTGTTATCAAAAAGGGCTGGGGAGACTTTGAAACAACGTGAAGCATTATTGAATTTTTAAAAATTGCATCCGGAAGTGAGTCATGTATACATTATTAGGATAATATGTATTAAATAAGAAATTCCTGATTAGGATTTGTCAGTATTGTCTTTGAACGCTGTGTGTCGGACCAAAGCAGAGGGCCGACTGATCTCAATAAACCGGGATCAATTCGCGAATCGTATCGGCGGCCACGGCAAAAGACACGAAAGCTTCCTTCATTATTGTAACCGCCAAACCTGACTAGCGAACCCTTGTAGGAAAAAAAGGAGGGGGCGCTCCCTGTAAATATTCCTTTCTTTTCAAGCTTCTAGATGGCTGGGTGTACCTAGAACAGACCGCGGACGTTTTCCCGAACCGCCGCAACCTTCAGCGCATCTCCATGAAGACCAGGAGGAAAGATCCTGCGGGAGAACTTTGAACTACGAATCACAGGGAAAACACCCACTTTCCACAGGCCTCGGCAGCCATCAAATGACTGGCGATTCTCAATACACTGGCTTCTCAAATCGACATTAAACTGATCCATCCGCCTCACCGTGCGCTCCCACAAATCCTCTTTTACACAGTCACGTGTTTAACCTTTATCTTCACCGTGCGGGATGACAAGTCAAACAGGTATATTGCCGGATATAAAAGGGGGGATCAATATGATTCCTCTTTTAAATACTGATTAGACACCGGTGCAGTAAAAATTTCCATAAAAGATGAGATCCAATCAAGAACTGCGAGTCACAGGTGACATGTTTATAGTTTTCACCTCAGACAGGACAGAATGGACGACAATCGCTTCACGAATAAATAAATAAATAAACAAACGGGGAAATGTGTAATTCAAAGGAAGACGGAAAGTCACTAACCATGAATACATTTCTCTTGCCTCTACCAGACCGGTGCCGAGAGCTGCTCTTGTACTGGAGATTCTCGTCTCGCTGCTCGGGCGAGGAACGTTCAGATCGAACCAGACCGGACATCATCAGCCAGTCACCAATGTATCGTTTTCAGCCGGTTTCCTTTGAATGTCCCCAGTATATAAATATAGCGCTAAGATCGGTTCTTAATGCGTTATCTCTTTTTGAGAGACGGATACACGCTCAGATGTACTTCTCTGGGAAGTAGCCATCCTATACCCGGTGTTTTATTAGTTTTATTTTTCTATAGATTATCAGCCCTCTCCGTGTTGGTTTTACGCAGTAGGTGCGTGTTGGTCCCCAAATTGCTGCGGCGGTGACTCCCAGTGCCCCGCGACAGGCCTGCATCGCTAAGCCTCACGGCCGAGGGAAACCGTTGGCGGGGAGAGGGTCGACCTCGGCGGGCGGGAACAAACAGACTGCTTACTTCACCGCGATGTTGTGTAGATGTGGAGCTCAGCCGAACAGCCGTCCGGGATAAGGTAACACAACAGAGCCGGGCGGTCTGGCTGAAGTCAGCGGGGAAAAGCTCTGAATATAATAAAAGAAAACAATTCTACAGACGTCTGGCAGTTACGTCACAGAACTCGAAAACGACGGTGGCGCTCAGACCGGAAGCTCGCCCGCGGTCAGTTCTACCCCAGCTACGTGCGATCTGAGGAGAGAGAAATCTTGCGACGACAGAGATTACTTTTAATTGCCTTTTCGGTCTGCAGGTAGAAACAATCCCCTCTCGCTTTCCATCGTCAGCATAGCGTCTGAGAAGCGGGAAGTGCGAAGCCCGTCTCTGGTAATGTCGGCCGTGTGCAAGCCAGCCCAACGGTATCCGGCGGCCGGAGAGCTGCCAACTTCCCGACAGCAAGCAAACATTGGAGCGGAGGAACACCGACCATCTCCTTTGAAGAGTGCACATTTCCCAGCCAGATGGCGCCGATATACACTCAGGAAAGGGGAAGAGTCCTTTAGCAAAAGCATTCTTAGTCCTATCCAAAAACTTTAGAAAGAAACTTTAAACGAAATGTTCATTCGCGTTCGTCAGCAGAAAACTTGCAGCGTCTTGATGTCCCCTTAATTAGGGGATGCTTTAGGACAGACGGTTCGGGGTTACGTGGTGGTGTGGGGGTTAAAGAGACCTCCCATGGCGACTGGACAATCGGACCCTTTTAGATATTTCCTAGCAAGCTGAGTGGAGCTGGAATCCATCTCCGCATTAATTCCTTTTGTTATAAAATACGACTGCGTGGCGAGCTATTAGTCGCAGTTCGTACACATCCAAGTAAAAGGATGTTTGGTCTACGAGTGCCAGGATATAAACAGTGACCAGGAGTGCGGACGAGGCTCGGTGTTCCACGCCACGATCCCCCCCCCGGATACTGTTCTTTGACCTCCAGACGCAACTATTTTTAAGTTCACATCCACCGCATAACAAATTCTCATTAACCTTCAGCAGCCTTTTACAAAGACAGAAGATTGATTTCTTGAAAAACTCCATTTGAAGCAGCCCCTTTTGTTCGATGTTATATATTCTGCGAGACCCCAATCTCAACAAAGCCATTATTAGTAATGGATTTTTCCCGCTACATTAATGAACTGGAATGGGTGCAGACGTCAACTAGGGAACTCTCTGCTCGAGCTTGTAAAAGTCACTCGCTAATTCTATCGGAATTAACGCTTAATTAACTCTGAATTTCGTTCAAATTCTTTATTTACCTAATTCGATGACACAAGTTGCGAAACGCGGACAAAAGCTTTTGCTAATTCGCAGAGAAAATATCGAGCAGCTGATTGTTTGGGGTCGAACGGAAAAAAAATTCTTCGATTTCTTTAAAAGATGGGGTCTGACAAGGGTCGGGGGTCACTGGTTTGCTTTTTCGGGTCTCTTGCTTTTCTGTTCTTGTATATTAATGACTTAAATCAGAAAGCTAATATTTGTTCATCTTTCAATTAATTTTACATCTTCATTCGGTCTTTTGGCTCGATATCTGAGAGCGGCGGACCTGGGAAAATCAGAAAAATTCTCCTTTAAAAGAAAAAGGCAAAACGAAACAGCGTTCAGCTAATAAAGAGAAGCTCTGTAAACTCGTCCATTCCAGACAAGTGAGCCGATCTGAACAAAAGTGGCGATGAACTCTGGTCAGTCACCTGTCAGCTGGCGAACTTCATCTGCTTCCTCGATTTTCTTCCATCGAGGATTGTTGCTGAGTTGTCTTATAAACACCATCTAGCTCTAAATAGTTGCTCAGTAATCTGCGACCCACAAGTCGAGATATTCAGAATAAAATACTCGCGGAATTTAGAGATTATAAATTTTCTTTTAAATTTTATTTTTGTTCAAATGGAATCTTTTGACAGCTTCAGTTCGGTCGGAAACTGGCTATTTTGTAATTATCTGCGATTTGACTTATTCGCTTTAACTTTTCTTTATTATTTCTGTTAACGATTTTCTTGTTTCTCTCGATCTGAAAAGATCTTTTGTTTACCTGTAAAGCGACCTGATCTGGTGATTTTACCTGTCGCTGGACGCTACGGGAGGAATTGTCACAAAGCACAAGAAGAATGCATCAAAGCCGAATTCTTCAACTGGCAATCGAAGCTAAACCGCCTCTGTCTGAAGATAGCAGCACTCTATCCCAGCTCCCAGTTTAGGATGTGAACAGAGTGCTTTTGAGATGAGAGACGGAAGTAATGAGAGCGTACATCACCATGTGACCTATCAAACTTATTGGCTTTATCGAAACGAAGAATGATCAGGGATTCCTTAAAGTTCATCAATATCGGTACGAAATTTACACGATCACCCGTCTGAACGTTCAGATAAACTATCTGTAGGCAGGAGTTATCCCCCGTACCATGCATATAAATTTAATGCATTGTTCTATTAGTAACGTGACTCCAAACAGCATCAATCAGCAAATTAACTTGCTTACAGAAAAAAATAAAAATGAGTTAAATGTTCATCAGATATATTTTCCGTATTGACCACCTTTTTTCTCTGAGCCAAAAATTACTCTAAATTGATATCGAACAGGAGAGTTCTCATCCAGCAAATTGGTTCTCCATATCGCATTGTCGTTTTTGAAGTATCAGCATGTTCCTTTATTCTAGGGGCACTGTCCCCCATCGGCAGTTATTTCCCAAAGAACAGATTTTTCAGTGCTCTCTTTCTTCAAGAACGTGCTCATCCTTCTCATCAGTGCCGTGCGGCAAGTAGAAAGAGATTAGTTGTACTGAAAAGTAATTTCTGTGCATAGTTATCTTTACAAGGGCCGTTCCTGGAACCTTTCCATAGGTTTTCGTAGTCATTCAATATACACACATAACCACACCCGAAATATGTACATTTCGCATCTATGGGATGGACAGATTAATATGGTAAATGCGCATCTACTGTTAGCTAGAACGCTCTCGTTGTCAAAGGCTTTTAGTTTTGGCTACTTCCGTGACGTTTTAATTAACAATAAATCATTTAAAGAATATAATGATTGCTTTAATTTTTAATGAAATTAATTGAGATCATATTTTAAAGCTTTCTTTTCAACTATTAAAATTCACTTTGCTATTTAATAACAGAGAACTTAAGCAGTTTAAATTACACTGATATGCAACATATCGGATGTTTCAACATACATAGCTTATTCTTTTATCAATTCAGGTGCTGAATCCAAAAGTGAAACCAATTTTTTCTCATCACATACTGTTTTCTAACCATTCCCATCATCTATTTTGCATGCAATTATGCAATGTATGTGTACAATATATACATAAAATGGTTTATTCATTACATTCATATACAGATACTATATATATATATATATATATATATATATTCAGACTTGTTCTACACGGTAAGAAGAGGTTGTATGAATAACCCTGACATATTCTATATTTGTGGTAGTTTGTGGTGCAGAAACAAAAACAGAAGATCACGTTTTTTTAGAAAGTGTATTATGCATATTTTGGAATGAAGCTTGGAGATCAAGATAAGTCATGGCCTCCACACACAGTTTATCGAATTTAGGTTGAGGCCTTTAAAAACTGGAGTAAAGGTAGAAATAAGTCACTGAACTTTGGAATAGCTGTGGAATGACATGAACCTAAGAACCACATGATGATTATTATTTTTGCACTTTTAACATTGAAGGTTATAACACAAAAAGCAAAAAAGAGATTTCCTATCCCAACTTTCGATCTGCACTGAGACCTGTACAACATGGCCCAAATGTGCCTATTTCCTTGCCACAGCAGCTTGAAAAGCTGTGTCAGAGTCTGAAGCAGGCATTACTGAAGCTGAAGATGATGGTGATTGCTACAAAATAGATGAAGCACTTTGTGAACCTCTATCTTTCACAAAAAGTGAGCTAGATGGTGGTTTGGTTAGAGATCTGGATTTGCCGAATGGCTCTGCAGAAGTTCTGGGATCTGGACTCCAAGCAAAAAACCTACTTACTCCTGGAATATCATTTTCTTTGTACAAACATGAAAATGAATTTGTGCCATATTTTTCCATGTACAACAAACTTGTCTACTGCAAGAACATCCTGAAAGTGATACAAAACATAGGAGCTGCATATCAGTCAACTGAATGGAGACTGTTTATCGATTCCTCGAAAACAAATATTGAAAGAGGATTTTTTCACAATGGCAACAAATGTGATTCTGTGCCTATTGCACATTCAGTGCATCTGAAGGAAACATACGAGAATCTGGAGCTGCTTCTAGAAAAGGTTGAATATAGTGGACATCATAGCAGTCTGAGTACACAAAAATCCCCTGTGCTTCTTATGTGAATGGGACAGTAGAGCAAGAAATCAACACTAGAAAAAGAAGGTATGGCCACCCAGAAACACATTTACACCAGGTTCAAAGAACATCATCCACAAAAAACTGATTGAGCCTAATAAGGTTTTGTTACCACCAGTCCATATAAAGGTGGGCTTGATGAAGCAATCTGTCAAAGCATTAGATAAGGAGGGAATCTGCTTCAAACATATTTGTAGTAAATTTCTAACATTCAGCTATGAAAAAGTAAAAGATGGCATCTTTATTGGGCCGCAAATCAGAAATTTGACACAGGATGAGCAGTTTGAAGGAATGATGAATAGAGCAGAGAAAGGAACCTGAACTGCATTCAAGAGTATAATTCAGAACTTTCTGAGCATTTACAAAGACTCCAACTACAAGGACATTGTCAATGAAATGCTCAGCAAAGTTGAAAAGCAAGGCTGCACCATGAGTCTAAAAGTTCACTTCCTTCACTTGCATTTGGACTATTTTCCAGAAAATTTCAGTAGTGTGAGTGAAGAACAAGGAGAAAGGTTTCACCAGATTATCAAGGCCATGGAAAAAAAGATACCAAGGAAGGTGGGATGTTGACATGATGGCAGACTACTGCTGGTCCTTAAAACAGGAAAGCTTTGAGAACTGCGGCACAAGAAGCTGGCAAAGAAACAACGATTTTGTCCTACTGATCAGTCATGATTGATCAATTATGTATCAAACAAGTATGAATTTACTTTGAATTTTATTGTCTTTATATTTCATACTAAAAATATTTTTGAGCAATTGCATTCAAAATCTTATAATTTTGTACTCTTGAAAATTTAGCTGTTTAGTACATAATTACATATTATGAATATATCTGACATTTTTCTTGAAAATCCTTGATGTGATGTATGAAAGTGGTTGTGAAATTTGAAATCAGCTAGCAGAACTGTATGAAATCACACTTAATAGGAAGAAAGCATCTTGTCCTTTGTTTTTAAATGCATTCCAGTGTAATGGATGCAACTCTGAGCTGACTGGATTGTTTTTTATTTCAATTAACAATTATCTTTTTTCAATTTTAAAAAAATGAGAGATTTTAATTATATTTCTATTTTTCTGCCAAACCTCTATAATAACATCTGGAAGTTATCTTACCTTTTTTTTTACAGAAATAAAACAAGCGATCTGAAGTTAGAGCAAACGTTATTTCTTAGACAAATTAGCCGATAGACTGTGATGTACGTGTGCATGAGTGTAGCTATCGTGGGTGTCTACATCATCTGCACGTGCTTTAAATAATACGTCCGATAAATCCACTTAGCTTTGCTTTCCACTCTTCGATTAAGGTGACATTCACATCGCGCGAGTTTTTCTAGGAGGAAGATTATTTAATCTTGTTTATCTATCAAGGACATCTAGATATCCCGAGTTGGGGACGGTGATTCGTGGCCATGGCTAACAGCTGCATCGTAGACATGCTGTTGGACCTAAAGGATGCAGATTTCCCCAGCCCTGGAGCCGTTTGTAGACGGAAAGGCGCCACCATCAGTCTCTCGCAGTGTCATCCAGGATCCAGATCAGGGAACAAGATTAATATATTTACCATGATCCATAAATATTACTGTAGGTTTGCTGCTAATAACCATCGATCTTCCCAGGCATTTATAGTAAAAGAAAACACACCGTGTGTGAAGAAATATTAATAATTTTAGCTTTGTAAATCATAAACCAAATCAGATAATTCTAAAAAATACGAATCCGGTGCTAAAAGTCACACAAAAAAGGAAATAAACAGAACATTCAATTTCTTTCTACTGCCGCTGTGGTACACAGTTAATGGGGCTCAATGAATAATGATCGATATATTCTGTATTTCATGTCCATTTGTTGTTGTTTTTTAAAGAGTGACAGAATGTTATTTAAAAAATTATATGAAAACGATAACTTTGTGTATTTATTTGTGCATCCGATTGTTTGTCAGGGCAGCCCCTAATGACAGCGTTCACAGGGTCGTAAATGTTCGATAAATGATGTTGTTGAATGGTTTCTGCTCAACCGCGATTCTGGTTCATTGCACAAAAATCTCTAAAACTTCCTTCGACGCATTTCTAAATATTTTACAGCAGAATTTATCTTCTCTTTTACATCTGTGACTTGATTCGAAGTAGAACCAGGCCGCCTTTTGGATTTCTAGAAACAGTTTGAACGTTTATTTAAAGTTACATTAATAGCTTCCCAAACTTTCAGTTCTTGTTGAAGCTACACTAATGTTTCAAAAGCGTAAAACAAATCTGCTCAGAGCGACGCCGATATCTCTTTAGCAATACAACATAATTGTTCATAAAGCTGCACCGTGTCCCAACGATCTGTTAAAGCTGCTAAAGTTAAACCAATGCAAGCTCAACAAGGTAATGCAACTCTCTTCAAAGCTACTTTAATGTCTGCGTTAGTTACTAGTCTGTAGTTATTCTTTGCATTACCGAAGGTACAGTATTTTTAAAAAGACAGACGCCAATTCGTCACTTTTAACTTGTACACTCTTTTACAGTGAGATATCAGCTTGTTACTTCTTTGCGGAATCAAGGTCCATTTATTTGTCAAGAATAAACAGTTTCTAGTCTCTCTCCCGAACAAGATGGAAATTCCTTCGGAAGGAAAGCGATGCGAGTTCACTTCCTCATCTTGTAAAACATTAAAGAAAGTGACAGTTGATTACAAGTCGCAGCTGAAAGTAATAAAAAAAGCTTTTTTTATATTTATCTCTCTTATGGTGTTAGTGCGGCCATTGTGGGGAAACGCAGCCGATAATTCGAAATGATGAATGTTTTCCACAAGTAACCATGTTTTCAGTTAATAACCTCTCTGTCTAACCAAGTATGAACAGAAATGTAAATCTGGGGAAAGAAGTTATCAGACTTCTCCAAGATTTACAGCAATGTTTTCTATTGCACGTCAAACAGAATCAAACGACCAGTCAGAATGCTACCTGCTGCGTTTGAGCGGAGAGTGAAGATGTAAATATCCGTATAGGGTTTTGAATTCAAACACATACTTTTCTTTCTATTCTGACTAGTAGATAATAAAAAAAGGCAATTCAATTATCCCGTGACGTGGTTGACTTTCTCGTCAGAAAGAGATAGGCTGTCAGTTTCTTTAAAACCGATATTTACCTTTCTATCCCAAGTTTTTACAACTCTTGTCACTTTTTGCTTTACTTTACATTTTAAAACGCTTTCAGTAAAATTCTAATCGAAGCTACGATTGATCGATTTAGTAACAATGGTCAAAATGCACTTGTTAAATCGCATTGCTAGTTTAGCTGGCAACCCTGAGAGAATACAGTTCTATTACATTAATATGGCCACCTCCATAAATAAATTATTTGACCCACGGTCGTATAATACATCCAGAATGCGGCCATAGTCAAGGACATCGCCAGACATGTCGACATTTTCTTGTAGATCTGTGGTCAAGTGATCTGGAAGGTTTTCGGCAGTGACGCCATTACTTGCTACGTCGCACCACTCGCTGTCTAGATTCCTTTGGTGGCATTACTCATTAACTTAAAAACAGTTCAATACATATTCAGGGTGCGTACCACGTAAGAAGCCCCCTCTGTCCAATAGGAATAAATGCTTCAATAAGGTTGAGTCAGGGGACATGTCTAGAAAGACTTTTTGAGTATTGGCGGCGTGTACTCGTTCTTGTCGAGTTCAGATTCCAGCAGCTCATATCTGAGATTTGAGAAGTCCTGACAAAACTATCAGCCCTCTTGTCTTCCAGTCTCCTGTCAGGTTTGGGAGCAGCAGCATCGTGATAGATGGTGGAAAGGCATAACTGATGTTTCGTATGCATCGCTGTTTTAAAGACATCTTTTACCATTGTATTAACAAGGCAACCTGAGGTTTGGTGCCTACATTCTTCAGGATGGCGCTACACGCCACATCTCTCGTGCGGCCACAGCATGCGCGGAGAATGAAAGCGGTGTCGACTTCTCCGCTAGGTACCAGTCAAGCACCTGCGGAAGCATCCAGATCTTCGGCCAAGAACAACCCGTCCCTGTCCCACCAATATGACGGATTAAAAAAAAAAAAGGGTCTTACAGATATGTGGTCACCTGAATTAGATCACGATACGAATTTTGTTAATTCAGTGCCAAACAGGGTAGAGGGTTCTTCGTGCCGCGAAACTCACCTTGACCGAGTACCAGAGTGTTCTGGTTTTGGTTTCCATTTTTAACAAATTGTAATAGCACCGACAGGCAAATTATGACGGAATGACGGTGTGTGTGTGTGTGTGTGTGATTAAAATACGTTTATTTTCTGTCTATAATCGTCCACTTAACGGCTTAGGAACGTATCAGTGGGTAGTCTGGAGATAGCCGCTCTTTGATTAGTTATACAGTTTGAAAAACTTACGATGCGAGAGTCGGGTGCGAAAGCCGTTAGGATCTACAGATTTCCAAGAGTCGTCAAAACTGTGGAAGGGGAATTCCAGAGCCGCCGCGCACGAAACATCGTTCGTTCTTTCTGTCGGGTTCACGACATTTCTGTGATTAAGAGAAGTTACTTTTTGGCGTTATGAACGGATTTCTGCAGAGCCGGTGCAGCGTGGATTCTTAAACAGGATCTGGGGGTTCTGCTTTGCTTGGATGTCTGTAAGAACTGTCCTTTTCTGTGTATTAATAGCGGTAAACCATGAAATGATAGCCATCCTTACCGCAGATCTTGGGGGGGCCACAAACTGCTCATGGATACGGGTCTCTACGTCCACAATGGAACTACTTTATATCAGCAAATTAAATGTAAAGAACGCAGCTGTGCGCTCTGTGGCTCTACTATATTCTAGCCATTCGGCTGCTGGAATAGGAAAGTACCGTCCATTACCTACCCTGTCTGCTTCGCTAACTGGGAGAAGGCGAAAGTCGTATTTAGCCGCGCGCTTGCTTTGACAAGAGGAATCAATCAGACCAATGGAGGTAGGATGAGCGACCGCAGCGCCGCAATGTATGTTGGGTCGTGTCGGGTACTAGCTTAAACTCGCATGGAGGTTTGATAACGTCAACAGACGTTTTGTTGTACTTTGTTCGCGCTGACCAAGAAGTTCTAGTGAACCAGCAGCTTTGTGTTTTTTAATTTAAAATACTTTTAACGATAAGATGAATAATAAACTGTAGAGTCCCACAAGTTTCTGTTTCTATTGAAAGAAAGACGTCCGAGTAGCCACGGTTAGCGAATGAGCTCCCTGCGTAAGGATTGTTGTGGCTCCCTAGATTTGATATGGCATGACGTCATGCATATTTAAAACGTACAACGGAAACCGGAAAGCATTCATGCATCTACCTCTTCCGGGTTCAATACGCATTGATGTGCACTGGAAGCAGCATATGATCGTTTAATGTTCACATCTGGCTAAAGTCAGCCCAATTTCGGCTATAGATAAGACCAGATTACTTTTGAGAGTAGTGTTTGATTTTTTTTGGATTTGGTAAGCACTATTAACAGTCTTATAACAGTTAAGACAATTTACTAGAAACTGAAACCTAATCCACTTAGTAATTACTAGATAGAAAGTTCAGCCTTGAAAGCAATTTTGTCCAGAGCTTATGACTTTGTATGGACACAATACTGGTAATGTTTTTGTTTGTTTAAGGGAAGTAATCGGTCCATACAAGAATCAAGCTGTTCGTATTACCCAAGTTTTATATAAGCTCATAATAACTATTATATTATTAAAAACATCTGCAATCTTACTAATATTCCACATATATATATTGTAGTAGTTGCAGTTTCTGTATTAAGTTAGATGATAGTTATTACAAAATAGTTTCAGGAAAACTAATTTTCAAAACAAATATTAAAGTTAATTTTAGCGTGTAGTTTAGAGATAAGTTACATGAAGTTTTTTGATTAAAATTCTACAGTATTTATCTAGATCAACCATGATGATATTGTTGCCGTGTTATTCTTGATTCTGTAATTCTTAGCGGGTGTTAAAACTTCTACGTTTACCGGGGAAGTTAACAAAATCGTCTGCTTTGATCAAGTATAGTTTGCAAACATTCCCTTAGAGGTCAGCCCCACCTTTTTTTTTTTTTTTTTGATCGCCTGTTAAAAATTTGTTTGTTGTCCGCTGGGAAATTTTGAGAAAACTTCAGCGCCTCCTGGAAATGGTCGGCTAGAACTCGGAACCAGATCGCGGAGATTTCGGTTTTTCCATTTGTCAATTAAATATTTATTTTGTCGTGTTTTACGAAAGAGTTCCAGCACGATTCCTACACTATTTTACACTGCCAGCACTGGATAGATTGGCCACACACTTGCCGGTGAGTATTTCTGCTCGGTGCACCAACAGTCCTACAACCGAACCATCATCCACTGCAGTCGTGGGCAGACGCGTGAGGATGACGGCGGCTCCACACCGACAGCAGACCGATTCCTTGTTTGTTTATTGTCGAATGCATCGTTGCCATCAGTAGTCAGTGATTTATTTACGCTCTTTTCTCTTACATTATGACCAGATTTCATGGCGAGAAAAGTTCAAGAACGAATCGAAGATTTTTGAAATTTTATCACAAAGAACCGAATTTTCAGATATTACATGAAATGAACAGATCAAGGGTGTATTAGTGTTTGGTCACAGCCACAAGCAGCGATTACGGCCTGACAGCGTCTATCCATGTAGTCCACAAAGAGAATACACCAATTTATGCAAATATCTTTTCAAGTCGACTGAATAATTCTGAACAGTTGATCCAGGTTTTGTGGCATTTTCATCCTAATGGCTTTGTCTGTATCGATTCATAGATTCTCTATTGGATTCAGATGATAGCTTTGAGCTGGCCACATAGAGCTGGAATTTTCTGATCTATGAGATACTGCTTGATGATGGGAGCCGAAGCTTTCGGATCGCTATCATTCGTCGGAATATGGTTCTAGTATATTGGTCAAAATGTATAAGCGGGGAAAACAATCTGTTATTAAATGGATACGATGGATGGGGCCTGTCTCCTTTCGCGGGGGAAACAGCTCGAAAAACATAATAGACCACAATACCTCTTTAGATCGTCATTTTGGTGCACCCAGAATGGAATGCTTCACTGAATCATCGCCGAAAAATCTAATCCAAAACTCTGAAACCCTGATTTATTTTAAATCACCCCGGCCCATAGTTCCAGGATCCAATGAAGATGACACTTGGCGAACCGAAGTAGGGTCCTTTGATACTTAAAAAAAAAACAGAGTTTCTTTCGGGCAACTCGCCCCATCAATTCGAAGTCACAAATCCGTCTTTCCACAGTTATTACAGAGATTGGGAGGTCCACCGAATTCTTTAAAAAGTTAACGGACATCTTGCGGTGATCTAGTTTGGACAGTTGATCGACTTTCCAATCGGCCCGAGCATAACTTTTGCATGTCCGCCACTTCTGTGCTATTCGTAATGTAGCTGCCAGTTTATCCGTACAAATTTCCGGCTAGATAACAGAGCCGTCTTACTGCACTCGACCCGCTTAGCAATCTCAGAATATGAGAGTTTCTCTTTGAGCAACTCCATGATCCGTGCTTCTTTCCTTGGGCTGCTTAAGCTGGCTTCTCAACCTATTGTGGAATGCTAAAAAAAAATTAATCCTTAGTTTACCGCATTCTATTAGTTGTCCGGAAAAAACCCACAGATATAAACAGCTGGCTTTGGCGTTTTTCAATTTTTGTCACCATGAAATTCCACCATAATGTAAGGAAAGAGGGCGTATGCAAAACGTTGACTAACCGACCACCTGCCATCCTCCTTAAACTTTTGCCCACCACTGTATATTCTGGTACAGTCATCCCTAGTGAATAGTTAGGAATTGCTGTAATAATTCTCATCTCATCAGAACTCTTCTGTTCTTAAACAAGGACGAGCTGAGTTCGGAAGAATGGAACTTCTTGCATCAGAACGAGAACCCCGCCTCTTGTGTGTGTGTTTTGTTCTCGTTCTTCTTTGCTTCCTTCGAACTCTCGATCCTTAACATTTTTACTCCGAGTATTTGAAGCCGTTTTCTCAATCTCCTTTGATCTCTTATCATCGTTTTGTTCCTTTTGAGAGTTGATGAATATTCTCCGATTTTTTAAAAAAATTTTGTTTTTTTTGGTTAGTTAGAAATGAACCCCGAACGACCTGGGCTCCGCGGAGACCGGATTTTTATTGCCTCAAGACATTAAACCTGGAAATCAGTAAAATTACTTCAGAAATTTGATTATTTCACATCAAATAAATTATCGCTCCTAATAAAAATCCAAAGAACCAGAGCTCGATTTCTTTGCTATCAATGTCTTCTTTCATTACTTGAAATTTATTGTTCCGTCTTCTTTTTTTTTTAGATTAATCATTTAAAGAAAAAGTAAAACGAAACATGTATATTGATAAGAATTTATTCCCTCCAGTAGACTAATTTCTCCAGAAGTTTTCTTCCTTTAGAAAGATATCAGGTAGCGATTTCTAAGATGCCGCCGGTCAAATGCTACGTGCCTCGTGACGTACGGAAGACATCTATTAAGAAGCGGAGTATAGCCAGAGAGGAAGGTCGCTTGGGAACAGAATAATTATGGAATGAAGCCAGATCATCCGCTCTTGAAAAACCATTAAAACACAGTATTAAGAGATCAATACTGCAACAGGGCAAAGCTGATATAAATACATGTTTTAAATTAGAAAGATGGATAGAATATGCGCTATAAAAGCAGAGCTTTTTGTTATAATTGGTTCGTCGTCTACTGACATCCAACGGTCACAAGACGATGTGATTTGAATATATTCCAACAGATCGCCTATTTTAGATAAACCTGTAGATTTGCGGTATAATTTCAATCAGATACAAAGAAAGCGAACCTTTGCCAACCTTTACCGCTCTCTCTCGTCTCTTCACACTCATCATGCCCAAGCGACATCTGACGGAAAATTTCTAGTTCTAAGGTAAGGCCAGATCACGGAATTTTTGTAATTCTATACATACTGCGTATTGCTGATAGAGATGATTAAAATCTTCTTTAATCTAACCCAGGTTTGTAAATTCTCTTCTAATAGTTATTCTGTCCTCTCAGTTAACAAGAGATCGCAGTCTGAAAGTTTATTAGCAGCATACATCACAGTACATCCGGGCGACGTCACGGTGCCTTATCGTAATAACTATAACACGTTTCACTTGCAAAAATCGGAAATATTTGCGTAATATAACTGCGAATATCAATCAGCTTGTAGAAATAAGAAAACAAACGATTATTTTATTTTACCGGCATCGTTAATACCAAGAAAAATACCCCAGTCTGCTACAAGACTAAGTCGTTCTGCGAAACGCTTCCGAATCTCTTCCGGATTCATTAACCCTAACAAACTGAGGGCACCAACCTTTCGCCGCCGCATGTCCTGAACAAGTCATACCTAAAGCTTCCTTTCGATTACCAATGTTGGTATTATACAGCGAGACTTTCTGAACGAACCCCCGACCAGGTTGTGGGAGACTTTTACCAGCAGCCATCTCTTGACAAGTAAACAAAAAAGGGCAACAGGATCCAGGCGGAGCTAGAAGTGTTAAATTCGACAGGGGGGGCCCTTCGCTGGAAAAGTCCTAACGAAGGAACTCTCTCTGGGTGTTAGGTGTAATAGTCGTCCTTTACGTCAACCACGACATTCACTAAGCCAACCGGTTCCGCTGACCATTCACGAAATCCTAAATGGCTGGAACGGTTGGAGCACTAGCAGTGATGAGGGTTTCTAATAAATCTTAAAAGCTGTCAAAAACCATTCTCTAGCTCCTCCATCTAACCGCCGCGCCGTTCTGTTATATGGCGGCTTGTCAAGATCTTCCAAGGTTTGTTATTTTCAGGACCTCTTTAACAGACACGTGCGGTTAGGCTTCTTTACTTTCAATCGATACCCCAAAAACCGGCTAAAAAGTAATGAACTTTTATGCTGACGGAATCAGAATCGGGACCTTGGCGTCCATGTTCAGACGTCTGGATAAAATCGCAGTGTTTACAGCGACTCTGGAACACTTGGTAAATGCTTTTTATTGCTGGTGGGCAGGGATGAAACTCTTATAATAGAGATGATCGGGATGTGCCATGCTATTGACGTTCTTTGTCGCGCCCATGGATGTTCTTTATTGTATTTAATGGTTATTCACTTCCTCTCGTCGAGAGGTGTGTTTGGCAGATTTTTAAACAATATATAGACACGAGACGGCCACAGTGAAGTTTTATTGTGGAAATCTGACCTCCAGACCCGGCTTAGTCCACAAACTACCATCAACAATATTATTCTGCCTATGGCTTCAGGTAAAATAAATCCACGGCACATCTCATTTGTATGTTTTGATGATTTCGGTGCTGGAGATGGGTGTGCCCCCTTTAAAAAATGGGTGGGTAGAAGAAACTCCTACAGACGCGACTGACGTCCTGTCTTCTCCGGCTTCCGTGCGAGATCTGAAAATTATTTAAAAAACCGACACTACCTGAAAAGAAAGGTTCCATCACCCGTTTGGTTCGACCTGACAGGTCAAGTATGAGACCGGGCTCGACTGAGACGTAGAATTCAAGAAAAATCTGAGAAACAAAATGGTCTGTCTCGAAGTTGGCTAAGCTGTAGAATGGTCTGGTGACGTAAGCGAACGGTACTATCCATCGCTGTGTCGTTAGAGACGGTTCTTTCCGTTCGGTGTCCGGAAAATCTTAGACAAAGCCGTTCTACATGTCATTGGTCTACAATCTGGTTGGGAAAATGAATGACATCAGGAAAAAATAAAACGGAAATTTGCTAGCCGATTTTGACAATTCTGTTGAACTATCCGCAACCCAGTCACTGTAGGCGCTCCCTGGAGGTGGCGCTGACAAACCAAAACAGAACAACAATCATCTCGGATGTGCGCCGGCCGGCCTCGCCACGCGGTGAGGTTCGGGAGACAGCGGACAGGCGATTTCCCAAAGGACCTCGGATGCAGTGCAGACTTCGACCCGCTCGTATTTCTGTTGTTCGCTTCGTTTTCCGACCAAAACGTTTGCCTTTGTCCAGCATATCTTTGGACATCGTTACTTTATTAAGGGGCTTTTGCCCTATTTCTTCCCATGTCTTTTGGCATATTTAGCCTTTCTCCATTTGCCAGTGACCTGCTCTTTGTTGTGAGCAACTGAAAACTGTTAGATGCGGACCTTTATCTCGCCATCACTCAAGAGTGGCTGAAGCCTGGCCATACTGAGCACAATCTCTGGGTTCTTTGTTGTTTTCTAATGCAATAATTTTATTCGCTAGGAAAAAGATAAATTTTTTTTACAAAATATGTACTATTGTCAACCATTTCGGTTCCACGTCTTGACATCAAAAAGAAAAACAATAACAGAGAGGGATTATTAAATTTAATGATTTTAATGACTGTAATGATGTTATTTCACTAAAACATAATCTAATAACCGGCCTGAGTTGTTTGGCCAGCAGAAGTCAGACTGAAAGAAATCGAACGGAACACCGTCGATAAATACCCACGGGGCCACTTCTGTCGTTAACAAAACAAAGCAAGAAAACAATGCATACTAATCCGCTTACATCAACCTAGAATAGTACGAAAAAAAACCTTTTCTTTAATTTAAAATTCTCTTTCTGTTGAGTGATTTTTTAAAACATAAAACATAAAACCGAAAGCAGTTGCTGCACTTTGTAGATAAATATATGGTTTCCTTGGCAACGGTTATTCAAAGCGCTTTCGTAACCGCTCCGTGAAGGTATTGAAGGAGCAATCATTATTAATAATGAGCTTTAAATAGTGTCGTTGCCATAGCAACAAAGCAACAGTTTATGACAAACCTTTTCAATAATAATAATAATAATAATAATAATAATAATAATAATAATAATAATAATAATAATAATAATAATAATAATAATAATAATAATAATAATAATATAATAATAATAATAATAATAATAATAATAATAATAATAATAATAATAATAATAATAATAATAATAATAATAATAATAATAATAATAATAATAATAATAATAATACCCAAACGGACGACCACCTTAATCCCTGAAAAGTTACATGTAAACCACGTGAGAGGGAGCACCTTTAAGAATCATTCTGACAAACGTATCGAGTGATTGATTTTCTCGAAATCTGAAGTAGTAATGAACTGTTGCGGGAGGGTGGGAACCACCAAACTGCTTTACCGAGATTGTAGCCGAAGATAATGTGAACTTGCAAGAAAAGACAGTTTGGGAGGAAGGTTCCACAGAGACAGCGGCGGCCATCGCTGTCAAAAACTCACCTTGTTTGTAATAAAGCACAGCAGGGGGCGCTCGGCCAGGACTGGGGCAGTCTGTCTTCTTAAGGAAACAATCACGTTCAGTTTTTGACTCCTTAGGAAAAAAAAAACACAGAAAACTTCCAAACGAAATCTCACATTTACTCGGCGATTTCTGTGAAATCGATCTTTCGTCCAATGCCTCCGGTGGTAGCCATGGCGCCGGCGCAAGGATGAGGCTCCACTGACGTACTCGTGGGGCTGCTGTAATAAGACCCTGAACGAAACACGGTCCGCTGGGCCGTATTATAGAGGCTGGCAAACTGACCGTTCGGTCTCGCAATCTCCGTTTGATGGTAAATACTGAAGAAGAAAAAATAAATAAAGCAGTTTATTAGGATCCAGGGCGCGGTCTAGAAGAAAGTAGGATGTTAGCCGACTGCGTAGACGACTGGCGGTCGTCACTTATCCGCTCCATCCGATCTGTTCCGCTTGGACGAGATGATTTCTGTCGGACCCGTCACCCGGAAGACTTACCACGATGGATTCCAACGTTCTGCGAGCCGCGGGTACATCTTGTCCTGTAGCAGCCCTTTATGTTCTTGAAATAGCCCAATTACCAAATCCTGATAATAGCCGATGGTGAGGATCAGCGTCCAAGCTAAACCCGATCCCTGTTTTCGTTTTTACTCTCAAAATTCACCAATAATAATAGACACTTCGAGAAAAGTGGATATGGGGAGATAAGTAAAACCAGCGAGACGATACCTAACAGCATATAAATAAATATCAGTTGGAACATTCTCCGATGAGTGAATATATCGAACATCCACGAATTACTGTGTTTATGTTCTTCAGAAAGAAAATCAAAGCAAGGGAGGTAATTAATGGTCTCTTTTCATCGGAGTAGGAAAACTAACTTTTGATAAAAAACCCAAACGACCCTGACTAACCACTCTCAATACTGAGAAATCACAAGTTGAGCTGGACTTTAAAAACAAGTAAGAAAAAAGACATCAGACGAACGATATTCCTTCTAAACTTAAATTAGCTGGTTATTCATACTGAATAATTTTTTTAAAGTTCCGATTCTTGCAAAAATTCAAATCTGGAGAAAACAAAAAAAATAAAGGCAAGATACAGTATTTTGACTCAGTATTCTTCATTTTGAAGTAACAGAGTATAGAACAATCTCTTCACGATATATTCTTCCTTCTAAATTGTGTTGGTTTCCTTTACCTTTATTTTGCGGTGTATCAAACAGAATTAACTTACGTATTATTCATCAGCTACCTATTAACTAACCACGCGCTCGTGACATCGCCGTCTGTTTATAAAGTCAGGGTTATCGGTTAGTAATACTGATCAGTAGCTGTATTAATAAATTAAATATTTATCCCCTTGTGCGCCCTGCATCAGGGCTTTCCTTCCTCTTTGTGACCGTCGAATTATGGAAAAAAAGCTATCTAGAAGTTGAAAATAAATGTCTTAAAATTTGTTAATCTATCAACATGAAAGACAATATCATATCTGTTTAAAATGCTGCTAGGGTTTCGCTCGCTTCCTCCCTAGGAAGCTGCTTTATTTATAAAGGTACAGCGCAGTAGTTGGCATCACTCCTCTTTACTAATCTCGTTTGTTTGACTTTTTAATTGTTTTTTTGTTAACAATTATGAATCTAAGAACTAATTCTTTTCGTCGGTGATTGTTCTCTGGCGGTTATTCACCACAGCTTCAGTAGAAGGTGGAAGGGTGTGGTGCCATTTTCGAGTATTTCGATCGGCATTATCTGCAAGGCAGCATTTAATCTGCTAAGAGCAGATGTACACTAAGAAAAAAAAAGAGGCAGTAGTAGACGGTCAGTTCGAGCATTTCCCAGCCCCTTACTAGTATATTGACCAATGTGCCTGCGTTTCAACGATCTTTCCAGATCGTCTTCAGGAGAGCTTAGTCTTGAGAAGCACTGTCGTGGAGTGCAGCGATGTTAATTAACCGTTCTAGCTTTTGACGTCTTGAGTCGGTGCGCAGTCTGTTGGTTCCTGTGTCTTTGGTTTATGTAGTTATACACCAACGATTTAGGCCATTGCGACTAAACACTGATGACGACACTGAATAATTATCGAAACTTAGGCCTCATTAGTCGGTTAGGTCAGGGTGAAGAGAAATATACAAATTAACCCTCTACTTCTTTCGCTGACTGCTGGCTCGTAGTCTTTGATATCTGCACGTTTTAATAACACATCGCAGCACTGCGTCCCACAGCATTTGTTTTATTACACGGTTTTCCAGGCTGTAAATTTTGCTTCAGTTGAGGAAATTTCTGATCCGATCGCTTCACAAAAACCAACAAATGCTTCAACATAACGATCTAAACACCACGATGGACAACGATGCCCTCAAGCCACGCTTTCTGATAATTTGAGGAATATGCGCCGAACCGATTCAAAAACTCACCACTTGAAAATAATTGGTAATTGCTCAGTGAAGCTTACCTGTAATAATGGGTAAGTGCCGTGGATTGCCGTTTACCTGAAGAAAAAATTAATTAACCTGTGCGTGCGCACGCACAGGCATTGATTTTGTGATTTTTCACACTACTTGCGCACTGCTGGAGTCGTTCGGAAAAGCAGTTTGGAATTGTTCATGACTTTGCTTGAGAAGGCAATGACCACTTTTCTTGCTCACCGAGCAGCTCTGTGTATCGGTGCCTGGATCTCGACAGAGGAGCTGCCAGAGGATCGCTCGGGGCGGGGGGCGGTCGACATGTCTGAGGAAAACGTTTCCGCCTGCGGCAGCTGGAGACAAACGACGCCCCAGTGCAGCCCGAAACCCTGCCTAACGACGACTTACTAGAAATGCGGTTGTCCACATGTCAGCCATTTTTCCGTGGGATGAGTTGGGTCGCCCCACTTTCCGGGAGCTCAACACCAGGGGGCGCTGACTCCGCAGTTGTTTCCCCGACCGATGACTGGCTCTGCCACGGAGACCCTTTGCACTGATGATCGTGGCGACGGCTGCTGCACCTGGGAAAAACCTGTTATTTTTTAACGTGTTATCATTTTCCGCGGAGATCTTCACAGTAAAATGCTGTTGTATTGTTAACAAAAAGCGTTTGTCTGCTTGACAACACGGAAAGCTTTCTATTTTATATGGGATTCAAATAGTTTAGAGCAGATAGAAAAATGACGATTTCGATTCTTAAATTAAACAAGCATAGAACTGCGCCCTATCACGTACATAAATATACCTGCCAAAACAGAAAACAAAATCCTGCGAGTATCGGCATTAATAACGAAAAGAGTAGATCCTCGGTCGTGTGTTATCTGTCAAAATTATAAATTAATTTGAACTTTTTATCTCACTTTTATATTAATGTGCGTTTCCAATTAATGTCATGCTGGTATCTGCAGGGTTAATTCCGTGTGCTGCTTTTAAGCAAATATAAGTTCGGCAGACGTTAATTGTTCCTGTTTTTCTTATTTATCAGAAACGTCCTCATACCCGCGACTTACCATTTGCTGTATTCCCTGTTAACTGCTTAATTAGTCGTACAATTTTGGTCTTTAAATCCCGCAATAACCCAGATACCCGTATTTGTGTGTCCTTAAAACGAAGCTGCAGCACCAAACCTCACTTCCCAAAGGGCTCTCGTTTTTCTTCTCCTACAAATTCATTGCGCTGTCGCCGTCTCGTACGACCAACAACGAGCGTAGATAAAGATCTGGCAGTCGGCTGATATCGTAGAGAATTTCTTTGTGGCACCAAATGATGCTGGAAAGGCCGGACATCGCAGGGATAGTGCTGCAGTCGACCGGCTTGACCGCAATAGAATGACTGATGATTATAGCAAGTTATCCATTCGCTTCGATCTTGGGTGATGATGATTCGCTGCTTGGTCTTCACTCAGTTTCTTCTCTCATTATGGACAACTCCGAAAAGTTTCACGAACTCTCACAATCGTACGTCCGCAGGGCCACTGACTCATCTTGAACCTTAATCATGAATATTCTTTGTAAACGAAGGGACTATCACAGCTAATTTTGGAAGAAAACGTGAAGATCAAAAGTATATCTTTACATGTTTAATGTCGCATAAACATGGCCTTTCCTTCTTTATGGCATTCATTGAAGATTAAGCAAAATGGAATTTCGTTCAGTTTCTTTGTTTTCTACTTTTTGAAAACCGGCTTAGCACCCTGCTAATGCAATATTCCCATCCTAAATCCTCAGTCGTGTCAACCCATAAACTGATGAGAAGTTTCTTCAAATACACTAATCCGTAATGGTATAGAATTATATTACCTATGTAGTATGTCAAGTTTGGTTTGCCTTTCTTTTCAGGACTTTAGGTGAGAACATCGGAAATAACGTCAGAACCACATCCCATTCAAACTGGATTTAATTGCACTTTAATTCCCAAAGTAGACAAAGAATTTCGAGAGTTTTTAACTGCTAGTCTATGGAAAACAGTAGTTTTCACCGATTAAACTTAGGGAAATAGATTAGTGCGCATTAAATTATATATACACACAAATAAATAGATTTATTATGAACATGCATATGTAGACGTATGCGCATGTCAGTCTATACATATATGTATACATGCACATAAACAGTTTCCAGGATAAAATAAATATGCTTCAGTAGCAACATACAAGTGTACAGAGAAATGCTGTAATACGTGTAAAGCATCTGCAGCCTTGACAAATCAGTTAAAATTCTTCTTAAACGCTAAGCTAAGTTGCAAAAAAGTTGTGCATTTTTAACCCGCAGATTTCAATAAATTTCTATTGTTTCGGTAAGCAGAATTAAGCTCGAAATTGTTAATGGAACATATATATCACTACGATTTCATGGTTCAGTGCACTGAAAGAAACGATTGATGCCAAATTATTAGATGTATATCAAAAATAATTAATACATAGTCTCATATCAATACTTCAAAGACCACCTTGTGTTTTGGCGCTCTTTTGAAGTGAGAGCAGAAAAGTATCGAAAGTTTAAAGTCAGTAAAATCCGTCTGTGGATAGAACGAATGTTTTAGCTGTGGAGCACATCAAATGCTTATTGGGAAACTTCAATGTTTCAAGGGAAAGTTATCCGGTCGTGGCGGGGAGGATTTTCCAAGCCGCTTGTTGCAGGAATCGAACCCGAGCTGTCGACCTTGGCAGTCCAGAAAGCTAACAACCAGACCACCACGCTGCCGAAACTGGCACTAAGTACAAATATGGCGCGGAAACGGTACATGACGCGGGGAAGATAACTGAGATTAAAGATCTATGATCCCCCCCATGAACTTCTTGAGAACCAATCCTCCTCATACTGGCTCCGCAAGAGGTCTGTGGCAAGTTTCTTCCACAGCTTGCGCGGCCAGTCCAGCAGTAACCTGAACGGAGAGATCCCTCCTTCTATTTTGGCCCCAGTCAATTCCAAAGACACGCCATCGTGTCCGAATTAGGGATTGTGTGGCATAGCAGATTCAGTCGTGTTGTCCCGCACGCAGGGGTTTATAAACACTTCCGACTTATAACTCTTTAAATTTCAGATGTGTGTGATTCAAAAACGTCTCTTCTATTTCCTTTAACGTGGTAAGAGCTAATTAAAAACTAAACAAAAATGATAAACCAACCGCGGAATGCGTCTGGAAGAAAACAGCGACAACACTCAGAAGCGGGCACCTTGCGGAGCTTCGCCGTGGCTGGGTCGTCATCTGGATATCGCATTCACGTCGAAGTTCTACGCCTTTGTTAGTTTTGTTTAGCTTCGTAATTTAGTTTAGAAAATGACTGGTTACATAGTTAAGTGTCTGAATCTCTACACCTCACTTCCTGAATGTTTATTATGTCCATGACTTTATTGTAAATTTAAGTTATGTTATCTTTACATCTACGTTTTTACGGTTGTGTTCACATCGTCAGCTGTGTGTTCTTTAGTATTTTAAACTGTTTTGGAAACAACTCAAACTTTATTCGAATCACAAACCCGATTGCACTTATTACTTATTTAATTTCAGATTTTTTACCTTGAGTATTTTAAATTTATTTGAATATTTTTGAAATATAAAGCAATTTACCACAGTAATGCGCATCCACATTTAAGGGGCCACCAAAAACTTCTCTGGGATTTTAATTGTTTGTTAATCGCATCACCAAGGATTAAATACATTAATTTTTACTGCATCCGTTGACAAGATTATAAACAATAATCCAATAACAAGGAAAATAGTTGTCACATAAGAACACAGGAGTTTATATAGTATCGATAGTTTTCTTTTCACTATAAATATGATACATAATTTTTAGTTTTTCTATTCCTTGTCGCCATGGCAACAGCAGTGCATCAAGTAATCGATAGTATTTCCAGGAAATCTTTACTTTTGGCTTGTTGCGTTCGTGAGGACAATCCGTGATTGCACCTGGAACAGATGTTCAGGTGCTTTCTATTGTAAAAAATTAATAATCTTTTTTTTTTCTTTCTGGAAAGAGACTAATGCGAGTTGTTTCGTCTCTTCTTTATAGAATAAAAAAATCCGCCCTTTCTATCACTGGCATTTCTCACAATTTGATGCATATTCAAGTATAAATGATAAATTTTAAGAGAAATCTCGGAAAATTGTAGTCGTCCTGATATAGAATTATATCATGATTTGTAGCAAAACCAAATGCCAATTGAGAGTTGCGAGAAATGGCGATGGATTTCCTACTTCAACATTTTTAAAGTAATTTTTACAGATGAAAAAAGCATATATCCACTTGTAATTATTCCCATCCTTCAGATATCTGCAAAAAATTATGGCAGGTGTTTTCAAAATATTTTAGAATCAGTTAAAGCTGGCAGGAATTCTGAAACAAAGTTTGATCTCTTGATGATTAAGAAAAGATTCCCACAGTGCATTGCACTGCTAGGGAAGCGGATATGCCACATTCTGTTTTAAAAAGACTACCAAGCAGATCCTAAACACTACAGCTGCGATCAGACTAGTGACTAGAAAGAGAGAGAGAGAGAGAGGTGACGTCAGCACAGAGAGATGACGTCAGTACACAAAGAGAGATGACGTCAACACAGAGAGAGGGAGAGAGAGGGAGAGAGAGGGAGAGAGAGGGAGAGAGAGAGAGAGATATGTTGTCAGTACAGAGAGATAGGGGGAAATTGTGCTCATATTATTCTTGTTGCTGATGGCCTAAAACATGTTTTAGATTATATTCTTGCGTTAACAGCTACAGTTGGTGCCAGAAGGCAAAGGTGTAGTAACCTCTCTTTTCAACTGTAAACAAAATGTGCACAGCAGATAAGTATTAAGAGAACGCTGCCTGATTTCTGTAGATGTACTAAAAAATTCAAACAAATGTAATAATCAGAAAAATTACTTATTATCTCGATCTCTTAAAAGATAGCTACGCTATAACAATTCTTTTAGGGGATAACAAATGTCTACGAAAAAGTCTTTTTACTGGTGTGTTCCTGCTCGCCAAGTTGTAAATGACACCTAATACTGTAGGAAAACCATTATCTTTAAGAGTCCTTTGAAGAATTTGCCCTCTTACAGACTCCAGGGGAACTTGTGACAGAAAATATTACTACTAATGTAGATCATATGCCAAGATGGAGAAGGCGGGAGACTCCCTCTTTTAAATATTGTCCTTTACGGAACTAAAAGTATTCTGCGGCCTGTTTACACAGATATTAAAAATGTGTTCAATTGAAGCAGTTACTGTCGTCAGGAGTCCGATTTCCAAAACATGATTGATCACAGATCCGAAGATCCACCCAGCCAAACCAGCCGCCGCGATTTTACTGTCGCAGTGTTCGCAGACCGACAACTGAACGTAAAGTTCCTGGAGATTTTTGCTCCGGTTTCGAAGCCAAATTCTCGGTTTTTGTAGCGACCCACGATGTTCATCTCGCACTTTCAGCGTAAAGGAGAATTATCGACACCTTCCCGGACCCGACCGCACAACAAACGGTAGATCCAACTCGCGTCCTCGGATAATTCATCCGCACGTGATGTGCGGCTTTAACGGACAAGTATCGATTAGGAAGAGATCGATGTCGGATAATAATCAGTCGTTAAAAAAACACAACTGATAAAAAAAAACACCGCGGAACACTGGAGGAAGTTTTTCTCTTACACCCGTCTTTCAGTTTTTAACGTCCAGTACCAAAGCAAATACTTTCGTTAACAAATTAAAGATGATATCAATCATTTATTTTTTTTTTAAAGCGACAAGCAACAAACTGAAGGCAGCTGGTTGGTTTGGGGATCTGATGAAGTTTTCAAAGCATAAATTTCCTGTCGGAGAACTTACCCTTTACAGTCCATCCCTGGCGCCCACATTCTAGAACATTTCTATAAATTGCTCGAGGCCCCTGTTGCAGATATCAAAGGGAAGAATCAGCGAACACAATCGTATTATTTAGCCACCGCTGACTTTTCAAAAGCGATTTAAAATGACAGCTGTAGACCGGCGATGAACAAATGGGAAAACACGAGACAAAGATCTGTCGCTGTAGGACAATAAAGACAAACATATTTATGCTACATTGGATATTTTTATGCTTGTTAAGTTAAAAGAGTTCATCTTATTGTTTTCCTCTTCTTTTGTTTTTCTCCACGAAAAACTGCGACAAACAAATTCTGGGGAAATCAAATAAATTGTCGCTACGTAAACGGGACAAGCAAAATAAAAATGTTATTATTTTGTTTGTTCCACGTAGGAATAGAGAGACGGCCGACGAGAGGAGCGCTACAACGACCGGAAGTTAATCGGCACTAAGACTTGCGCACGCGGGGTGTGAAGGTGCGAATAGCCTCGCGCAGTTATGCTTTCCTCTGGAAAACCAAAGATGGAGTGGGATGGAGGGGCCGCTAGGAACACCAGGCCGAAAACGTTAAATTTTCCTACATTTTGTTGAATTAATTTTATTCCTCTTCATTATTTTCTAGAGTTATTTGGCTCAGATATCAGTTTAAAAGCAGCATCATCTGCTAAAAATTGCGGGCGGACAGGTGGACGGACGGACGGACGGATGGATGGATGGATGGACGGATGGATGGATGGATGGACGGATGGATGGATGGATGGATCCACCCGCTCTCTCAGAGCGGTAAAATATCTGAAGATACATTTTTGCGTAAAAGAGAGTTTGGATTTTTCTACCGTTGGTTGGGACCGCAGAGAAAACCGGAAGTGATGGGCCACTACGTCATCAGGACAGCCATTGAAAAATCAGTAGCAGAGACGAAGCGTTCGGAACGGATAAAACAGAAAAACCCCCGCTGAGGCTGACAGAACTCGCTCAGCAGAAGAAGAGTCCCCGAGCCGTGGATGCGAAGTTGGCGGATAATTAGCGAGTTCTGCTGGGTATAGTTTGCTAAATGTGAATAAACTTGTTACTTTGTAAGGGTAAAGTTGAGAGTAAAACGACCGGAAGAACCGTCTGTTTCTGCTCTGGTCCCTGGGCGCTCAGCTCTTCGAGGACTCTCGGTCATGTAAACTCGCAGATTTTTATCGCTGCTCGCACAAAAAGCGACCAGGGTGGTGTGTGTGTGTGTGGGGTGGGTGGGGCGGCGTTGATACAGACAACTATCTCTTGTCTCAGTGTTTTCTGCCGTAGCGAGCGGATGTAGTAGGCCCGACGCCTGATTACTCTGGAACTGGTATCAGCGACCGGCAGGGCTCGCTATCTGACAAATAATCTAATACGCCAGCTTTACACTAATTCGGCCCTTTTCTGCTCGGCGTGCCAATAATCCACGATAAATCTTTGAATATGCATTCGTAGACAAGAGTTAATTCAGAAAGCATTGGGGAAATAGTTTATGCAAACGTCGTGAACCGTCTTCAGAGACGTGATTTGAGAAAACAAAGATGGCCGCTGGCTGAAAAAACACCAAACGCATTTTGTCTGCTTTGATTTAGCTTAGTATTTGCTTTTTCAGCGTCTGTTACCTCTGGTAGAAAAATTCCTCCTCGAATCAAGACTAACATTCCTCCCATGGTGCAACAAAAATTATTTTAAGCTAAAATTTGGAAATAAGTAAAATTATGATGAATTCATAAACAGTAACAGTAGGTATTTGATGGTTCATGACGCTGGGAAGACAGTTATGGGGACAGACCGGATTTCTAATAGGGGCTCGCTGATGTGGCCTACCTGCTGGTCAGCTCAAATAAGATGACGCCTGTGAGAAAACCTAAAAGATGATGATAAAATATAGTCATTGAATTGTAAGTTCCAACTAAATAATGCTAAAATAAGTAATAACTAGAGACTCCGCCTGTAAATCAGTCCCGCCCACACCGTGGGCTCGTGCTTTACGGAGAGTAGAGGGATCTACCACTGGTGCTCATGCTAACTGTTAGTAAATCTGAAAACAGCGGTAAAGTGGGCCTTCTGAAGATACACTATAGTACAAAAGTGTTAGACATGCCTCAACACACTGGGATTCCTCGCTGAATGATAAGAAGACTTTGCTAGTTTAACTTATTTATCAACTTTCCATTATCTGTCTGTGCGGTATATAAAATATCATTTAATGATTTGCTGTTATTCATTATCATCTCTCTAGACCCTTACAGATTAAAATTATGCATACAAATATACAATATAAAAAATTATTTACAAAGAGTTTAAAACGATACAGAGAACTGACATAAGTAAATAAACAGCCAATTTGAAAGAACAGGCTATTTATTTTAGAGCGCACGTAGCTCTGGTAAAATATGACTGGCACTAATACCTTGTGATGTATCCCCTTGTCTTATTAATGCAAGACAGTAACAAGGGGACACATTATGTGGAAGTGATCTTGGTATGCGTGGTTACAGAAAATTCCTGGCACTAACTCTATGTCGGAGAGTCGCTGGACGCCGATTTATGGTGACACCTTCACGGGGAGCTCAATAGCGCTAGTAAATGGTAATTGGTTAGGTTACAACGTAGTTGTGACGAGCTGACTCTTTCTATCTTTGCACTGCAGGGACGGTGAGACCTGCAGCACAATCTGACACAAATATACCTCCCTCCTTTGACAGATAACCGTTGGCATAAACAGACAAAAATGTCTTTAAGATAATGTTGTTGAATCGGATATAAATTACAACTTCGTCGCAGACCAACATCTGTGACCTGCAGTGACTCAACTCGCACCACAAGCCGTGATGCCTATCTTCTGTCACACCATGCCAGTGGATCATTGAAAATTCGTACTATACAGCGTCCACGCGCGCGACCACTGTCTACAAACTGTAGAAACCTGGAATTATCGTAAAAGATGGGTGTTTTAAATGATATGATGGCGTGATAGCATCCGTCTTGCTCACCGCAGTCGACAGTTCACATTATGTAGCATGAGAAATGGTTTGCCTCTCCACGCTGTTCCACTGTACCCAGCGCAGTAAGTTTAAGGTCTGATAATTCATGTAGATTCCTGCACACGTCCTACCATATTTGCAACCGACTTTTGCATTTCATTGTCCATGATCTTCTTTGCAACACGAAGCCCTCCGATCTGTTGGCTTTGGACGTTTAGAAAGCACATAAAGGGGTTATCTCGGGGCTTCTCTTGAACCAGATAATTGCCCAGTTACCAGATGATAGCGGAATATCCAGTGCCTTGAAGATTTTTCGCTAGCTTCTACCAGTATTCCATTGCTCAACTAATGTCCAACCATTCAACGTCTATCAATTTTCCCGAACCTTATGTCCGTGTCATGACTGTCCACAGGCTGATGCCTTTTTTAGCCTATGCTTGTTTCTTCAGCTTGCAATCATCTGGTTTCATGTGACTGGAATGATCCATTTGTGTCTCGGGGAGTCCTACTTACCATATATATGAAACGTAACAAAAAACAATAACCTATACGAGTAAACTTGAGAACAAAGTAAAGAAAAAAAAAAGGTCATGGAAATAATGGCATAAACGAGTTTGTTAAGTAAAATTCCCTCTTTAATCCCAGTATAGCATCAAGCAAGATTTTTAGGATACATCTCAGACATCATCAAGTATCAATTAAAATTTTGCTGTGATAAGTCTCTGTGCTAATCAGAAAAAAAGTTTTTTTCAAACTTTCCCTCCCTCAAGTGAATCAGAAGCCCTAAACCTTATCCTTTATTTGCTTTGGTCTTTCAGAATAAGTTTGAGATCATATCGATGCAGATAATCATAGCTAAACTTTACATTCGCGCCTACATGCAGGTGTATAAATCCAACTAACCATTTTAATAAGCCTGAAAGCAATTTCCATCTTTTCCATAAACTTAAATATTTTTTGTGTCACAAATTATAAAATAGTATCTGTTGATTTCCATTTTTTTAAAATCTTTAAATGAAATAATGTTATTAAGCGGATTTGCAAGAAGGAAGAGACAATTTTTCTCAGTAACTTCCAATGTTATTGGAATCATGATGTCTGGTCTTTTAGTCGAGAAGAAATTTGGAAAAGTGCACTTGCGCCAAAACGGTAGTTCTTCAACAGAAAAGAGGGAAGTTAATGAAGCAATATTTTAACTCTTGCTTCTCCATCAAAGGTTTTAGTTTTGAGGTTTTCAGTTTGTTTTTTTTTTAAACAATTAATTTAATTTAAACAATAATCTAAGCCAATATGCTGGCACAAACTAAAATAACTTATTTCATGCTTCAGTTTACATACAGAGAATCTGCTGCGGTTTAGTCCTTTTTAATGTTTAAAGAAGTAATACAAAAAGTATTTTGCAAACTGTTGATGTTTACAGGTTATATTTAAAGATAAACAGTATTGTTTATAAAATACATCTAATTACAAAAACAGACCAGCTACAGCACGTGAGCAGCGTAAGTTTAATACCAACCTACATCAAAGACGAGAGTTAATGGAGGAAATGTTCACATTTTTAGGTACAAAAAAAGGGTCAAATTATTTTTAATTCTATTTTTAAATTAAAATATAGTTTTTTTTGTAAAATATTAAGTTTTACTGTAATAATTTGACGCTTCTTCTTCATTATGCAAAAATTGTAATAGAATTTTAAAACGGAAGTTAGAGCACAACAACAACAACAACAACAACAACAATAATAATAATAATAATAATAATAATAATAATAATAATAATAATAATAATAATAATAATAATAATAATAATAATAATAATAATAATAATAATAATAATCACATAAGGAAATATTTCTTACATAAGAGAAGAAGAATAAAAAATTACTCCCCAAAATATTAAAAAATATATGCGAAATCCCAGACTCAAAGATGCTTGGTTTGTTGTTTCGATGTCTTTCCGACGCCATTAGTGTAGACGTCGTTCAAAAACGAACCAAGATACCTTTTTATGGAAATGTCCGCCGCTGTTCTGTGGCTGCTCTTCAGCAGACCCAACTCAAACTCCTCCTATCGGTAGCCCAGATCGTCAAGGCCCGACGGTACTGGGACGGACCCTGCGCGTCGCCCTTCTCCAACCAGTCGTTCGGCTCTGTTCCGGTTTTATTCTGAAACTGGAAAGTTGCAGCAGAGACTTCTTCGCCGGAGTCTGGACCCTCGTGACACAGCTCTCTACCGGGTAACGGCGGCACCAAGCTTTCCAGCAGAGTTGCCCCCCCTCATTGTAAACAATAATGTACAGCACAACTCGCAAACGGTGAGCATTTCCAGCACTGCTATCGCCATGAGAACCATCTATTTCTAGTTGATTTTTTAGCAAACTTTCTGTTGTTGAGTTTCTAATCAAATAGATTTACCATAAATTTAGCTGACATTGAGATAAGAGTTCCAGCCGATTCTACGATGGATTAAATTTGTGTGAAACATTTTCATTGATTTTCTCATGATAAATAGTTGTGTAGAACGTCTTAGACCATTCCAAGATTAAACGTATTTATAGATATAAATCTCAGCAAGTTTCCTGCTAAAGTGTTTTTTCGAATGGTTTTGGCTCATTCTCAAACGAAGTTTATTTCAGAGATAAGTTCTTACTTGACTTAGCAGCGCATACAGTTAGCTGGTTCCTAGAGTAGCTGTACTCAAGATACAAGTCTCAAATGATTTTCGGATGAGTTATATTCTTCGTTCGCTTTCACCAGAACATTACTCTGTCGGCCGAAGTTTCTGGCGGCGCCATCAGCTGCGAGAAACTCCGTCTTGGCTGCCCTGAGATAGAAACATGGCCGATCGGTTTTTAGTGACGCGTTTTCAATCGTAATGTTTCGCTTTCTGACTTTGAACGTTTCGTGGAATCGTTCCAACTCGCCACCAGCGACATGCGAACTTACAGTGGGGAGATCGAGCGGAACCGAGTGGACCCGCTATAGCGTACGCCGGTAGATCCGAGCCGGAATAAACCGACACTTGCTAGAGTCTGCCTGCCCAGCGCGACAGTCTAACCAACATGGCAGCTCACCGTTACCTCATGACCGGCACCAAACAGTTTCCTTACTTGTCTGCTTCCGCTATTTACTAAATAAACATTCTTCAGTACGGAGATTTTAGCAGAAACCTTACAGAGATCTTCGCGCCATTCCAATTAAATTTTTTGGCAAATGCAGCAAGTATTTCATTCCACATATTGACATAAAACTTTGTTTAAAAAACAAGATTGGGGATGGAATACGAATTGCAATACTCTTATCGAATGTTTCCCTTTTGTTTGAATATCTTTGGTTAAATACAACCCTGGCTTATTAATTGTTGTTTATTCTGCGGAATTTAGAATGCTCTTGTCTCACAGGTGATGCTAAAACCAGTACCCAGACACCGTAAGGCGACAACGGGAATGATTCTGCCATTAAACAATAATCCAACAAACGGTATTCAGACCCCACTGTTTAACGTGTCTCATTTCGAAAACGCTTTCGTCAAGTGACACCAAGGGAATAGGTATGAAACAGGTATTTAGTATCTGCATTCAAGTCGCTGGTGGTAACGAGACCGGCGCCATGTTTAACTCCGAACCGTTTCCATTCTTTTATTCCCACCGGAGACAGTTTTCGCTTCCTGATTCCGAGCGATCTACTGGCTGCACCGAACCCTGAGTCTCCTGAACGCGGTCATTTTGATTTTAAATCTTTTAAATGTCAGACGATTTGTCGACGTTTTCACAAACTGTTCGATTTCCCGGGATGCCCGGTTTTAGAGGTGATGTCCTTTAACCAGCATCGCTCATCGCGCCACAGCGAAGAGCCGCGGCGAGGCTCCGAACGAGACCAGAGACAACACAGTGAGCTCCCCTTGACCCGGCCCCCGATTAACGGTGGAGTGCTGGCCGCGAACGTTTTGGCTCAGACGGGTTTTATGTCCGAAAAACTAGCAAAGACAGGAGACGGTGACAGGGATCCGGGAACAGATGAGGAAGATGCAGGATCTGATGCAAAGACGAATTTCGCCGCACTAAACAATTCGTATACAATAAACGGGAAGAGCGACAGAAAGGAAAAGGTCGGCTGGGAAAACACCACCTGAACAATTTTAAGAAAAAGAAAATGATTGTGATGCACATCCAAAAATTAAAAAAATTGACTGAATTTTAAAACAGATAATTTAAAATTTTTTAAAAAGTCGATAATATTTACTCTCGAAAGATTCTAAATACAGTGGACGGAGCTCAGAGAGCATTTGTCATTTTTGACGTTTTTAAGCAGTTTCCTTCTTCTGTCGGTCTGTCCTGTAGCGTCTACTAGTGTACAGTCGGTCTGTCCTGTAGCGTCTACTAGTGTACAGTCGGTCTGTCCTGTAGTGTCTGGTAGTGTACAGTCGGTCTGTCCTGTAGCGTCTACTAGTGTACAGTCGGTCTGTCCTGTAGTGTCTGATAGTGTACAGTCGGTCTGTCCTATAGTGTCTGGTAGTGTACAGTCGGTCTGTCCTGTAGCGTCTACTAGTGTACAGTCGGTCTATCCTGTAGTGTCTGCTAGTGTACAGTCGGTCTGTCCTGTAGTGTCTGCTAGTGTACAGTCGGTCTGTCCTGTAGCGTCTACTAGTGTACAGTCGGTCTGTCCTGTAGTGTCTGGTAGTGTACAGTCGGTCTGTCCTGTAGCGTCTACTAGTGTACAGTCGGTCTATCCTGTAGTGTCTGCTAGTGTACAGTCGGTCTGTCCTGTAGTGTCTGCTAGTGTACAGTCGGTCTGTCCTGTAGCGTCTACTAGTGTACAGTCGGTCTGTCCTGTAGTGTCTGGTAGTGTACAGTCGGTCTGTCCTGTAGCGTCTGCTAGTGTACAGTCGGTCTGTCCTGTAGCGTCTACTAGTGTACAGTCGGTCTGTCCTGTAGTGTCTGGTAGTGTACAGTCGGTCTGTCCTGTAGTGTCTGCTAGTGTACAGTCGGTCTGTCCTGTAGTGTCTGCTAGTGTACAGTCGGTCTGTCCTGTAGTGTCTGATAGTGTACAGTCGGTCTGTGCTGTAGTGTCTGCTAGTGTACAGTCGGTCTGTCCTATAGTGTCTGGTAGTGTACAGTCGGTCTGTCCTGTAGTGTCTGGTAGTGTACAGTCGGTCTGTCCTGTAGTGTCTGCTAGTGTACAGTCGGTCAGTGCTGTAGTGTCTGATAGTGTACAGTCGGTCTGTCCTGTAGCGTCTACTAGTGTACAGTCGGTCTGTCCTGTAGTGTCTGGTAGTGTACAGTCGGTCAGTGCTGTAGTGTCTGATAGTGTACAGTCGGTCAGTGCTGTAGTGTCTGATAGTGTACAGTCGGTCTGTCCTATAGTGTCTGCTAGTGTACAGTCGGTCAGTGCTGTAGTGTCTGATAGTGTACAGTCGGTCTGTCCTGTAGCGTCTACTAGTGTACAGTCGGTCTGTCCTGTAGTGTCTGGTAGTGTACAGTCGGTCTGTCCTATAGTGTCTGCTAGTGTACAGTCGGTCTGTGCTGTAGTGTCTGCTAGTGTACAGTCGGTCAGTGCTGTAGTTCTGTCTCTGTTATAGGCCAGAAATGCATAACATATATTATTATTATTATTATTATTATTATTATTATTATTATTATTATTATTATTATTATTATTATTATTATTATTATTATTATTATTGATCGTCTGAAAATGTTTGTAAATTTTTTGCTGTTGTGAGAAAAGTACGGACGGCCATCAATCTTGAAAAATTCGAACGGTTCACGAGACTAACTTCGAGCTGGTCAATCCAACTCCGACACAGCTGTTCAAGAACGAATTAATCAATTTCCTTATTATTTAAAATAATTGACAACTAAGTAAACCAGTTGATGTCGGCCACACGGGATGATTGCCAGATTTTCTGCAAGCATCTTTTAGAAAGCGAAAATGATTTATCTGAGATGGTTCTGATGTGTAGTGTAAAGCAACAACAGGAAAATAGCATCCGTGTCATTTTGCTATAAACCTTTCAAAAGACCATCGTCAGTCGATTGGTCCAGATAGTTTGTTACAGGCGAGTGGCAGCAGCTAACAGTTCACAGTCGAGATGCGTATTTTATTCGTCTATTTTAGGTGCCTTGTAACAATGCATTAGTACCTTTGACTTTCGAGAATCTGAAACACCAACTTGAAGCTGTATAATTTGACTGCATTCCAAGAGTTCTATAATTCAGTTTGAAAGATAAGCGTGTGTGTGTGAGGAGGAAAATTTGTTAAAATGCAAAACGTTCAGAAGAGTAAGCGATATCAGGAACCAAGCAGTAGGAGGGAGTAATCTGTATTTTAAAGTTAAATATAAGCCAATAGTTCAAAAAATAAACCCTGACTGATATCTCCCAGTTAACTTATTTCAACGGAATATTTTCATGTATTTTCTGTTTGTTTCTTTTCAGTATATTATTAGTCAGTCCATCTATAGTTTAAAAGTGTTGCCTTTTTTTTTTCCAGCAAAGTATATAGGGGGGGATGAGCAGATCTGCGTACAGTAGACTAGTTTAATGAAGGAATTCCTGGGGACAGTTGCTACCTCGCCGATCCCGGTGCGAAGTCCCCCCTGATCCGCTGTGGGAAGCAATTTGTCTAAAAATGTGCAGTCGTCGGTGGAGATTAATTTGCCAGTCAGGGAAATCAGGATTCTTAGTCGTTTAAAAAATAGGAAAAAAAAAAACAATTTTAAAAAAAATCAATTATTTGAAGATAATTAATTCTGTAAAATTTTAAAAAAACAACAACCACCATTAAAGCGCAAACGCCTGCAAACCAAAACAGAAGAGCTTCTATCTTCTTCTTTTTTTAAAAAATCTTTTTATGGTGCGTGTGAAAGTTCGTGTATGCGGGTGTATCTCCGAGGAGGAGCGAGCTCCCGTTAGGGTTGAGGCGCCGAAGCACCTCGTGTATCTGGCCGCCGAGGCAGCCGGAGTTAGGGGTGTGACCGCTTCCCCGGCCAAAAACCAATCTTGGGGGGAAAGGCCTCAGCCGGTCTCGACGCGCCTGACCTTACCGGCCAGATAGAATCTCGTGCACTGACACCTGGTGGCGGACTTCAGAACTTGTTACGCGGGCAAAACTTATATTAGCGTCTTTTCACGATGATATCAGCCGAAACAAGCAGCGGTCTAAATTGCGCAGTACGTAGGAATCCAGTAGAAACATGAAATGGTTTCCATATCTGTGTATTCTCATTGTCATCTTTTGAAACGCTGGTTCAGACACATGACCGGAAGGCTTGAAATCCAACATATCTTAGTCATGCGTTTACTACTTTGTCCTTTCCCAGCCTAGTACGAGCAAAATCAATATTTTTAATCAATTAACCGGAAATCAATACACTTCAGGTTCCGTTGTTGATGATGATGCTTTTGTACATTTATTTCATGTTTAGGATTTCATCTGAAGACCCACGTTTCAGCTCGAGTTCTGCTGAGGATCCGTCGACGGACCAACCCAATTTTACCTACTCTAAATCCCATTCCCAGCAGATTAGGAGTAAAAAAACACATCCGTTTATTAAATATTCGTCTCAAGCCGGCGATACCATTTCAATACATTTGTATTTCTTCAGATAATTTTTGTGTTTTTTGTCCCAAAATGTGACTTATAGAATAATTATTAGACTAGAGAAATTGGCGTACTATCCTGCTCTCAGCGGCGGAGTTTCTTCTTCGGCTGCAGTGCGAGTTTTCTCCGGGTACTCCGGTTTCCCCCCCCCCCAAAAATTAAAAATGAAGAGTTCTAGTAGGGATTTCCCATTTGCGTGCCCTTGTGGCGCGGGATGACGCTTTCTAAAAGGTAACTGCAGCACCCTGCTCTCTCGCCAAAGTACTCTCCCTTGTATAGACTGGTAAACAGGAGAGAGAGAGGGGGGAGAGAGAGAGAGAGAGAGAGAGAGAGAGAGAGAGAGAGAGAGAGAGAGAGAGGAGAGAGAGAGAGAGAGAGAGAGAGAGAGAGGAGAGAGAGAGAGAGAGAGAGAGAGAGAGAGAGAGAGAGAGAGAGAGATGACGTCAGTACAGAGAGAGAGAGAGAGAGAGAGAGAGAGAGGGAGTTTTTTCAAGCAAATTTCGCGCCTGCGAAATTGTCAGGTATGAAACCACATCGAAACGTGATACATTATTTCTTTTTGAAAAATGATTTGAAGACGGGGCCATTAAATTCTGACTGTGAGTGTCTTCTGGGGGTGGTTACTTCTTAACTCGAACTGGAAACGCTAGTCAACTCTTATCTATGGACTTTTACGAGTGTAGAAGGTGGTCACACACAACTATTTCACATTCATGGTGAAGGGACTCCACTTATTAGGATAAATTTCACTTCATTTCAAATAGAAACTTTTTAAAATTTGCTGCTGTGCCATAGAACGTTAAAAATTTTAGATTTTTTCCAGTTTATTATTTTTTTTCCTTTTATCTTTCTCTTAAAAGTAATCATAATTTTAGACGTGAAATCTACCGGCTTAAAATTGTTGTGGTTACTTTGTACGATATTCGAAATAGACACAAATATTGAACGTTAAGTAACCGACTCACCACCATCACCATCATCATCACCATCATCACCATCATCACCGTCATCACCATCATCACCATCACCATCATCACCATCATCATCGTCATCACCATCACTATCATCATCACCATCACCACCACCACCACCACCATCATCATCATCACCATCACCACCACCACCACACCATCATCACCATCACCATCATCACCATCATCATCGTCATCACCATCACTATCATCATCACCATCACCACCACCACCACCACCACCATCATCATCATCACCATCACCACCACCACCACACCATCATCATCACCATCATCACCGTCATCACCATCACCATCATCATCACCTTCTCTGGGAAGTTTCAGCCGCCATATTGAATAAGACCAACGGGGAAAAAACATTAATGTCTGACCGGAAAGACTCGCGCCAGGAATATAATTACCTTACTACTGAACATCTATTGCTGCTTTTAATTAAAATCAAGACTCTGGCATTTTTTGAGAAGGAAGTAAATTATTATTAGTAGTAGTTCTTTGCACGCGCAGGCACGACCTCAGAGGAGTGGGTTAGACCGAAAAACCACGTGACCAGCCGGCGACAAGAACCGCGCCGCTGCCATCATCCCGACTTTCGATAATTTATTATGCAGGTCTGTGTTTTTAGCTACGTTTGTCTTTTCTATTATTTTTTAAAACTTTTAAAACCAGTGACAGTAATACCCCGCCTTGCATGAGAGGCAGGTCCCAGACGAGCTCGTGCTAAACGGGGCCGTCATCACACCTGTATTAATCAGGTTTTTCTCCACAGACCCCAAAAAGCGCAAGTGAAAACAAGTGAAATGTCGATATTAATGCGCCGTTAACCTGAAAAATCATAGAATAGGCGAATAATACCAACAAAAGAATCGCCGTATTGTTAGTAATTTTTATTTTAATCTCCCTTCCGTGAAGTCCCTGGATGTGATTCCTAGGAAGAGAAAGGTGCCGTGGAAAGGGCATCCTGTGTGAGCTGTCTCGCTTTCCTTTTCACGGTCGCGAGGAACTCATTCACAGGAGGAGATGCCTCAGTTGACAATCTTCCTGAGAGCAGAGATGCGCTCCCAATTGTCATCAAGCTATTCCAGAAGGTCCAGACCCGTCCCCTCTTAAGAACTTTGGTGATGAGGTGGTTTTCAGCTGGAGCCTCGTCAGCACCAGTCCCCTCATCCTGCGTGTCATGTTGGTCTCTAGCTCCTCCGCGTTGGTCAGGGGCTCTCCGTGAGACCACAGCAGCCCCTCCACATACTCCATCTTGACCTCTTTGACATCCAGCGGTGATGGCCAACAGTGCGATGCCGTTGGTGCCTGCTGGCACATTCTCCTCAAATCCGACAGTCTGCCCACAGTTTCTGCCGAACACCGTACACACGATTAGAACTGACTCCCTGCCAAGACTCATCTACGTTATTAATAGCCTCCCGCCAGCCCCTCGTGGATCGTTCATTCTCCCCATCACGGTCTCAAGGTGCGGTGTACGGGGTGAGCCTCGAACGCAGCGATGGCACCCGGCCCATGTTGTGCTCGCCAAAAGAAACACGGCATGAAGTGGGTCTGAAGACGGTCGAGGGTTTGGGGGCCGACTGCTCCGGGAGGAACGAGGCCTTCGGTTCAAACCCATTTTGCTCAATAATTCTTGACAGCTGGGGGAAGAAACAACAGTTGAGCCAGTTGTTAGAAACATCCGTGTTCACCAACGCCTCGCGGTCTGGCTATGCCAGGTGACCGGAAACAGGGTTCGGAACGGTGCACGAGGAGAGGTTACCGCGTCGAGCCAGCTGACGCATCGCGGCCAAGCAGCAGTGGGAAGCGGTCTTTGTCAGAATTCCTGCCTGGCTTAGAGAGGTGGGTGGCCGTGCGGGTCCATATCCTCTCCAGACCGGCGCTTCCCATACGAGCAGCTGTCCTCGCAGTCGACTCGCCAAGTCCGGGTTCCAAACACCTCAAAACTCTCGATCTAACACCAACACTGATGTTCTTACACTCTGTTTTTTATTCGTCCTTTAGTCGAGCGAAGTAGATCACGTGATGACTGACTTCCTTAAAGGTACGGGGGGGGTAATTAGGCTACATTCCAGTTTATGACGCGCGCTCAATTATAATTTTTACTTTGCTTTATGTATTTTAATAATTTGTTTGTGTTTTAAATCACTGAACAAGAGGCGATGATTTCTTCAGAAGTCTCCAGTATGTAACCCTAACCCTCTTACCTTTCTGATTTGCTAACCGAGCGTCGCTCCGTGTCATCAGCCTGGCAATAGATTCTCTCCCCCTGTTTTCGTTGACTCGCATTAATTTCCGGTTTTCAACCAAGCCGCAGCGAGGACTCTCATCCCTTGCCTCGCGCGGCCAGCTGGAGCTCTGCCCGGTAACCAGGCGATAGCTGCTGAAACGTTTGACGCAGAATCAGTCACCTGAACAGGTGAGTTTTCTCAGACTTTTGCGCAGTTTCTGTTGGCATCGGTTTGGGTTTTTCAACTGATGTAGTAGCATCTTCATCTGTCGAGCCTCATTTATCTATTGCAGCGGTGTTTTTTTTTTTTTTTTCTTCCAGTAAATAAACTTTGCACTAATAAACAAAATGTGGTTTAGTAATTTACTCCGTGAGGTAACCGCCTTTCATTCATCATCATAGTTTGATTATAGTGTTTTGTAAGGGGACGCAATCCAGATGCTTCTGATACTTTTTCAACACATATTACCAGCAACAGCGCCACCAGCGGCCGTCTATCAAACATTAGCTAAACAACAGACTCTGATATCTACTGCGGTTTAAAGAATTTTGCACGGGTTAACAAAAACATAAACAATCCCGCCAACGGGTCCTTATATTTTATTGGTATCAGTTTATTAACTCATTACAGAGACTCTCTTCAGTAAGATGGCGGCCTGGATCATTTCTCATCTTTAACGCGGCTGAAGCCACACCGACTTATCGGGGTGGTACGGTGACGGGCACTCTCAAAATCGATGAAAACAACGAACATAAAGCCTTCCCTGACTGACACACCTTAGTACACAGTGCAGATTCCTAATTCTTTTATAATTGCATCCTTTAATTGACAATTATCTCCTAATTTTTCTTTTTCTAAAAATCGATCGTTTAAATTTTAAAAAAAAAAAATCTGGCACGCAAAACAATTCTGAACTTTTAATGAAACCGTATTCCAAATTATTTCTGCTTAATTTACTGCGATTGCAAGGTTGGTTGGTTGGTTGTTGTTGTTGTTGCTTTAACTAAACGAGAAGTGAGAAAATACCATTTTTTAAGTTCACTGGACTCATCTCGACGATTTCAATTACTTCAATAATCTCCAGAACTGGCGGCCGAATGAGAGGAGAGGTGCCACGTCAACTCGTCGTAATGAATGCTCGCTAAGTTTGTGGGCGTGGATTAACTCATTAACCGCCAGCAGTTACCGGCGTCACGTGATGCTAGTTTTGTTGATTTTTTTTTAATTATCTATACCAAAGTCAAAGTATTTTCGCAATAATAAAAGTAATTTAAAAGAAAATAGTCGAAGCTTTTGGAATTTAGTACTGGGTGGGGGATAAAATTAATGAATCGAGCCACCAGAGAGTTTCTGTCTTTAAAGAAAAGTTGGTGTTTTTTTCCTTTCTCTAGTTAATGTCAGCTACACTCTGGATAAGTGTGCAGACTTTAAAAAGTACCTTTTTTTCTCCCCATCCTGTATTTAAATAACAGTAGTCCTGAGATGCTTCGAATATTTGGCAGAACCTTAAAGTTTTTCCAGCTCTCCGAATTTCATGCCAATTTTGTAGTGGCATTTTAAAGAATTTATAAGGCAAAAAATCATTTAAAAAAAACGGAACTCGGAACCCTCCACAACAGAGTTGCCATGAGACAACCCGTATAGTGGTTCGGTCGGTCAGGGTTCGATCTCGTTATTGAAAATGTTGTTAGCCGCTTGTTTATATGCGATATTCCCTTTCTATCGTGAGTTAGATCAGGGAACTCTCCCGTCCTTGTTTTACATTTACACAAAAATAGATTAGCGCTATTGTGCGTATGTCTGGCCTTTAGTCGGTCGGTCACCGCCCCTTCCCCCCTGACAGACACCGAACTTCGTTATTGTAAAGTTGGTCCTTCCGGCCCCAACAACTATCATCCAGGCAAAAGTCTGTTTAGCGCGAACCTTCATCACCTACTTTCGAGCGTTTTTATGTTTTCCGTTTACGTACCGTTGCATTGTGGGAATGTTTTTCTTGGAAACTCCTTTAAAATTCTCTAACCCCCCCACTTAATTTATCAAGATTTTTAAATTGTTGTTCCTATTGTTTCTCTTTCAATAAATTATTTAAAGATCTAATTTCTGCCGTGTTTTTTTAAAACAACAACAAAAAAAAATGTTTGTAAAAGAAAATTGCGTTTAGATTCTGACACTTAGATACAACTGATATCCAGCATACTGACCCACACAGGGTCGCAGGTACGTGCGGACCCTGGTGGGAATAGAGCGAAGACTTCACAGGTAGAAGGTCGGTCTATTTACCAGAATGGCTGTAAATAGTCATTTGACTTGGATATGTTTTCTTTTGGAAATTTTAATGAGTGATAATTTGTATCGGATTTAATACACTTTTAAAAAAGAAACTGCATTCGCATACAAGAAATTAAGAAATTACTAAAAAAAAAAAAAAAAAGACAACCCGGGAGACAAACAATACTTTGAGTACTTATCGCGCTGTTATTGTCGCCTTGGTCGGGATAGGGTTATCCTGAATCCTATCGGAATATTTTGGGAAAACTCGGTTTGTTGTGAACTGTTATTATTAACGGTGGTGTCAAACGTTGCCAAGATAAGTAACGATAGTAAATCTTATTTTAGCTGATATTGCGATATTTTACAATCCTGAAAAAAAAAATTTGCATGAATTATTTTAAGTATGAATTAATATATTGAGTTACTTTGGCACCTTAGGAAGACACCAGACTTTAAATTATAGCAATACTTTAATAATATTTTATCCATATGCAATTTCAGCATATCAGCAAAAATAAATCTGTATCAACTGTTCTACTCAAATAAATAGATCAGGGTTAATAGTGCCCGTTTTGTCAACATTATCCCTGAGCAGTGGAAAAAAACACTATAATGTAAAATTGTTTCGTACTAGTCAGAATTATCTCCCTTTACCATCTCAGTCGCGGTTACTCTGTAACAGTAGAACGGGAGATAATTCGCTGTTATACTTGGATCAGTTTCTGCGTCTTCGACCTATGCAAGAAGCATTTTTAAATTATGAAAATCCCTCTGAGGCAAAATCAACACCATGCCCAACATAAATTATAAAGAAGACGAAGATTTTAAGCTACTTAATAATTGATATTTCTCCGTACTCTGAAAGCGATACTGAGTGAAAATGAGATTTACGTTGATCCATTCGGTCTGTCCTTGAGCAATGTTCCAAGGTCGGGTTAACGCCGCCATGTTAGGTCAGTGCCATCCGCTTCACCGTGTCGTCTCCTTTTCGATGTTTTGTTTTTCCGCGTCTGAATATTAAAAATGCGCCTAAAAAATGTTAATTATACAATAAATTGTATTAATAAATCGAAGTGTATGAACATTTTCCATGGTTTTCTCACAACTATAAATGATATTTTAGAAATATATTTTAGAGCAGAGAGAGAGAGACTTCGGGCGTCAGTGCCCTCTGCCGACTGATTGTTTACTTGTACTGCTGCGCGTATTTCTGAACAAAGAGCCCCACGTGAACGATTATCGAAGAGAACAAAGAACTGTAAGTCGGAGTCAGGGAAGAGATTTTATAAAAACGACAAATGTACAGGTTCAGGGTTTTCCTCTCATTTCCTTTGACATCTTTTCGCCTGTTGGTTTTGAGAAAGCAGCTCCTGCTCTGTTTTTAGCGAGTCCCGGTTAGGAGGAGGAGGAGGGAAAAAACAAGAAAAAACAAATCTGAAGGTAAATGTAACGATAACGAGTCATTTCCTCCTGGAGGTGGTGAGGAGGGGCTCGAGTCCCCGAGGAGCCGCTCGTTTGCCGAACATAACGGTCTCCGGGTCATACTTCACGTCTGAGCACCGGACCAAAAGGTAACAAAATTAGGGGGGAGAAAAACACCCCCTTTTTTTTGGATGTCAGATACCTGAAGGTGAAAACGCACCTCGCGCGAGATATCTGATTTAAGTAGAAGCTCTCGGTATTTTCCTTCCCTCCTCTCCGCACGACACCGGGCCCTGGTTAATTAAGATGCCCACCTTCGCTTCCATTATCAGAAATTAATTCCAAAAACCTCTTAATGAAAACTTGGCAGGAGCCAGTCTGCGCGCAGCACGTTTGTTTACTGTAGCGAACTCTCGTCTCGCGGCAGAGCAGGAAGACCGGCGCATCCTGTGCCGCTGATACAGAACGACGACATGCAGCCACGTGGGTTATACAAAACCACGTGACGCCGACGAAGCTGCAGGGCCCCAGTACAGAGTCAGGTGGGTGTCGGTCGTGCTAAAGCCAGTTACTTCTTGATGCTTAATGAACCAAAGCCCAAGTTCAAATCTGCCCCGCTGAATAACAAACGAAAGCCGATAACAGCAGGCACACGCTTATCTCTGATGCGCTTCCTAATCAATATTCATCAGTCTAATATATCGATTCCGTAAACTGGATTTTCTGGAAGCAACTCAAAATTGAAAGGTTCAGTGTTCGAGAAAAAAGGACGGGGTCTGACGAGTATCCACCCGGCCCTGTCAGCCCCAGGGAACTGTTAGTAGGCACGGCAGTGAAACAGATCGCATGCTCACTTCGAGGATGAGAAAGCGCAGATTAAACCGCAGTGGCATAAACACACAGAATAAGATGTTTTAGGGTGTCCGGAAATTCAGTCCACGACGACTGCTCACTTTGACTCTCACGAACTCACGACCAGAAACCATTCTTCACTCCACCCGCCTACATTACTTCTTTTTGTCTGGTTCTGGCAGGTAAGGAAACGGTCAGCATCCACAAAGACAAACTAAAATGTGCTCACCTTACATCGTACCCGATAATAAATATCTATTAGAGGGAAGGGATAAGGCCAAGGTTCACAGAAGGCTTCCTCTGTGTGTGTGTGTGTGTGTGAGAGTGTGAGTGAGTGAGTGAGTGTGTGTGTGTGTGAGTGAGTTAGTGTGTGAGTGTGTGTGTGTGTGTCTCTGTTTGATTAAACAGTTGAAGTAGAAGAAAGTAAATATTCTATTCTCTGAACCGGCAATATTCATTTAATCCTACCAACTGTTATCGATCTAACGGAAATAACTGAATGTACGTGTTTCTTTTTTAAAAAATACAAATCTTTCCAATCTTCTTCCTAGAGTAAAATCTCTAATGTTTTTACTTCATCTGTATTCCGAGAGATACATCCTTCCATGTCAAATGTTTACATTAAAAACTGGCAACAGAAAAAGTGCAAAAGAAAGTGCAGACAATGTAGCGGTTAGGGGCACAAGTTACCAAACTGAGCTAAGATTGGTGACGGTTCTGTAACTGAGTGAACCCAAGAATCCATCTTCATGTGATCATCATCTGACGTCAGACGCGTAACCCGGTGTTCTGCGACACCTGACAGTTCTCTTTGATGACGCCATAAATGTAATCTACTCCATATATTCGCAGACCACCTTTTTGTGACATCATAAGTGAAAAAGCTACAACACAAGACTTTTGCACACTTCTTTCATCATTATCGCAGATGCGAGTGTTAGCTACCTGCAGCAGCATAGGGCGTCCGTTTTAAATAAACATTAGTAAACCCTTAAAAAAAAAAAAGAAAAAGGAATGGCTCTGGGTAAAATGACATTGTCAGTTTTAATCTCAGTCGCTGCTGTTTTCACAGGAATTAGTATTTACTTCCTTCAAGCGAAGTATTTTTTAATAAGGTGAGTAAACTTTAAAGTACTTTCTACTAGTTCAGCACTGGAACCGTAAGTGCCACATTAATGCCGGAGTCCGAAGCTTTGCACACTTCTGCCAGGAACAACCGACGTCCACTAACGAGCAGTGAAATGACCGTAAAAATTCATCTCAGACTCTTCTTGTACTGCTCTTAATTCTTATCCTTTAATAACCATTGTCCAATGTATGCCCTGACTAGTCGGTAATTATTTAATTCCTCATACTGTTAATTTGCATTATTATTTTATCATATTTTGTTTTTTAAGCCCTATTTAATAATAATAATAATAATAATAATAATAATAATAATAATAATAATAATAATAATAATATAATAATAATAATAATAATAATAATAATAATAATAATAATAATAATAATAATAATAATAATAATAATAATAATAACAACAACAACAACACAACAACAACAACAACAACAACGTCCCAAGGATGCTTTTGATTATTATATCAAACTTTGCCATTGTTTTATATTTTACAGTAATTTTGTATGCACATTTCCCAGAATTCTTGTATATTTAAAAATATTGTTTTATCATATGGATAATTTTGCTTTTCATAGTCCTCACTGAACTCTGACAATTATAATTCTGTTTGTTTTATTCTAGCAACAAAAACTTTTTCCAAAGACACTTCGGTAAATCAGAATCGTATTACATAGGTATGTACAGACCGATAACTAAAGTCTCTCATCAATCTCTATTGTCTCTCTAAGTACAGCTTTTGTTATTAAAATCAGTCAGTATTCAGAAAAATACTTGCTTTGGTTTTTCTTCGCAAATCTTACAAAAGTCTGTGTGCCTGTGTTCTGGTTAACCCTTTGATTTATTCTTAAAAAAAAAAAAAAACAGTTTGGAATTATTCCGTAAGTTACAAGAAGTTTTAACACAGCGCAAACGATAACTAAGGCGAGATCGCATCCATTCCCTTGGCCGTTCCAGAAGAGCTGGTAGGGTCAGCCCTTCTGGTGAGGCAAGTTACACTTGGGAAGGTCTTCGAGCCGGATAGTTTTTTTTCAGTTTAAGAACATCCATGAAAGTACCCTGCTAATCCCTACTGAAATTACTCTGTTTAACTCTCGGGGTTAACCAGAGGGGCTGGGAAAAATCCACACAAAAGGCCTGGTACAGATTGAGGAAAGACAAACAAACTCCCCTGGAGAAACATTTTCAATAAAACCACTTACTTTATAAACTTTAACACGATAATTCCGAAGTCCCCAAAAACTGACAGAGACAGGTGGCTGAGCTAGTGCACGAGCCATACACCGAGCAATTTTCTGTAGTGAAAGAAGACAAGAATTGGATCAGAAACTCTAAACCGTGCTCAGCGACGGAGTACCTTGATAGGCTAGTTAAATAAAGGTTCAGCTGTAAGACGCATGTGCGTGTGTTTGGCCATGATCAAAGGTTGGGGAACCACCAATCTTTGATGCGTTTCATTGATGCCACCCACAAACTCCGACGAATGGTCAGACCGTTTACAGTGTGGGCTGCACCATTCTTGGCCGTGTTGTCGCGGGCAATTATTCCAAGAGTTTCTCGCGGTCAGTCTCGATTCAAAGTGATCCAGTCCGTGGCCAAACTCAGCAACTCGGATACTCCCGTTTTATCAGAACTCTCTCATATCGGAATTAATTTGAATCGAGCATATTATTTCTGATAATGGCCAGGTTTGATCAGTCAAAAAATGTTAAAACTAAATAAGCATGTCTGGGAAGTCGCCGGTTTTCTCCCACATCTATAAATAAAGTCGGAAGTGCCAGGTCGTTTGTGCTGCAAGATGCACTTTCTAGTGGGTAAACGTAGCACGACGCTTGCCTCACCAGGGTTATTTCCCTTGTTGGCAGTGATGTACCCCGACTCCATATACCGGTATATCCAACATGAAGCCTGGATATGCTATTGAAACATCTTATCGAGTTGAACGATATACAAATTAAAAACGTTCTGAACCGTATTATATAATACTTATAGTTTTGTAGTTAACAATAAATGAATATATATATATAAGACAAAATATGAATCAGCTGTTTTATCAGAATTGCTTACCTTAGTTATGATTTAGTGTTTTTAATAGGTTGGGTGCTGTCTTCTTCTCAGTTATCTATGCGGCATCTCTGTCCACATTGGTGTATAGGGGCAGCTTTCCGTCAAAAAATGGAAAAGCTCGGATCCTCGTGAATCCGTGTATGATTTACATTTTATTAAATTAATTTAGATTAACTAAAAATGTGACCTACACTAATGTTTTGTTTTTGTTTTTAGAGTTATCATTTGTAATAATTGGAACAGTAGCAGTAATAGCTGTATCAGTTTTGTGTAAGTACTCTTTACTTATTGTTTTCTTCTTTTAAAAAAGAAAAAACAAAAAAACGATAGATGGAAATATGGAAGGTATTACCACTATCCACAATGACACATACAGGGTTCACTTTGGTTTGCACAAAAAAGGCTGATAAACTTTGTGAGATATTTTCTGCAATGTTGTATAGTGGAGACATTTTTAAAATATACCGGTATATAGTATGCGGCGGAATATCAACAGACAAAAACTTGGTGTTGGAGTGAATCAGTAGCAAGGTGCTCACACCATCTGTTTCCATGCTGTGGAAAGGAGAAAGCATGGCTAAGTAAATCCCTCAGCAATGGGATTAGGTTTTCTACATTCTTGTAATTAATAATAATAATAATAATAATAATAATAATAATAATAATAATAATAACAACTAGCACTTTTTACAGAAAAAATCAAAGGGAAATAACTGTACTTTCTGTAGAATTTTTTAGTTTTGTCACGTAACAGGGTACATATGGGCATCTTTCTTCCTAAAATATATACAATTTTCTTTTTTTTTTTTAATGTCTGCAATTAACTGTACATTATAAAGAAAAGAATGAAGAATAATCACTCAAGAAAGACACCATCGTAATAGGCCTTTTTGAAACCAGCAGCCTTTAATGCATTGATTTATCTGTATATCCTTCCTGCAAATTTTCTTTTCTCTAGATTTTACCTCTAAGAGTGATGACGAAGACATTAGTGAAAAGGTACGTGAAACCATTTTATCATTTAAAACTAATGACAGCAGTATCTGTTAAAAATAGCATAAGATTAAGAAAACTATGAATGAACACGCCGTGCTATATAGCTTAAGCTATAGTAAGATAGTTTCAGATATTCATGTCTCTACAGCTTTACTTTCAATCACAACTGCCTTTGTGCAGGTGCATTAATTTGTTTCCTAACTTTCATTAATGAAAATGAATCATTCAAAATACTTAAATTTCTAGAGCAAGTGGAGACATGTATAATATATTAATATTTCTTATTTGTTGCAGTAGAATCTTATAGTCAGACATTCTATACCTGAGAATGCTTATGTTTTTGTCTCCAAAAGTAGTTTAGTCTAATGAAAAACAAAAAGAACATTTATTTTGTATGGCTACATCCTCGAATCAAACACAATCACACCAATCATAAATACTTTCAGACACGATTTATTTTGCTAATCCCCACCAATACTGGCAGTTTCAGTACCATTAACTACCATGTCTCTAGTAAACCTGGTCTGGTCTCCAGTGGTCAATGGTTCAAACAGACAATTATCGCATCTTATCTGATTATGAGGAAGAAGTAACCGTAAAATCTTTTTTTTTTTTTTTAAAAAAATAATAACAGCTTTAATTATCGTCATTAAAATAAGCCGACCAATTGTGCAGATGCAGGGCTGTAAAGTGGAAGGAACTGATATTTAAATTACCCCAATTTACAGACTAATGAAAAAATGTGGTAGTGGAGAGAATTCATAGTAGTGACAGAAAAACCTAATTAAAATGGAATAGTTCATCACCGAAATGCTGCCAATCTTGAAACGATTGCATTTAAACAGTAGCTAAATGGTTCTCTATTATGAAAGCCAAACCAATTTCCAGTTTTAATGCTGCAGGCATCAAGTAAAAGAAACAAACGTTAATTTGGAAAGAAATTTGTTGGTTTTATTTTTTTAAAAAAAAACAACAACAACAACAACAACAAAAGTTGCTATAATAACTGCTTTTGGCAAAAACAGAAGTTTTATTTTATGACTTTTAGTTGTGTAAATAAACTCAGGTATAGAACATCGGAACTAACTCCTCGCCGAACCTTACGGGGTGAAAAGAGGGCACGGGCAGGGCCGTGGGGGAAGCTCCCACGAGCGCTCAACCGTGGCAGTGGTGTTACTGTTCTTAGGGGGCAGAAATGTCCATTAAATATATTCAGAAAGATTCCCAACCACGTAAAAAAATAATTTAATTTTTAAAAAATTTACAAAAAAAAACAAAAAAAATAAAAAAAAAACTTTTGCAATATCAATCAGTACAAAAAAAACTCCATAAAAGGAGATAAAACTATTATACTTTTTCATCAAACTTTAAAAATGCTAAATAAACTTTTTTAAGTGTTGTCTTACTATTTACGTTGTCAAAGTTCTGAAAAATTGCCACGGACGAGCAGCCATCCAGAATAGCTGTTAACAACGATTTTGTTGTAACTTTCCTTTAAGAGATATGATGCTCGTTGTGCTGAGAAATGCTACCTAAAAATTGAATTAATAATAATAATAATAATAATAATAATAATAATAATAAGATTAATGTCAATGGGTAATCAGGATTTCTTAATGAATACAAATTTTCAGTAATTTAACATTTTCCATTTCTTAATGTGCTTTCAAAGCATTTAAAAATATTAACGAATCAAAACAGAAATGTAAGCAGAATTTCTTAGATACATAAAAACTGTTTACTAAAATATGCCAACAACAACAACAACAACAAAAGTATTGTTACCAGATGACAAATAAATACTTTTTTTCTTTTAAAATTCTTTATCAAACAATTTTCTGAATAAATGAAATGTTAATGCACACACAGGTTTACTGTTCTCAACCATGGAGTTTAATATAATTTAAATAAAAACTACTGCACATAAAATTTGCAAAATTTTTTATTTTTAAAATTAGAACAAAAGATCTTTTCTAATTGTTTGCCAATAGGTTATACACAGGTAGACACAAAAATCAATGTTAGTCTTTACATGGAGTCAGTCTCCAGCTGTTGGGACTGGATAGCCCTGTTGAGAGTGAACAAGTCTTAGATCAACATTTGATAATAGTATATACTGTACATGCAATCAAATTAGACAAAATCTTATTCCACTGCTACTTTTAATTCAAAACAAACAAACAAAAATTAAATATGCCTATTCCACATTATTACGGTAGAGCTGTAAGATGCATGTACATGTGTTTGGCGATGATCAAAGGTTGGGGAATCTCAAATTTTTGAAGCGTTCCATTAATGTCATCCACAAACTCTGAGGTCTTCGAGGAATGATCACACTGTCTACAATGTGAACCACACCATTTGTGGCCATGCTGTCACAGACAATTATCTCAGAGCTGCTTGCAGTGAGAGTTCCATGTCTGTCTCGATTCAAAGTGATCCAGTTCTTGGCCAAACTCAACATCTTGCTGTTGAAGAACCATGATCTAAAGACTCCGGCACAGCACACAGTTTCTGAGAAAGAAAAGATGATGAAATGTACGTAGAATTTTACTATATACAGAAACAGTCCAATTTAATCTACATCTTAAAGATAAATAAATGAGTAATTACCTGATACAAGATGGCTGGCTAAGAGATACTTCAGTTTCATTGGGTCTTCTTCATACACCTCCAGAGCTTTCTTACCCAGCTTTTCAAATGCCTGTAAAATTAAGTAAACAAATAGTAATAATAAAATACACAACCTAAAGAGTTACTCACTAAAATGTAAAAAAAAAACTTTTTTCTCTTCCCCTCATGTTGACAGGGGGAGCAAGGATGGATAATCTGATAAAATTCTCTGAAGGAAATCCTTGTAGCCCAGACCATATGATCAGCAGGGTCTCAGAGAACTCATAGTTAGTTATCTGCTGGAAAAGAAAGAGCACAAGATCATTTGGCTTCTGTTGGAACTCCTAATAAACTTCCAGCACTGCGAGCCGCAGTCACAAGTATTGGTTAATTAATGACTATAGCATGCCTGCCAACATTCTGCAAAGAAGAAAAGGAGGTCGACAGTATTATACCAAGCAAGTGGTGAAGCCCAGGTGAGGGCTCCACTGGCGGGTCTTCCCCAAAAAAAAAATAATTTCAAATTTTTTTAACTGTAAGAAGCAGATGTAAAACTATGACTGCTGAGCTGTGAAGCAGCCTAGGATGGGGACTAAGAAAACTGGAATAAGTGCAACAAATAAAATAAGTAAATAAATGATACAATCGATTTTCTCTTCCAAAAGTGTTACATTTTTTTTTTCAAAATATGGTAGACTGCAAATCAAATGAAAGTGCAAATGTTTTCTGCCAAATCAGTCAAGTACTCAGTGACGTTTGGCAACTCAAGGCATAAGAAAAATTAGAGTTCTGGGTCAGCATGGTTACTGAGGACTAATTAAAACTAAGAACAAAGCCATTAGCAGGATCGTGTTTGTGAATGTTCAAACGCAAAGTTACTTACATGATTGGTCGGTGCAAACACTGTAATAGTAGCCATTTCTTCTAACTGGTCAGCCAGTCCACTCTTCTTCAGCAACCACACCAGTGTGGTCAGTCGGTCATCCGTTGACAAAACATCAATAATGTTACCTGTGGGCGGCGACAACACCTGTACAAAATAAGAAAACCGTCACGCATGTGAACGTGCTTGCTTATTTTGCTAGTCAGGTACCTGTTGCTCTTATAGGCAAACTACAACAGATAGAATAACAGAGGCACTGACATAAAATCACCATTAGGGCTGCAGGGTTTTTATCAAAAGGTGTAAATCAGCAGAACCCTACCAATTGGTATGTATAATTTCGTTCATGTATGGACCCTACACCAGTAAATACTGCACTATTTTATACTGTAGAGGTCGTTGTTCTATCTGCTATTGGGCTGTATGACCTCATCTTCATGGTGGTCCTATTCTATGAGAGCAAAGATCACAAGCTTTATGCTAGATGATACCGTTCTAACTGAAAATGCTTGGTATACTTGTAATGCTTTGTGAATATGCAGTCCGGATATAGAATACTCATTTAAGAAAAGAAATCAAGATATTTGGCAAAAGTTCTCTAAAATATTTGCAGCATTTAAAAAGTGCTTTAAAATATTCGGTCTTCCAAGATGTTTAAAGCAGAGGACTAAACAGAAATTTGTTAGATTTTTGAAAGTGTTGGGTGTTCTAACATGGACATTTGGTTGTCAATAATTTAAAATATTAGGAGCAATGATTAGAAATTGGCTAAATCATCTATGAAGCCTGGCGCAAGAAAAGACTTCTCTATCAACAAATAAATGGATTAAATTGCCAGTGGTATAGTATCAGTAAAAACCGCTTTAGAATCCAAGTTCACAAACATTCACTACCCTCTTGTGATAACTAAACTAAACAGATGTATGCAGAGTTCCTGGCATGAACTAAAGGTTATACTTTCAGCTGCTGATAAAGTCATTTACTATCAGTAAATAGGGGAGGGTTGTGGAGAGGGAAATCAGGTTGAATTTTGACTTCTAAAAGAATTTCTGTCAGCAGATAAACTACATTTGCTGTATATCAAATTTCCAGTAATTTCACCAACTGAAACCAGGGCTTGTTTACCAATGAAGCTTCCAGTGATGCATGGCCTGCGATAAGCAGTTGGGTCAGTCTAGGTCATTGGTTCCTTCATGACAAGAACTTATCAACAAAAGTTGGCTTTTAAGGATAAATACGTATATATCAAATTCTAACATCTTGTTTATGAGAGCAAAGAAAGACATGATTCAGACTGTATTTTAAAATCTTTTCTGTTTGTGACCAGAATAAAATAAAACCCAGCTCAAATGGTTCTGTTTACAACACCAAGAGACTGAACACTGAAACCTTTTCAGAAGCCTAAATCAAATGGGGTTACACTTTGTTTACTAATGTGAAAAAAAAGGAGCCACTCTCCACTTGTACAAACTTACAAAAGGACTTCACAGCTCTTTAATCAAGTGTGCCCACTGACAGAAAATAAAATGGTCATAAAAATTTCAATATACAAGATTGCACTATGGCATTAGATACTAGAGAGTGAAGCCAATACACAGTTAAACAGCTCTCATATACAAAAGACAACATAAGGTAACTGTGACTGGTTGTACACCTCACTTGATCAGCCATGTCCTCCTGAAATATATAGTTCTTCACATGTAAGACTTTATTAATATTTTTAATATAGTCTACACATTAAGATGTATGCTAAAAATAGCAAGATAAAATCTCTGCTTTTCTTTTATTATCATTAACCTTGATTTCCATTCAAGTATTTTTGTCTACTCTTCTAACGTCTTAAAAAATTGTAATTTTCAAAAATCAACAGTTTTTTTTCCCGATGCTGCCATAATAATACTAATGCAATTTACTTTAATCCACATGATAGAACAACTTTATACTGACAAGTGATCCTGAAGCTTACCAGAAAATATAGAAGTGATGGGTTGAACATTTTCCAAAACTCAAAATGTCCCCCTCTCTTCACCAATAATACACCCAGAAGCCAGAACACACACACAATCTCTCTCTCTCTCTCTCTCTCCATCTCTCTCTCTCTCCATCTCTCTCTTTCTCTCCATCTCTCTCTCTCTCTCTCCATCTCTCCCTCTCCCTCTCTCTTCATCTCTCTCTCTCTCTCCATCTCTCCCTCTCCCTTCATCTCTCTCTCTCTCTCCCTCTCCCTCTCTCTCTGAACAAAACAAAAGTTTATTTTATTTTGTATGACATTTCTTGTACAACTACCACTGTAGTAGGAATCATGACTCTCAAATTCAGTGTCAACCTAAGGCTTGAGTCATGTGGCAATTCTATTGCTTCATCTGGCTATGTCTCTTGTCAGGCAATTCCAAAAGTGCATAATAATGGTAAAAATAGATATAAACTTGCCATAAATGTTCGCATACAGCAATGAAGTCATCAGACATTAAAAGCACGATGCTTCGACAGTGACTTACTAATGAGCAGTAATACTTTTTTTTCTTTCTCTTTGTGTGGTGCAAGTGTAAAGTTCGTGTATGTGTGTTTATCTCCGGGGAGAAGGGAATGGAGTAGGCCAAAGCCATGTGGAGCAAGCTCCTGGTGTAGGCCTAAAAGGCCGTGTTGAGGCACTGAAGCACCTGTGTAAATGGCCGCCGAAGCGACCAATTTTAGTTGAAGCTGAAGTATCGAGTTGGGAGTGACCGCTTCCCCAGCCAAAAACCCAATCTTGGGGAAAAGGCCTCAGCACCTTAAGTCCAAAACCGGTCTCGACATACCTAACCTTCCCAGCCAGACAGGCAGGCCAAAGGCAAAAAGCGCCCCTCGCCTCCACTCTTTTCAGGTAGAGGACTTTCCATCTACAATAGCCACAAAGCAGAGTACTTGGCACCCCACCCTCAAGGGTCAACGCCAAGTGACCTCGCCCAAAGGGCGTGGTAATACTTTGCCATCAGCCTGGAAGATGTGGCTGGTAAACTTGGAGTAACATCAAGTGTTGCCAGCTGACTTTAGCAGAAATACAGATAGCCTGGTTTTAGTTCATGAAAGAGCTGGCAGTATAGACCACTGTGATAACTGTAACTGGGTCAGTTTAACTGCACCGTCTCAGCATGCTTGTTCTAAAACAAACTGCAGCACATCCATCAGACTGGTATCTCTGACCAGACTGTACAAAACCAGCTACACTTTAAGGCAAGAATTGGGTGGACTTGGACCCATCTGTAGTGGACTTTGACAGACTAGAATCAGGTTCTCTTTTCTGATGAGAGTAAATTAAACCTTTGCTTCGCTGATGGTTATTTATGAGTTTTTCAGGAACCAAACCAACATTATACTGAGTGTAACTTGTCAGAGAGAAATCATTTTCAAAAGAAACAGTTTCTTAGTCTGGAATATTGTGTCATGTGACACAAAAGATGTAATTCTCATTGATGAAACTGTTTCAATTTAATGCTAAAACCTGAATGAGGTACTTGGATCTATTGTTATACCATTTGTACAAAAAAAATCAGATCACAGGCTATTTTGAAAGGGGCCATCAAACAAGAATAGTCATGAATTAATTTCAAGTCATATGACCTTACAGTATGTACATAGGGCTTATCTGCTGTCATTAATGTCACTAACTGCATCAAACAATAGCCAGATATTGTTCAAAATAAATATATTAATCTTTATGGTCAATTCTGAACTATATGCAAATATTTATCCTTAAAAATTTTCTACAATTTATAATACAATATCCTTATATTGTTTTGATCAGTGAAATTATGTAACAAAAATCAGATTGTTTTATGAGAGAGAAATGTTAAATGTAGGGTTTCTATAGCTTTCTTTGCACAAGAATATCAGAGAAATTGTTACATTAAGAGGTAAGTTTCCTCAGAGAAATGTCTTGGGTATAACTGCTTCTTTACAGAGCATTTACTAAATTATAAGTAACCTGGATGGTATCAGAAATAGTCCAGGAAAACCTGTAAGACTAGAATTTATGCTTGGAAGTTTCTAAAATTACCAATCTAAAATCTCTCACTAACACGAACTGAAATAAAGTATTTTACGTAAAAATCATAATTTTTAGACACACTTTAAAACCTTTCTGCAAAAAAAGGATATCAGTAGAGCATTATACTTTCTCATTTAATTCCTGCTTAAGTTCAGGGTTATAAAAACAAACAAAAAAAACACTAACCTACTTAAATTGAAAATAGCCACTTTATCATTTTTTTAGTTAAAATATCAAAGCAATATCTAACCAATTATCCATTTCTACCTGTTTTCGAATCTACAGATGGGGTGATTAGCTATGTTGCTTTTCTTACCCTGTCAACCATGTGGATGACGCCGTTACATGCTTTGATGTCCTTCACAGAGATCAAAGCACACTGTGCCGTCTGCACCCAATGTCTTTCCTGTAAAAACTTGAGAGTTCAAGAAAGATAAAAAGTAAATAAGTTTATGTAAACTACTAATTAAATTCTAAAAATGAATTGAAGACTGGTAACAGAGAAACTTTTCATGACCTTTTAAATAATTTTACTGTATTATTTATGTTAGAGAACTATCAATAAAACATTAATACCTTTCTAGCATGTATGAACAAAGCAGAGCTCTCCTGTAAACAAGACAATAAACTACCAATTGTGCCTCAAGTACTGAGGGGAAAATGGCCGTCTATAAACCACTGCCACTAGAATATTTACCTGTTTTTTTTATATGCATCTTATAATTTGGTATTAGTTATTTTAGCAATGATATTGAACCATAAGAAATGGTAGTGATAAACCTGTGGTCCTGAGAAACCATTACAAGACTGGTGATGCAGTTAAATGAAACCCATTCCATAATTTTGGTATCTTAGCTACAATGGCTTTTAGCCAACTTATTGATTGCTGAGAAGACAAAAACTACTTCGCACAAGAAATAACGAATGTGACCATCTCAGGGTATTCTTGAAGAAAGTAAAGTAATAAAGTTTATACACAACTAAATTGAAATCTTGTGCATGAGTTTTCTCTCAAAGTACCATTGCCTGCTGATATTTAGATTAACTTAAACACCAGTACCCACATTTATTTATGGTTCTCTTTCTGCAGCTTGACAGAACAAGTTAACACCACTGTTACTTTATACCTAAAAGGTTTAAACAAAAAGAAAGTAATAACTAATAAAAATAATAATGCATTTGTCCCAGACAGAAAGCCATAATTTGGTGACATTATTAATACTGTCAATGTAATTTGGATGTTAAATAGCTCAAACTTACCAAGGAATATTCATTTATTCGAATTTTTTTGTCCTTCATTTTTGTTTCCAGCAGTTTGTCATTGTGAAATCTGCTACAGCTTGTCGTAGAAGGAACAATATGATATTGGACAAGATTTTTCAAGTTTTCAGTGTCATTCTCATAATGAACATCATAGAATTTCTGTCAAGAAATAAACCAGTGTACATTTAGTCCAGTGCTGCAAACTGCATAATATTTTTGTCTGTAGAAAGAACATGGGCCACATACTATTATATTTGCTTCCAATCATAGTTATTAACATTATAATATCAAAAAAATCCTGTCATGACCAGCTGCTGTAAAAGAGAGATCTTATCTATATTGTCATGTTTACATCATCAACATACTATAAAGATAATATCATCTGCATCGTACAATAAAAATAAATGCATGCAACATTGGTGGTTAATGCTTCAAAAGGATAATTTATATTTTGGCAAAAGAATATTTCTCCTTTATAACATCCTCATATTATTGCTAGTTACATATGTTTAAAAAAAAAGTAAAATTAAAAACTTATTTCAAAGGTGGCTGCTGACAGATTTTCTGGACCAAGTTGTAAAACAATCTAAAATAATTTTTTTTAAAATGTGAAAATTAATGATCTGTGCATATCAGCTGAATGACACTTCTACGATGTTAGATTTTCAGCAAAAGATGGAAGGCAGTATTAATCAGTGGTTATTTTAATTACTTGTAGGAAATTATTTTCAATTTTCATGTTCCCTCTTATTTTATTCAGGAATTTATTATAGTTAACTCTTTGAACCATGAGCTCTCCCTGGATACCTAGACCTCCCAAAACTTTTGAAAATCTCAGGCTACGACTTCCAATGGTAGTGCAGATCAAAAGTCAGATGTAACATAGTTTCTGATTGGTTAGGAATTACTATATTATTCATTGGTAAAGAAAACCACATGGCAGGCTGGTAAACTGGCTGCCAAGGTATTTAAAGGTTTAAATAGTGGCCAGTTTACCAGTTATTCGAAGGGTTAAAGAGCAACTACGTAGTCAGTGTAAATTTTGCCTTTGTTTTACAGAAGTACACTCTATTATCTAAGTATAATCAATCAATAAAGGAAAATGTGTTTAATGAACTTAGCACTTTGGATTCAACAGCTGTTAATGTTTTAAATATTTCAACATAAATCAGGACTTAGCATGGACCAAACCTGCATATTTACCTATTTCATAAAACAAATGAAAAAGTAGAATAGATTTACAATTAGTAATGTTATTATAGCAATATTTTTACTTATTACTGAAGTAATTCATTAAAATTAAATCATACATGTCTACAGCCATGGGTGAGGGACCAGATTTGAATCTCATCGAGATCTGCCTTGGTTTGGCAAACATCCATGCCATAGTTTTTCTCCCTCTTCTGTCTGCATGAATTTCCTCCTACAGCTAAAGAAAATTCTAGTAGGATCTGTCCTGTCTCAGGCATGGAATGACGCATCCTGCACATTTCTGCATGTGTCTCAGTCTTGAGCATCGGAGTCTTTGTAGAGGGCAGATGGATAAACAAGCCTCACATAAATCAATTCATTGAGCAAGTGCTACTCTCCCAGATGAGAAATAGCAGTCATTGTCAACTACAGCATAACAACCAAGGAAACAACTGTACATACCCCATTTAAGCATGCTTGAGGATCTCTCTCTAACATTGCATGGTAAAGCTCACCATATTCTTTCATTTTTTTTTCCATTTGTACACACACACACACACACGTGTACAGTGATAGACAAAAGTTTAAAAACAATAGCAGAATAAACATAAATTGAGTCATAAAATATGTTAATGTAAATATTCTGCCATGGGCATTACACTGATAGAAAAACAATTTCTTGTTCTTTTGATTGACATAAACATCAATGTGGTCAATAGTAAATCTTTTGCATATGCTCACATTTCTTACATTATGGCTGAATTTCATGGCAAAAAATCTTTAAGACTGCCAACTGCTTATATTTTTGTTTCTTTTACAGAAAACCAATCGAATGTAGTAAACCAATACTTAACTTTTTTAGCAGTTCACAATGGGTAAAAAAAGTCAGTTTAAGTATAAGCTTAGATTGTGGAGTTGTGCAAGAAATTCTCATATTGTAAGATCGTTAATTTGGCAGAGTGCAGTAAAATGGTTTTTTTCTAGCCTGGAATCTGTACGAACAGACGGGGAACAACATCAAATGTCATAGAGGTGGCAAACTCCAAAAGCTGATGTTCAAACCGATTGGAAAATCAAACATATGTCCAAAATGGACTGGCACAAGATGTCTATTGACATTCTATGGGATTTGAAAGATCTACCAATCTCCGCAAAAACTGTCTGGAGACAGCTTTGTGGTTTGGAATTGATAATATATTGCCAGGAAGAAACACTTTGTTTCCTTGAAGGATTGAAGAACCTGACTTCAGGTCACCAAGGATCATCTCCAATGGACTCAAAAAATGTGGGCGAGCGAGTTCTGGTCCGATGATCACAGTTCCAGAGGTTTGGATCAGATTGTCAATGAAGAATCAGTGAAGCCTTCTGTCAGAAGTGTACCAAAGCAATGATCAAAGGTGGGGTTGAGTCCATTATGGCGGGGGTCTTTTTCTTCCAAAAGGGGAAAAATGTTAATTATTGTAACCAAATAATGGATTGGTATGTACTGGACATTTTGACCAATATACTATAACCATATTCTGTAGACTGCTTCCCTCTAAATTTGACTTTTCAACATGATAATGTCTAAAACATTTGGCTGCCATCAAGTAGGATCTCAAAGATCAGAAAATCCCAGTTTTAAAGTCCCCACTCAAAGTCCTGATTTGAATCAGTAGAGAATCTGTGGAATGATGTGGACAAAGCCATGAAGCATGAAGATGAAAACGTTAGAAAATTTGGATCAATTGTTCCAACTTATTCAGTTGTCTTGGGTTAATATATGCATTGACTGGTGTATTTGTCTTGTGGACTCCATGAATAAACACTGTCAGGTTGCAATTGGTTCTTGTGGCTCTGCAACTAGGTATTAATTTTTCCTTGATCTGTTGTTAATCAAATGCAATCTCTAAAAGTTGGATTTTTGTGAAAAAATTTCAAATATGCTGTATCTGTCCTTAAACTTCTGTTGCCATAAAATTCTTCCATAAGTAAGAAAAGTGAGCATATGCAAAATATTTACTATTGAACACGTTGATGTTTATGTTATTCAAAATAACAAGAAATCGTTTTTATAGTAGCTTAATGCCCATGGCAGAATGTTTACTTTAACCTATTTTATGTCAGTTTCTGTTTGTTCTTCTATTGTCCTTAAACTTTTGTCTACCTCTGTAAATATTTTCTTAATATTTTTTTAAAATCAATAATGGATTTGTGCACATCTGTACTTGTAATTCTGACATGGATGCAGTGTTAATAGATTTGGAGGACAGTTTGTATAGGAAGCACCGTCTTTTACCTGTAATGCCTCATCTGTCGGAATGAACAGTGTTATGTTTTCTGAATTCTCGATTTCCTTCTTTAATCCAGCATCTTCAATCATCTTCAGCATCAGACTAGCATTGTGTTTCTTTACCACGTTCAGAATGCTTAATGCTGTAAAAAAAATAAAAGCAATGATAATTATTGACATTAGGTTGAATGTATGGAAATGGAAAGTGTCAGAAGTAAAAGAGGACTTTTGAAATTGTAGCAAGATCTCGTTAGTGTTTAATAATAAATCAATTTACCGTCATTAGGCACAAGCACGTCATCAATCAGATGCAGTACGCCATTTGTCGCCATGATGTCCTTGACAACAATTTGAACATCATTAACAAAGAGTTTGTTGTTGTCATCTTTCTTCAAATAGATGAACTCCTCCAGAAGGTTGTACGAGCGTGACTGGGCATGGATTACAGATGAGCAAATCACATTTGGAAGAATGTGCATTTTCAAGACCTCTGAAATAATTTTTAAAACATTTTTATAAAAAAAAATATGAAAGCTTTCCCAATATGAATAGTTGATATCCACATTTAGATTAAAGAGCATCTACAAATTTAATTGTATTCTAATTGAACAGATTTTATTGCTGCCAATAATAATACTTTTATAAATGAATCACTGCAAAGTATTCCATAATTCAATGCACTATTATTTCAAATGAACAGGATTGGATAATTTGACTTATTCAAAATATACCATATGTAAGCACTTGTTACTTTTGAAAATTAGCTTTGTGGTAAATTGTTGTGTACAAATAGATAACAGTAAAGGGGAAGCACCTGTAAAACATCTATCTGCTAATAACTAAGAAAAAATTCCCACAACGTAATGCTTTGAAAGTCAACAGTACCAAAAACTTAGCTAAATGCTCTCTACCTACCAAAATGGACACTAGAGAGCATGATCATGCAGATCCTAAATATGCAAATTAAAAAGGTAGGTAAAGATTGTGCTCATGTCTAGTATTGGGTCAGATTCTATAGCATTGTACAGTTGGAATGGAAAAGTGGCTGGCATCTGTCCACTCCTGAGATTTTGTTCCTATTGGTTTACTTGCAGTCCATTAAAAATCTTTATACTTATCATCATAAATTTGTACAGAATTTAAAAACTAAAAACTGGCGACGCTAAAAAAAGTGCAGTGTTTGCTTTGATAGGCTTAGGAAGTTGGCAGAGTTGGAAGAAGACAAAACATTTTTTCGAAAAATTCTTTCCTATCACTATCTTCAGTTTTGTTCTGAGGAGGCTTGTTTTGGAGTGCAGTCATGTTAATCTGAATTAATGTTGTTGTTTTTTTGTTTGATTTTTTTTTCCCCTACCTGAGCTGATGCTGAACCTGTATTTTGTCAGTTGCTTGCCACTGATCACTTCAAGCATGATGGGAAGTGCCATTTTCCTTATAAATATTTAATTTAAGAAAATATCAACGTGTCTAAGTTCCACACCTGGGACCATTTTAACTTCATTACTATCAGTCTAACCATTAACAGACTTAGTCTGGGACCTCTCAAAACTAAATCAATAATTATTTGACCAGGGATTTTTCCTCATGTTACCTACTCATGACAGATCATCTGCTTTTTTTTATTTTAAACCTCAGGTGATCAGTAACTCAGATGACATCATGCCCCTGAAAGATTATATGCCTGCAATACATTCACTGATACTCACAGCAAACAAAAATAAAAACTATGAGCACAAAATGACTCACTGGTGATACAAGATGATGCATCCTGCAAAGCTTCCCACAGAGACTTGTCAAGCTTCTTGAAAGCGCTGTTTGTAGGTGCAAAAACGGTCAGCTGGCCCTCTTTCCTCAAAAGCGACCCCAAACCTGCCGTGCTGATCACTAGGAAAACAGGAAAGAACAAACCCACTCACATGTTAACCAAGCAAACTCCCAAGATTGGGAAGGCTGTTTAGAAAAGTTTCAGAAAGTCTTGTCAGTTTGTGACCAGGAAAACAAATGCCCTCATTGATTCCCATAAATCTTCAACCACACCAAAGAATTTTTAAAAATCACTTTACCAAGCAATATCAGTTTCTGCATGTGTTATGCAACTATCCAGAAAAAAAATAGATAGATGCAATAGTAAATATAATATTTTCAATGGGCAACTTTTAAAATCTTTCAAACAATGTTAGCTCAATTTCTCCTCCCAGCTGTCCATTCACAGCATCCCATACTTAATACCCACATCACACAGATGTGTATCCTGTGCAGTCTGAGAGTCAACATTACTTTGCTACTTTGTACCAAATAAAAGAAAGCTCACTTTTCACAGATTGGGCATTTACCAAACACTTCAGAAATTGATGGACCCAGACAATTACTCCATTAACTTACATTTTAGAGATTGAAGCAAACAGACTTAGGTAATATATCTAGTATTAAATTATTAACTTCACATCTATCAAGCACACAAAAAAATAATAATTTAGTTGGAATGATGTTATATATGGACATACAATGGCTGGCCACTTTATTAGAAGCTATAGCTAATAATGGGTTGGGCCAGTGCTTGCCAAAGTAACAATATTACATGATGAAGCATAGAATTCACAAGGTGCTGGAAAGTGTCTTCAGGAATATTTTCCAATTCAATCATTAATGCAATGTACAGAGCAAGATAGGCAGAGGAGGATCGTGAGTTTATCCTACAAATGCTCAGCTAGATTAAAATCTGCAGAATTGGCTGGCCGTAGAAGAGTCTGAAATTTCCAAGATATTTCTGAAACCAAGAACACACAATGTAGACATGTGGATGGGAGCACTGCTATTTTATAAGTAGCCATCCCCATTATTGTACACATAAAGCATTGTTGTTTAATGCACTTGATTTTGATTAGAAATGATGCTGAGGTAAGCTTTGGCATTCATTTTGCTTTCTAAAGGTACCAAGGGACCAAGAGACTTAGGGTATGCCACAAATCATGACTAGAGACCTTGACAGTTGAAGCCACAAAAGAGTGATCAGGTGATTTAAGTGACTTTCTCAAAATCTGTCTCCCCTGTCTGTGAGAGTGAATACACCACACAGACCATCTTTTCATGTTGTTCAGTGCTCATTGGTTTATGCAATGGACTTCTACCGCCATAGTCCATTTTTTGCAACATTCTTTGCAAGGTATGGCTGGTGATGAGTGAGGATTGCTCTGAAATGAATTTCTGTCAATTGGTCTATTGCTTGTTGAGTTGGATTTTATTATCATGGCTACTTCTTTCTGTCACATGTTTGCAACCACAATTCCCCCTCACAGCAGACATTTTATTCACCTTTTTGCCATTGCTGATATACTTGAATGACTGATGTCTTGGAACAGCCTATCAACAAAACTGTTTTGGCCACTGTGGTAACTGCTAGATGTGCACTCAATCTCATGCCTCTTGAATATTGTGATATGTTTGTCTTTCCCTATATATGTTAGACTGACTGCTGACTGAAAATGTGCTCGTCCAAGTCATGTACAGTGCTGCACTCATCACCTATCTCATCATGTGGTGGTCATAATTTGAACCTGCAGCTCAGCTCATGCCCATGTCTGGAAGGGTCCCCAGGTCCTTATAATGGGGCCAACCAGTGTACACAGAAATTCAGAGAGACGGGACAATTTTAAAACTTACATATAACCCCTTTTTCAATCATAATTCTAAAAACCAAGATTTTTTTAGAAATATTTATTCTTCTATGGTTACTGAAGAGGATAAAGGCACATGCATTTTAATTATTTAATTTTTGGTTTATTTGTACAAATTTTTTTAGAGACACACATTAGAACTGATTCTTTTGAATACCTGATGACAAGAGAGTCTGTGCTGCTAACAGCTACAATTCATCAAAAAGAAAAAAGGAAAATAAAAAAATCTGTGCATACTTATAATTTTTTCATTAGGTGACTCACTACAATTTTAAACATTTAACCTACTCACTAATCTTTTCCCCCCATTCTTTATTACTTTTCTTTAATTTGTTTATGTTAACTGTTCACTATTTTAACTTAATTTCATGGATTTAGTTTGTTACATTATCGTATCTTCTGATTTGATTATTTGCCGTGTATAATCAATTTTATTTCCCCAGCCTGTCAAATCCATCATTCCAGGCTGTATGGCCATTTTCTGTGCACCAGTCTTCATGTTCTAACCATCCATCCCTCTGCCAGGCCTGTGGGGCTGTTCTCTGTGCACTAGTCTTCATGTTCTAACCATCCATCCCTCTGCCAGGCCTGTGGGGCTGTTCTCTGTGCACTAGTCTTCATGCTCTTGAAATGTTTCTGTGGGTGTCATTTAATTTTAAATTTATTTATTTTTCAAGAGGACTACAATAAAAGTCTAGTCTTTGTTTCTTTGGCTTTCTGGTCTAGCAATACATGCATAGAAAATAACTAAAATTTTGTAAACAATAACTGCTCAGGTGTTTATATTGCTAACACTTGGTCAATTTGGATGTGAACTAGTTTCTATACTGATTTCTACACTGATCCTTCTGCACATTAGGAAACATTTTCAAAAATACAGAGTTTGCTTACCTCTCTTAAGATAGCTTAGTTCTTCTTGGCGGCCAATTAGATCCATAAGTGTGTCAGACACTGGCTTCACAACCTTCTTCACTACATGAATCACCCCATTTGTGGCTAAGTTGTCTGCAGACACAACCTCTATACAGTTAGCTGTCATTAACTGCAAAAAATCAGCTCCCTTTTGATACAGATATCGTCAACAAGACTGGGCAACAGGGTAATTGTGATGCAAGTTCTCTACGATCTGCAGTGAGTATTTTGGCTAGCCCACACAAGTTGTAAGACATGCAGCAGGTGGAGAAGGTATGTATAAACTACTACCAAAATTGCACTGTGAACATGTTTGAAAGCAAGCCCACTCATCAACCAGTAGGTAATTAATGGGTGGCACAATGATCCAGTGGCAGACTACTAGACTGCTAAAGTTGAGGGCCCAAGTATGGATCCTGGTTGGGGACCCACCAGGCAATTTAGTGTCCTGATCTGGCATGGTTTCTTCTCACTGTTCTTTACCAGCCAACCATGTGAATTTCCTTCCACATCTAAAAATAAGAAGTTCTTGTAAGGCATTCTGTGCTGCAGTCAGAAAGTCCAAGCCCCTCATGGTGCAAGATTGGTCAAGTTTCCTAGCAATCAACTGTGGCACTACACTCCTTTACCAGAGTTTCTTCCCTTGTGTACATGCAAACAACTAGACTTTAAATCAAGCATCTTACACAACAGTCAGAATATTTAAAATCTTTACCTGAAGAACAAGGCTGGACAGTGCCTTGGGTGGTGGGGTGGAAGAATTTTTAATGAGGTGCCATAGGCTGAGGCTGCATAGTTGCCAAATGAGACAGCAGAGTCAATGAGGCTTGCAGCAACATCATAGACCCCCCAATCCCAAGATGTATAGAAAATATTTAGAAATTTAGTTTTCCTTATTGCATTCTGAAACATTTGGAATATAGAAAAAAGGAAGTTAAGTGTATGCATTGCAGGTTTTTTTCAGTTAGAAAGAGAAGATAAATTAACTTGGGAATCAGCACTACTTTATTTACATCGATTGATAGAAAAATAAGGAAAATTTGGTGACCAAAAATAGGGGTTCGCTGTGTACTTAGTGCAAAGAATCCATTCATAGTTTTGTTAAAATATAGTTTATCCAGTTGTTCCTGGTGTATATTTACAAGAGCACAGAAGTTTCTGCATCCCTCTTCCATGGGTAATTGTAACCATGTTTTGAGAAGTCAACAAAGCAGTGAGAAACTTCAGATGTTGGTACTCAAGCAGTAAATATTAAAAGAACACAGAGTTAAAGTTTTATTGGATACACTCAGACATGCAACTACAGTGTCCTTCACATCACTGCACTGACCTCTGCTCTCAATGCCAATCAGCATGAAGAGTCAAATACAAAGCTTATGGGAATCTAATTTTTTAATAAAAATTAACTAAATTCTCAAAACAGTCAGATTAAATAGATGATTTGGAATTTTGATTAAAATGTCTTCTCAACTCTGGAATGATTATATCGAGCTTCTGGGTAATTATTGCATGAAAAAATGTTTCTGCCAAAAATGTGAGAGTTGTGAAAAGTGTTCAAAAAATTCATATTTTCAGCCCCATAACATCATTGGCCACAAAAGAAATTAGGAGTAAATTAAATCTAACAAAAGTATCTTCTATCAAAATCAAATTTGTTTCTGCTGTTGTAGAAGAATCATCATATAAAACAAGGAGAAATTAGATTTTCATGTATGTAACTTGCACACACTGATAATTATTCCTTGCTGCTGACATCTGTGGTTCCATCAACAATTATGAAGTAATAGCCAAATGTTGACTCTTTCACTTTAAGGAAAATATTTCACAATGTTTCTTTTTTTAAGAAAACCCAAAATTTAATTGTAGATACTTTGAATGCTATTGGAACACATGAAGATTACCTCTGCACAATGTCATGACAGTTTGTAATAATTTGATGTTTCTTCTGATCTCTGTAAAGGAAGCTGTTGCAGATGTAAAATTCTTATCGATGAAACTATTTTCTTACGGCCATTTTGAGCATTTCTTTAATCTTTATACTTTGCTTTGTTGAAATAATCTACGCAGGATATATACAAAGAAAATAAATTGTTTCAACAGTCACCTAGTGTGTGTTAGATTTTCCATATAATGTGAACTTTTCTCTTCTAATTACAACAGCTACTGAGAATAGATGAAGTCTCCCACAGCTGAACGTCGCATATCATGTTTTAGAGCAGTTAAAACAAAACACCTTCTTTGATTGTCACAACAGAGGAGCCATCAGAAAGTCATGATGGCTGGAATCTATACAGTCTTCCACAAGCTACTTGAATGTAAAAGACAGACACATGGGGGCAGTTCTGTATGATTTCTCCTTGCCTGCTGAAACAGTGGTTTCTACTGCATTCCCAGATTTCCCACATTCTGATGTCTAATTATTATCCTGTTTCAGTTGTTATCATATAGATGATGGACTGCCTGTTGCTGCTGTATCTAATTCTTTAAGAAACTATTCCAAGAAATTAAGACAAAAAGCAGTGAAAAGGCAAGAAATAACATACTCACACTGACCAAACTTTCACACTATGAAAAGTATCTAGTGCTCACTTCTGGGTTGAGACATCCAAATCTAAACGGAAGCCTATTACTCAAATTCTCGATAATAACCTAAATAGTCTTTGCCATCAAATCAGACAGAAGAGTTAAAAATTTTGTTTAGTCTTTAATTTAACTCAGTTGAGTGCAACCAACAGACCACATTCAACAATCCAATCCTCAATCAGCTATCAAAAAATATCTGTATAAATTAATTATTTCTAATTTATATGTTAAACAAAAATACATTACAGCAATTCTGCAAAACTCTTACTAAAGTCATGTTACATATGTCATGACATCAAATATGCAACAAAAAATGGCATCTCAGGGTAAAAGAAAAGAAAGTTGGACTCAGAAAACTAGATTTTTAATGAATAATTAATTTTGCAATAGTTTTTTGTGCAACAATAACAGAGGTTTGTGACTAGTTTGTCAAGATAGAATTTCTGCAATAAAAGAATATAATGCAAAGTGACATTACTATGCCAAGCATGCAAATAAATATGGAAGTTTCCACAAGAAAAAGTTTACAATTTGAGAAAATTACAAACAACTCAGCAAAATACCTTCCAGAAAACTTTTTCAAAAGGTGAATTTTTAAAAGACTGTTTGAGAATATTTGTTCCACAAAGCTGTCCTGATACAAAAAAACAATGCTTCATTGTCAAGACTCATGGCAGCCTAAAGAGCTAATGATTTATTGGCCAACCTCAAAAACCACTTTAACATTTAGTCTGAAATAACAGCACAGATGTAAAGGATTCTACCAAAATAGAGGTTTTCATCAGAGATGTTAACAAAGAATACCAGATCACAAGAGAGATGGTATGCAAGAAAGGAACAACTACAGGAGATCAAAGTATTTCCATTTAATATTATTCCTTGATAGTAGCTTTTTTAATGGTTAATTTATGCTAACAACATTTATATCAATACTGTATATTTAAAATGTTTTCTTAAATTAAAATGAATTTTTTTAAGGGAAAGACATCTTTATTCAAATCACAAATATGCTGGTTGATAATGATCTTAGGTGTGAGAAACTGTGTGGTGTTACTACTGATTGTGTTTCTTTAACAATGAGAAAGAATGGATTCACTGCTCTGCTGGTGAGTGATGTGAAAGATAAACTACCATTTCTTTGTGAAATTATTCAGAAGAATCTCTGTGTTAAAACATTAAAAACAAATCATGTGATGAACAAGGTAATTTATACCATTAACTTTATTTCTGCTCAGCACATAGATGGTTCCAGGCATTACTTGACGCCCCTAACCCTAAACACTCCGATGTAGTGTATTCCTCAGACTCACTGGTTGAGTAAAGTAACTTCTATGAAATAATTCTATGAACTTTTGAATGAAATCAGAAATGAAAGACATGAACACTGAACTATTTAATGATGAAAACTGGCTCAATGGTTTGGTATTCATAGTGGGCATAACAGCAACTATTTGTCAGTTCTAAACAAGAAGTCACAAGGCAAGAATCAGAACTTTATGATCTTACACAAAAACACACAATGACCTACAGAGAGGCAGCTCTCAAGGCAGCATCTTTTCTTGAGTTTGTATGTAACATGTGATAAGTTCCCTAAGAATGGCAAGTCTATACATACTTGTGTGAACGACTATTCTCGAGAATAGAATTTGCCAAGTGTAAGGTCAAAAGTCTTATCATAAATCGCTACCTGGAAAGTACTCTGAGAGTAAGCTGTAAAAATGTTGATGCGGGGCCATAATTAAAAATAATCTGCATCATGTTTATCAGTATTCTTTTTGTTAAATTATTAATTTGTGTATCTTTCTAATCGATAAACTTTCTATGATACCTAATTTTTATTGTCTTTGCTGTTTGCATAGTGGTGGCCCCTAACATAGATTTGTGTCTTAGCCTTCCAGTGAAAAGGCTGCGCACAACCCAACTTCCTGTCCGCAGAAACTACTAACAGTAACAAACTAAAATACCCATAGTAGTTACCTTCTTTGGATGGTCGTAAAAGTTTATCCGAATCTTTGATTTAAAAGGACTTCCAGTTTCTATAAGTTGTTCATCTTCCATCTGAGAAGTCTTCAATTTTCCAGCCACCAGGTGTCCTAGCAATAAGCTCCTGATGTCCCGCTCAAGTCTTGTGGTCAGCTGTTTGGACACCACTACCACATTACTCATAGGAACATCCTAAAAACATGTTATATTGCATATCACAACCATCACCATGCCAAATCAATAGAAACTTGGTATCACAACTTCTACTGTTTTAACAGCATCCTTGTGCAATATCAGTAAACATATTCCACTCTCTTATTTGTGGTAAAACCCAGTTTTAAAGAAACTAATTTTAAAATTTTCAAACTGTTTAGAATCTTTAAAATTAAATATGTTATGAGACTGTTGTAAAGACGTGATTTGCTGCCTGTAAGGCTCTGTTGCTTCTCCTCTGAGTCCTACAGGTCTAAATTTCTGGTCTACTGATGGCAAATACAAACACAAACAGCACTGTGATTACAGCTGGTAGAGTTCCAATCTCACTTTGTTCACTACTTCCAATAAATAGTTTGTTTTGTGTCTTTATGTTATTGTAAAAATATTTAAATTACTATTCACTTAACCATTATTTCCTAAAATCTTCACTAAACTGATATTTAAACTTGACATATGACCTGAAGGTCAACATGACATGAATTAAAGGGGTCAGTAACCAAGCTACATAAGTGCTAAGATGAACAGAAACAAGCCCATGGTCAGTAAGAACATTTAACTTGCAGTATATAGCTGACAGTACTAAATCCTTTTATGAAGAAAATGTTTAATACATGTCTACTGTAGGAACATCTATTAAAGATGTAATTATATTCTTTATTTTTCTTTTCATTTTCAGTAACTAAGTTTCATGGTATTATATTTAAATTATCTCACTCATCTAGTAATATAAATAAATATATCAATAAATTATCATAAGTACATATTTAAAATCTTCCACACATTTACTACAGATATCAAAGTTATTTTCAAAAGAGAAAGCAAAATCTTACCATTTTTATTTCCTCTTCCATGTCATCACTCACAATGAGATCTTTCTCAGCTTCCAAAGCTTTGTCAATAGGTGCAAACAATGTGTAATTTCTTTTGTGCAGTTCTTTTGTGAGGCCAACACTCTCCACTGCTCTCACTAATTCGTGAAGATCCAGCTGCTTGGCTGTGTCTACCAGGTTCACCAATTGCAGTTCTGTTTAAAATTGGGGAAGAAGAAACAAAAACAAACATGAAGAACAGAGCTATAGCTGGCATAGAATCTTTTGGTTCAGTATCCCTGTCCCCTTGATAGTTTCCATTTCTCGTCCACCTGTTGGTCCATCAAAAGTACCTAACTTTATAATTCTAAAAATTCTTTATGAATAAATAAACTCTTCAACTATTAAAAAATTTTCGATAATATGGGACATGTAATTTTCCAGAGCTCTTTATAATTTTACTTTACTTTTCTTTTATGTTTACTGTTGTCCAGTTTGTTTACTATCCTTTACACACACAGTATTGGAAACAATTATGGAAACATAAAGTGGAAATACTTAAATAATGAGTAATTGCAACTGAGAAGTGCATATAATGCACACACAATGCATTATACAGGAACAATATAAATACATTGTACAGTGAAATATTATTTGTTATGTGAGCTCTCAAAGGTTTTTGGTTGCTGTTTGACTTTGTCAGTAGCCATATAACCCCATATAGTCTCAGTGGTGTTTATATCTGGATTTTGTGCAGACCAAAGCTTTTTTGCAGTGGTTCCATCAGCCTCTTTATGTTCCATGTAGTTTTTCACCACAATGGCTGTATGCTTGAAGATAGCATCATTGTTGGAAGATAAACCTCTGCCCAATGAAATGTCTTCCATAGGGAATGACAGAGTGAATGAGAACCTTCCTTCACATGTCGTCAGTCAGTATACTTTTGGTTTATGCAAATCTCCGACATTCTTGGCTGATTTGCAGTCCTACTCTTGCATTTATCCACTCCAGGGCTTCACTGAAGCTGCTGTACACTGGCTGTTATACTGTTTCTTAGTCTGCCTTCCAGCAAACCGCTGTCGAGCATTGCCAAACAGTTCAAACGTGGAATCATTTGTAAAGAGTGCCTTCTTCCAGGTTTGGTCATCCTACTGTTTCAGCTGCCCATTTCAGCCTTGCTGTTGGGTTGCTTCTTCTTGGCAAAAGTTTTCAGACAGCTACACACCCACTAAAAATAATTTGCACTAATGCCTACCTTAATGATCTTGAAACATTAACACCTATACAGTCTGGTCACTGGGTCATTCACAAAATCTCTGCTGGCTCATCATCCATCACACAGACAACATACCTTGAAACACTTAGCATCACTTTTGGAGAGTCCAGCCTTTCTCCCTCAAACAAAATTTATTGCCAACAGTACCAGTTTTGTGCATCCTCCTAAGAGTTTTGGATACAGTTCCTTCTACACCATGAAGTTGGACTGCAATCTGCCCCTTGGGTTAGCCCAGTTTCCTGCTAATGTTCCCTGTCCTGCCAAGGCAATTATATCTTATTAAACTAACAAAAATATTCCCAGATGGGGGTCTCACCATTAAGACAGCCAAACTCTCCAGTTTTCCGTGTCCAGCCATCACAACACTCCCAGATTACCTGCTGAATGTTCTTCTGACCCCCTTCTATGGTACTGCAATATAAGAAACCAGTTACCAACATTCAGCTTTTAAACAAATCAAGCACCACAAACAAATAACAAATCTTTCTACTGCCAATAGCAAAACATTAGTACTCACTGAGAAGTTCAAGAAAACGAGCAAAATTATTTATTTACCAACAAAAATAAACAATAATTCAAATGTTTCTTTTAACAGAATTGTACTTCAGATATGAGAAAAGTTACCAATGACTGTTATGTCATGTACATTCATTTATTTCCTTTAAAATCACTTATTTTTGCTCTGTAGCATTTTCCAACAATAATCTAATCTGGTAATGAGGAGAAAGAAGGTAGTGGAATTGGTCTCCAAGAGTTTGTTTTCCTTTTTAAGAGTTTAAAAAAGGACTCACGTAGTAGTGCACTTGATTTCTGAATCGGTGTGTTCACACACTTTGCTGAATATCTGCAAAGCTCTTCCGATAATCTCTGAGCTATTGGATCGTGTTGTGGTAACATCCTTACATACATGTTGTCTGTCAGGGGAAAAACAAAGAAAACACATATCAGGTCGTCACAGAAGTTTTGTCGGTTTTTATATTATGTCAATTCGGGGTTCATCTTTTGCCTGCTGTGGAGGTGTACGTGGATAGGTTGTATATCGTTTTGTAGCATGTGCTTTGGATACATTAGGCAAAGCCTACCCTTCTAAAAACCATTAAATGGGCATTTGTTTCAGGGTTCTGAGTGAAGCATGGATAGAAGAGTTTTTTTAATGCCACTTTGCTTCACGAGTTCAAACCAGGCCCTAGAGTGAGCGAGGAAACTCATAACATTAAGCAGGCATGGGGCGAGGACACAGCAGCTGAGAGCACAGTACGACGATGGTTTGCAGAGTTTCGATCAGGAGATGTGAGCCTCGAAGATAAGGAAGATAGCGGACATCCTTCCAGCTGTGATGACAACTGTTTGAAAGCCTCAGTTGAAGCTGACCCAAGAAAAACAGTGATAAATTGGTGGAGAGCTCGATGTGAGCACTGCAACTGTTTCCCGGCACCTTGACACAATCGGCCAGGTGAAAAGGCTCGACACGTGGGCGCCTCACGGGTTGAATGAATAACAACAATGGAGATCTGCTCTTTGCTTGTCATAAGAAACAAAAACGACCCATTTCTTGACCGAATCATTGTGTGTGTGAATAAAAGTGGATCTTTTACGACAATCGCAAACGATCGGCACAGTAGCTCAACAGAGACAAGGCACCTAACCACAATGCAAAACCTAGCCTCCACCCAAAGGTCATGGTCACTGTCTCACTATAACTTCTTGCAACCCGGCAAAACCATCACAGCTGGAAGGTATTGTCGTGAATTAAATGTTGTTCATCAGGAACTCTCCCAATGACAGCCGGCATTGGTCAATCTAAGAGGCCCAGTCCTTCTCCACGACAATGCTCGTCCTCGTGACTCTTCAGAAACTGAACACGTTTGGGTACGAAGTTCTCCCCCACCCAGCCTGTTCACCAGACCTTTCTTCCACAGACCACCACCTTTTCAAACATCTCCACAGCTTCCTCCGTATGAAATCCTTCTCCAACCAAGCAGCCACTGAAACTGCCTTCCAACAGTTTATCGACTCCAGAAATCCAGATTTTTTTCAATGGTATAGATTCGCTTGTAATCGTTGGCAGAAGTGTACTGACTGTAATGGAACCCAGTTTGATCAATGAACTTCCCGTTCAGCAACGCTATGAAGTCTCATTGTTGCGGTAAAAAAACCGACAGAACTTTTGTAACGACCTAATGGATTAAGCTGATTTCAAAAAGCTTAGAACTTTTCCATGGTAAACCACTTAGAATTTTATCTTAAACAGTTTCCACCTCGTTTAAAATAATTTCATTGTATTATTATTTTAAAAGTTATTGGTTTCATGCATTAGCCAAATTTATCCTGCCATTAATCAAAGATGTTTTAAGGAGTACCAAAATCCCATTTAAAAGTAGAGAACAGATTTAACAACCAGTCACTGCACGCCTGCACAGCCTGGAGGAAACAAGTCTTTATCCAACATAAATTCTGGTAACAGAATGCACACATCTACTCTGTAATGTAAGTACAATAACTGTTTAAATGTTATTGTTAAAGGCCTTCACCAAATTTGGTAAGAACTGACTGCCACCATTCACAAAAATCTTGTTCTTTGATTCCTTCTTCTATTGGTAGATGGCAGCTAGTGTTTCAGAAGCAATAAAGTTCAAGTTTATTCAACACAAAATATACAGATCTCACACACAACATTATGAATACTCTGTTTGCTACAAGTCAACCTAAACACCTTTCTGTAAATGTATATAGATTTTATTCCCATTCTGCAAAATAATAGAATAGTCATCCCATTAATTTCCTGGATCAACAACACCATCAAGGAGGAGACCACAAATCAATAATACAAACAAATATAAAATATGGTCAAGTGAAAGTAATAATGAGACTGTTACAGTGATTTTCAGCTTCCATCATGCTGTGTATCATATTACCAATGAGAACCTGGTTTTCTCCCAAAATTGCAGGTATTCCTTCAATTGCTGCTGTAAGGCTGCTCTTGTATGAAAATTAATTAATTATTCTAAATTAAGATATTCCCATAGGTACTCAAGGTGGATTTGTATCCAAGCTCTGTATGAGGCCCAAAAAATATAAATGCTGTCCATCACCACATATTCCAAGATGTAGTGGCTCCAAATGTATGGCAACCCAATCCATCTTCTGCGGAAGATGGTGATCATGATTGATCATCAAATCCAGTTAAAAATGGACACATAACTAAATTTTCATCCACACAACAGTTTTAAAATGTACTATAAACCCACAGGGTCAAAAGCCTTGCCAATTCTTTTCCAGACCCACGTGCATCAAAGGAATGTGAAATGGTGAAAGTTCACCTGTGAAAACCACAGAACCACCAACAAGCAAACAAACCATCCAGTATATAAGTGTACAGAAGAACCATTGCACAACAATGATGATGCTTCAGCAGATGGAAGTACTGTTGGGAGGGTCAGTGATCGTGGAAAAACATCTAAGACAGCACCTCACTCTCTTAACAGACAGACTATTCAATGCAAAACACTTGTAGACAACAAAAGATTAGCAGCTACGTAAATGGCAAAACAATTACTGGTGTTTATAATGTAAACAAAACTTATCACTGAAAGGGGAACATGTAATGTGAAATCAGTCTCCACCAATAATAATAATAACAACAATAATAATTCATTCTTGCAGTGTCTTACCCTTGCCACCAGGACATCGTGGGATCGGTTTTCTGAAATGATGGATCTTCGAAGTAGGTTTCCGCGAAATCTTCATCGTTGTCAAAATGGTGTCTGTAACCAGTTTCCCAGGAGTGTCTGCATCTCTGAGGTTCCGAAAGGTGGGGGTGAAACCTACAATCAGAGTTACGCCACAGGTAATATGATGGGTCTCGTCCTCCGTCGGCCGGGGTTCACTCACAAAAGTTCCGACTTAGTTTTTACAATTTTTGTGGGGAGTAGATAAAGAAGCTTTAAAATAGCAGTCGGAATGGTTTATTTGTTCTTAGTTTTTGGTAAAGTCCGGCCTGATGCCATCTTTCCCATGGATCGTTTTTTTAAATATATTTGATGGTGGGGCTACTGAAAATACAAATACAGCGAACTGTTAGGTTAGTTACTGACTTAGAGAACTAACTGACTAACGACGATATTATTAACTAAAGGTTGGTTGGTGCCGCAAAACGTTTTGTTTTGTTTTATTTTAATTAAATTTAAAGTCAAAACCTCTTCTTTCACGCAAAGGAAGGAGGAGGAGGAGGGGGACACACTTACCATCCCTTCCTGTGATGTCGCCCTCTTCTGGGCTGCCACCTATCCCGGAGACCCCAGCGACCGTGTCGTCGTCTCGACTCCGCCAAGGAGGATATGGCCAAGATAACCAGGACCAGTGTCATGCACACGTGAGAGAGATCCATGGTGCACGATCCGAGCTGCTGGCTGTAAGTAGCTGGCTGTCAAGAAAGTATTCTCACCAACAAGCGGACCATTCCACTGTACCGCAGAGGGGGGAGGGATTGTAACGCTTAGTCAAGTTACAGGCCTTCAGCTAAAACCCATTAAAAACCTTTTTTGTTAATCGCATCTCATTCATTAATATAAAAATAAACAGTTAACGCAAAATGCTCCCAACAAAACATCGATTGTCCCAATCTAAAGTCTCAGAATGATTGAACCATGAACAAATTAGAAATTCTTGTATCTTACAATCGTGTAACCCAGAGTTTCTCAAGTGAACCATATGGCCCCTTAGGGGGCCACAGTACATGTCTGGTGGGGGCACACAAAGCAATTAGGCAATAGATGGGTGGGGCACAGTACATGGTTGGGGGGGGACACACGAATTTTCACTATCGGGTTCACGATTTTCTTTCTGGTGTCGTAAATACCAGCGCATTTCCAAACTATCTGACAGGTAACAGCAGGCCCCTGTTCAGTTCTTTGGCCGATTTCTTATGAGGGTAGCATCCCAGTTCGTCTACCCCCACCCATCATGTCTACTCTGTAGTTATCATGTCTGTTCTGCAAACAAAACACTAATAAACTATGAAGAAAAAATATTACAAATCAAATAATTAAAAAGCATCTATTTATAGACACTCGTACAGGCCACAGATTCAGTGAAGTCAGCAGCAGAAACTCGGACCTCAACTTCCAGGGGTCACTAAGTGGTACCAGACATTCTGGAACATTTCCAGAGTAGATGAAGTGGGCATAAACCGACCGCGGTATACATACAAGCGGTATATCGAGGTTTGGCGGGCCCCACAATTACAGGTCTTTTACTCGTCTCATCTCATTTGCACTTAAGAGGGGCCGCGCCGTGGTTGTAGCAGGGGTTTAAAAAAGGGAGCCATAGCCAAAAAAAGGGAAGAGTTTGTGAAGCTCTAGTGTAACCATTTAGATTTCAAAACACGCGTAACAGTTATCTCCCTTATTGCAATTCAGTTTGAAGGTGGTAAAATTCTTTACTGCACGGGTTGGGGTTAATAAAATGTTAACAATTTAAGGTCGAGATTGCTAATCAAAGTAATCGGCGTGACTTTAGTTTTGTAGTTAATTTAAGGTAACTTCATAAAAGAAATGACATTTTTTTGTGGATGTGATTCCGGACCCCTGGCAGACGCCATGAATGGAGTTTCTAATATGCTGGACAAATTAAACGCCCTGTGTCTTCAGAATGTAAATAAGTTAGAAATATCCCACGTCAGTCCTGGCTTTGGTCTCGAATGTTTGTGCACCCTGACCACAGAAGACAGATAACCCTTTAAATCTACGTTGAATCCGCGACGGATGCCCCCTTTTGCATTACATTATTAATGTAATAGTTTCATACTTTTCCATCTTTTATTTCCAAAAAAAGCCATCATAAAGGAAAGGGCGGCACAGGGGCGAGAAAGTTACGAGAGATTTGGAGGTTCCGCATGCAGTTCCACGGATCGGACAGGCTAAAGATTAACAGGGACACCGGTCAGATACTTACTTGATGAGATAGCAGAGATGAGAGCGGCAGAAAGAGGAGCATCCGCAGGTGGGGGGGGGGACTTCCTAAAGAACCAACTTTGCTCCAGGACCTATTTATTGAAGCTTTCCTGCAGGAAACAGAGTTATCCCGTTTGCAACAGACCAAAGTGTGTGTCGTCTGGCTGCTGGTCGGTTCATGGGTGGGACATTTTCCTGTGCACCCTAACATTTTTGAGCAGCTGTGTGCCATTCGCGCGCTGCTGGGAAACTTTGATGTCAGCAGTGTCTGTGATTTTATGTCAGAGAAACCCTGCTAGATGTATGAAGAACTCCTCAAGCCCCGAAGACCCGTGGAGCACGTGTTAGACCCCGGGATGCTTTCATCATCCCAACCAAAGCACATGGAGAAAACTACGAAACTTAGGACTGGTGAATCGATACAAAGAATTCAATGAACTCAAGCTGTTATGCGGCATGCCGGATGGACTAGCAGTCGAAAAGGTGGCAGATGGGATGGAATATTTGGAGCCCCTAATTAATTATTTTGACCGCAAGTTGCCGTGGGACAGCTCGCGATTGACAGAAGACAGTTGGGGCGGATGATCTACTCAGCTGATTCCATCAGCGAACAGATTGTTCAAAATTGAAATACACTTGTAATTATTTATGACATCCTATCCTATTTTGAGACCGGCCTGAATGGGCTAAGGGTGTTCCTGCTTATCTCTAGACAGATGTAAGCGTTTTAATGGTTTCTCCCCTCTATTTGGTACCGATCTACGGACTGCTAGAGAACCAACCCCGACTCTCTCTCTCTCTCTCTCTCTGGACGTCACCCCTGCCCTTCTCACAGTCTCCTCGATAGAACATTTTAAATTCAAATATCGTGTACAAGACCATCACCGACTGCCCGGCCCGGACTGGTTCCATCTCTACCACCGGTGTTCGTCTGTCTGGAACGGACAGTCCGCTGGCCGCGCTCTCCTTCGTCACCGGTGGTAAATTAACCCTTTACCAACATTTGTTCCCAACGATAGCATTAACCCCCGTGTAGAAGCGAGGATAGACAGGCAGATGAATGACAGATAAAAAGGAGAAATTATTCGGCTACGGTCTATTGAAAACGTAGAGGTGGAATATTTCTGGTAGCATGATTATGGTGTTAGTAATACACGGTATGATGGGGACAGGAAGTCATAGAGGCCCTGAGAGCTCGAAGCACAGTTTTTGCACCTGGAAAAGTTAAATTCTTTTGTAGAATTTTTGGAAAAAGTGATAAACAACAGTTGGCATTTGTTTTTCTTTCATCAAAAATAGTTTCTTTTTTCCTCTCTATTTCCTTTACGAGGCAGAGAATGAGTTTGTTTTCATGTACAGACAAACGGGGACTCGGCTGTATTTTTTAAAAAATTGGGGACATTTTCACATTGCTGAATACTGTGGTATTGGGGTCCGGGGGAGGGGTTACAAGTAAAAATAAATGTATAGTAGATCATTGTTATTCTAGAAACTTCTATATATATACGTATGGAAGTTGGAATTGTGCTGGTTAGTTCTGCTGTTGAAATTAAGACCAGCACCTGTTTATCTTATGCCTTGATCAGTAAAGGGTTGGTAGGGTTTCACGAAATCCAAGAAGTGGGGGCCAGTGCCTGGGAATCAAATCACCTCAATGCATTAGTCAGCTGGAAAAAATAACAGACAATGTAAACATGCGTAGTTGGGATTCCTTCTAGAATTTACTAAACAAACAAACAAACAACAAAAATGCAGTTTTTAAATGTTCTTTAAATCAAATTATGCAGAACTCGATCTACTTTGTAATACGAGCAGAGTTCAAGTTTATCAGGCATCACACCAAAAAGATTTTTTTTTAAAAATATTCAAAAACTACTTTACCATCCACTTTGGAAAATTTTCATGTAACTACATACAGGTGCATCTCAAAAAATTAGAATATCGTGGAAGAGTTCATTTTTCCCATAGTTTAATCCAAACAGTGAAACTGTCATATATTCTAGATTCATTACACATAACATGAAATATTTCAAGTCTTTTTTGTTTTAATTTTGATGATTATGGCTTACAGCTAATGAAAATCAAAAATCCACTATCTCAAAATATTAGAATATTTCATAAGATCAAAAAAAAAAAAAAGGATTTATAATATATAAATGTCGAACTTCTGAAAAGTATGTTCATTTACGCACTCAATACTTGGTCGGGGCTCCTTTTGCACGAATCACTGCATCAATACGGCGTGGCATGGAGGCGATCAGCCTGTGGCACTGCTGAGGTGTTATGGAAGCCCGGGTTGCTTTGATAGCAGCCTTCAGCTCGTCTGTATTGTTGGGTCTGGTGTCTCTCATCTCCTTCTTGACGATACCCCATAGATTCTCTATGGGGTTCAGGTAAGGTGAGTTGGCTAGCCAATCAAGCACAGTAATGCCATGGTCAACAAACAAGTTACTAGTAGTTTTGGCACTGTGGGCAGGTGCCAAGTCCTGCTGGAAAAGGAAAGCAGCATCTCCATAAAGCTTGTCAGCAGATGGAAGCATGAAGTGCTCTAAAATCTCCTGGTAGATGGCTGCGTTGACTTTGGACTTGATAAAACACACTGGACCAACACCAGCCGATGACATGGTACCCCAAATCATCACTGACTGTGGAAACTTCACACTGGAATTCAAGCAACTTGGATTCTGTGCCTCTCCACTCTTCCTCCAGACTGTGGGACCTTGATTTCCAAATGAAATGCAAAACTTACTTTAATCTGAAAAGAGGACTTTGGACCACTGAGCAACAGTCCAGTTCTTTTTCTCCTTAGCCCAGGTAAGACGCTTCTGACGTTGTCTTTGATTCAGGAGTGGCTTGTTACTAGGAATGCAACACATGTAGTCCATTTCCTGGACACGTCTGTGTGTGGTGGCTCTTGATGCACTGACTCCAGCCTCAGTCCACTGCTTGTGAAGCTCCCCCAAGTTCTTGAATGGGCTTTGCTTGACAATCCTCTCAAGGCTGTTGTCATCCCTCTTGCTTGTGCACCTTTTCCTACCACACTTTTCCCTTTCAGTCAACTTTCCATGAATATGCTTTGATACAGCACTCTGCGAACAGCCAGCCCTTTCAGCAATGACCTTCTGTGGCTTACCTTCCTTGTGGAGGGTGTCAATGAGTGTCTTCTGGACAACTGTCAAGTCAGCAGTCTTCCCCATGATTGTGGTTGTGTGTACTGAACCAGACAGAGATTCATGGTATTTATACTGCATAAATAGTGATTTACTCAAACTCGAAATGGAATCTTCTAATATTTTGAGATACGTTTTTTTCTGTTTTTTTAGCTGTAGGCCGTAATTATCAAAATTAAAATTAAAAAATGCTTGAAATATTTTAATTTACGTGTAATGAGTCTAGAATATATATACAATTTTCACTTTCTGAAATAACTGACAATAAATATTGAACTCTTCCACGATATTCTAATTTTTTGAGATGCACCTGTATATATAAAATTATAAATAAAATCTTTTTTCAAAAACTATCAATCATGGAAAGTCAGGGGAAGGAAGTTTACAAAACTCACCGAGTCTCTTTCCTGTAAGAGTGTTTTAGGTATGCATGCATGCATAAGTAGATGGCCACACGCACCTTTCCGGGTGATACTTACCAAACAAAATTACAACTACATTGGGAAGAGTTGCTGTAACCCCCCCCCCCACACCCACACACCAGTTAGGTACCATGTTTTATCTTACTCCACCTCATGCTACACTTCTGACAGTAACTATTTCTCTCTAATCACACAATTTTCCATGGATTTTTCTGTAGCTGAATATCTGGCTATATAGATATTGAGAGGTGAACCCGACTGTCCCATTCATCTAATGAACATTGCTTCATACTTTAAATTTCTTACACTTTATGCGCCCTGCATATTTTTTAGAGTTGATTATCATCATTTTATTCTAATTGTTGTTTAATAGGTTTCAGTATATTTTTCCCCTCCCTTTTCTTTAATGCTACATCTCCTGGAAAGTCAGGCGATGATTTATTTTACTTTCTTTCTCTGTGGCCTTTTTTACATGGAGACAAAGGATTATGCTGCAGTTTGAACTACTCTACCACACGTCATCCATTACTGAAAACAAGTGTTACCTTTGCAAAATCTTTGCAGGACCACACTTTTCTAAATTTTGACATTTGTTCCAATGAACCTCAGGTACAGGGTTCATTGAGAAATCCTACAAATGTACACCAAGGCCAGCAAGGAAACACTAAAGTTATCAATATACAAATCATAGTATCGTTTTTTTTTAAAATTTGGCTCTTGAAGGATCACTCCAGTATAGAGAGAAACTCTTTTTGGAAGCATACTTGACCAAAAAATAGAGAGTTTTGGATATTTCAGTAGTTCAGACATCCTTCATCTGAATCATCTGCATTGAACTGTGCAGTAAGTTCCTTTCCATCAGCTGCTTTACTGATTTAAGGATTCTTCTTTTTTTTTTTGTCAGGAGTGTTTGTCAGGGTTAGAGTCTTGCCTTTCCTTCTACTGCCGGTTTCCATTTTCCTTGTCCCAGTCTTTGGGGATGGTGATACATCCTCTGTTGAATAGAATGTGCTGTAGTAGCCTAGTAAGCTTCTCACCTTTGTTCCAGGTTGGGGTTAATCATATTCAGGTATGTGAAGTTGCTCCATATTAACAACCTGTGCAGCTTCAGGTTTCCTTACGGAAAATCTGAGATGGCAAAACACGAAGCCATTAAAGTATTCACCACCTAAAACAGAATTTAAAATGTCATACTGGCATAAACATTTGAAATTACGACTGGGAGCACTATCATAGCTATCTGGCGTAGGAACAGGCCTACAAGATTTACCTGCTTGTTCGCCCATCCCTCTGGTATGCATTTTTAAAATTGATTTTGGCATGCTGGATTGCACACTCCTTGGTCACCAGGGTGATTAGTCTGCAATTTTGTCATGATACTGTTAGTAAACAGTTCCAATTCACTTTCCTTATTGTCACTTGTTCTGAAGCAGGTGTTTTCCTTGGATTTGATGCATAAAGTTGATGTGTTGGCTGAGATTTTTCAGTTTTCCAGACTGAACACCCATCTCGTGGTGACAGATCTACTGCTCACCTCGGCGTTTCTTAAGATGTTTGACCATTTTGCATCCTATTGAAAACTGTTTCATTGCTATAATTGAAATCATCTGCATCATTGTCTTAATACACCCCAAGAGCAGGAGGCATGCAAGTTCAGAAATAGGTTATGTACACAAAGATGTTAAGATTTGGCTTTGTGGTAAAATCTAACTTCCCCAGCCATGATTCAGCCACTCTTAAAGCGCCGATAAAAGAACACTTAAATTTCTACAGCAGTAATCCATTCACTTTGAATACAACATGGAAGCTTTATCCAACTTCTGACCTGCCACTGATGTCATCAGTAAATTTTCTGCACTTAAAATAGTTACTAGAGGGGAACCCCAAGTTTTACTCTACTATATTTGCACCATTTTTTTTTTTAGCTTGCTTATAACTTTACATATATAATAGAAATCGTGTTCTCCATATTACAGGCTGTTACTGTCAACTTCTTCGCTATCTTAGGTAAACCAATGTGGGCACATGTTTAACACAAAAATACTCACTTCTTGCTTCTGTTGGCTGGCATAGACTGATACTCTGGAAGTTACAGCACACTGGGTTCATAAGGAAAACTTTGGTTTATTCAGCATAGTGACACACACTCTTCTCAAAATACTTTCTCTTGCTTTATATGTATCCTTCCTGCTCAGAGTTTGAGAACAATGAATGCTAAAATTTTCTGAAATAAAGCATCAGCTGGCACAAGGGAAACTACGGGATAAGCATACCTAGAATTTTTTTCAAAACACCGATGGGAAGAAACTCTGTCGTGACTTTTCCATATTTTCTGACTACATGAAATTTTTTTTTTCACAGTTTTAAATTAGTCAATGCAAATTTCCTAAAGAAAACGCCTTGTTTTAATTTTAATTAGTTTTCCCTAGATATCAGTTTTTTTTTTGTACAATCGGGAACAACTCAGAAAAGAATCTTGAATCAAGAACACATTTGTGCAAACACAAACAAATAAGCAACTCCAAGCCTACAGTACTTGTATGATAATCTCCATCCAGAATAAGAAGTTATCTACATATTGAAATAAATCCAAACATGACATTGCATATATGTATGTAATACTAGTCATCTCCAGAAATTAGTAACCTGGGAAACTTGTGTAAATTACTTTTCCCATTTAATCTGCATACATCTTTGCACACGAACCATTGCCATTTCATCTGTGAACTGGAGACCCACCTGGTGTCAGTCAGTTTAGGAATGTCTAAGTATTTAACATCAAACAAAATGTAAGGCCATCAGGGTGGTTTGAAGAGGAATGATGTAGCTCTGCCATTGCTTCCCAGGGCAATGTTCATCAGAGTCATTTTAGGCCTTATCTTATCACCCTTGCCAAAAGAAATAATTTTTCAGCAGCAAGATCTGTCCAAAATGGCCTCCAAAGTATTTTTACACAGTGCAACAAAGTTCGTGCTAGTTGTGTATAGTCTAAAATATCACTGCTGTGTAACATGGTGTCATTGACAGCTGTGTATGCATGTTCTTTTCACCAAGTCTAGATTTTGTCTACATAACAACAATGGATAGGTTTGAGTCTGGTGCTGAGATGGGGAATGATTTTCTAACTGTACCATTTCCCAGCACAATTGTTTTGGTTGGGAAAGCCTGATGGTATGGGCCAGGGTGCCATGATCACTGTCAGCTAAAAGGATGAGATCATTGTGTCTGCAATCACCCTCTGGGCTAACAGCATGGTCCTAACCTGTCAGGGTACACATCATCACTAGGTTTAAATCTGATCGAACCTGTTTAGGAAATCCTGGGGAAACATGCAATCATCAAGTCAGTTCACAGTCTCTTGGTCAGTTGGAAGTAGCCCTGGTTGAAAAATGGTGCAATGTCCCACAACAGCTGTGGATACCAAGGTGTGGTGGCCAAGCTCGTATTGGAGTCAATGGTGGTTACACTATTAAAGCCTTTTCTGCCAATGTCAATTTGTCTGCAATCATTTTCTGACTGTTGTTGTTTTTCATTGTCATTTAAAACAATCATTTTGTTTTTACCAAACAATTTAACTTAACTTCCACAGTTTTTTTTTCCTTTTTAATGAGGGTTGTCATCAGTGTACAGGTCCTTTTCAACCCCACAACAGGATTGGAAACACTTGCTTATCCTTTTTTTTTTTTTGTGAGTATATCAATGATTGCTCTTATAGGGAGGAGAATATATTTTAGTAAACATACATTTACAACACTGAATGCATACTGTGTGTGTTTTAGAACCCACCACACAAAATAATCTTCGTGTTTAGCAAACCCTGTCAGTTCTTTCACTAGGTGCTGATGTTTATAGTTTTATTTGTACTTTGTATTTACTATTTAGCAAGCTTGCTGAGCAAACATTAAAAAATCTGCTTACCCGAGGACCCAGGAGAAGTACTAGACAGACTATAAAATGAGAAACATCAACTTTGTACACACATGAATGTACCACTCTGTTGTAACCAGGGATGTCAGTACTTCACAGTCAGCATAAACAAAGTACATGGACTGATTTTTGTTTTATGCAGCAGCTCAAGGGGTTAACTCTGGTTTACAGGGAAAAGAGGATTTTGATTCTTTTTTAGAGAATGGAAATATCAAAAATGTGTTAAGATACAAACAATCTCAACACTTGATATCATAGAAGTAAAAGTGAAAAAAAATTTTAAGCAGTAAAGCTGCAATAACTGATTATCAATATAGCATTATTAATTTTCTATAAAAATTCCAGACAAGTGATTGATCTATGTCAGTGAACCCCATCAGCAGGATTGAATCTTTTAAAAAAAATTACCACCTGATGTTCAAAATTGGCTGAACAGCAACAAAACTGCTGGTCACCGGAGATAAAAAATCTTTTAATTTTAATGAAATTAACATTTTTAAAGTCTGGTCCGTCCAGAACTCAACAACTGCACCCTGGAAAAATACACCCACATCCAATCTGGTCTAAACCCATCATGTGCATGGTTCCCTAACGAAAATAGCAGCACTACTTGCTATGCTAATTGTCATTATTCCACCACCGACAAGCAGTTACTTTAAAATTTAAAAATTATTCTTTTAAATTAAAAATTAATTTAATATAAATAAGAGAAATTCTGCTCCTCTCACCATTTCAAAGTCTGAAATTATTGTTTTTTTTTTATATTAAAACAAAACAATTCCAGGTTCATTTTGTCAGATTTGTCCCCCATGAGAACTTCAAGAAAAACTAGATTTCACATTTTATGTTGAGCGGAGCACTCCTGATCAGATTTTGTTTGAATAAGTTAATTCAACTGAAATCCTATACTAAGGTAAACTCTAATAAATACCTAGAGTTTCACCTGATCTAAACCCAAGAGAAATATCCACTACCTTATCTTGAGCTTGGGATTCTTAGGAAACACACTCATTAGCCACAACATATGTTTATTTAATGTACATATACAATATAATTAGAAAAATGACAGGAATGTCTTCATTGGTTTTCTTCTTAAACTGGCAACACCATCTACAAATAAATTCTGTTCAAAGAGTTGCATTCCAACCATTCACAGGACTCGGGTGAAATTCTGAATAAATTTTTATTTACAAATCAGTCAACTAATTTGAAACCATCAATTCCAAAGCTTCTGTACCAAATAGTGACTCAAAATGCTGCACATACTGTTCACAATGTTCACCTAAAACAAACGAAAATAATATATAATTCATCACCTTGTAAGTAATCTAGGACAATTAATTAACCAAAACATAGTTTACTCCGAGACTAAGAGTTTTGTGTGATAACTAAGCTACATCATCTATTAGGAAATTTCAGTAAACTTAAATTTGATACTTTTCAAAAATTTGTGAGCGGTGCAAGAGCTCCTGTTAAGATGACCAGAAACACTCATGCATGGTGCTGCTGCTTTCTTTATCCCCCCACCCTTTAAAATAAAATGGAGGTTTCAAAAGTATCACTATGAGAATATATTTGATAATTTGTGACAAGTAGCTTTATGCTGAAACCAGACCAAAAATAGAAATAGCCAGTATTCCTGTAATTAAATCTTTTCTTGTTTTCTACAGATACAGTACAGCTGGTGTTTGACCATGCGGAAACAGACCATGGCAATTAAACACACAGGCTAATGAAATAATCCAGAATAACTGCTTTCTGCTGTACAGGTGACTGGCATTTTCCGTGTGTTTTGTTTTATTGAAATATTAAAGAAATTAAAGCAGTTCTGTGAACAAGTAAATTATACACTGATGGCTCAAATGATTATTTTTGTCTACACTAAAAGTTATTCAGTTTAACTCTTTGCAGTATTTTTTTGTTTGTTTGTTTGTAACGGTCACTGTCAAAGATATTCAGATTATTTTTTCAATCTTGCTTCATTTCTACAGTTCCACCATTGTTTTTTTTTTTTTTCCCAAAAAGAAAGTATCACCTTGTCTGGCTGCATAAAGAATTAACACACAGGAAGGCAAGATGCAGTTTTAACAATGCTTTGAAAAAGAAAGCACCCATCAGCCTCCCACACGAAGAGCGGCGTACCCTGAGGAAACCTGGCTGACCCACGCAGTCGTAAGTTTCTCTGCTCAAAAAACTTGAACACTGTGTAGAAAAGCTGGTGGTCTTCGGAGTTGAGAGCTGCTTCCAGAAATTTGCGTGCAGACACAGAGTCGGTGACACCAATACTCCGGATGAATCTGGAATGATGGGCAGAAACAGATTAAAGTTAAAATAAAGAAATCGAAAACAGAGTCATTGCCAATTTCCTTAATTCATTTTGGGGGATGGGAAAACAATATAGATAATAACAACAAAAAGGGGGGGGGCAAAATAAACAGAACAGATAAAGTTGCAGAAAGTTCAGCTTATGATTTCCACTTTTACCTTTTGTGGTCAACAAAGAGAGCAAAAACACATTTACCAGAGTTCATGCCACCTCTGAATGTAACATAACTGGTTATTAAAGCAAATCAATAGATGGTAACAGCAAAAAAAAAAAAAAAAAAATGTAGTGTATGATTTGTGATAAAATTTACTGTTAGGTGGTTTTCTTTTTCTAGAATCTTCCAATAGTCGAAAATTGTCCACAGATTCTATCTGGTGGAGAGTTAAACCATCTGAAAACTTTAGCAAATGAAAGAACTTTGGAATTAGCACTAATTTCTGTAAATACTAGTATAGTACCGCTAATACTATCCCTCTGTTTTCTGGATGCATGGCTCTTAGGAGAAACTTTAAACACACAATCTTCAGAAAACTATCAGTAGTAGGTTAACCCTCCCAAGAGGACTCTTGCTCCTTGTATATGTATCTTCTGCTTTATCAAAGATACGCAGCTCTAATTAGTTTCATGAGACATGATGTTGAGAACAAAACTGCTACACCAAAATGGCATTACCTCAAGGCTGGCAGCAGGTGTTGTTTGGACAACAGGACCTCAATGATTTCTTCATTGGCTGTGGACAGTCTCTGCAAAATTATGAAAAGGTTTCTAAGACAAGTGATGGTGTATGTTGGTTAAAGGCCTTTCTTCGTCACCACAAAAACAAGAGAACTTGCTGCCCCATCAGAAAAGAAATAAAGCAATGTAATCAAGAGGTATGTAAAGTGAACAGAACATTTCTCTATTTAAAGCTTTGGTTAGACCTCATTTGGAGTCTGCAATGGTGACAGGACCTGAAGTGGTGCAAAGGCATTTTACCAAAATGATGAGAAATAAAAGATGTTAATTATTTAACAGTTAGAAAAAATTTCATTCTCCACTATTGTATATCTAAAACAATATGGGGGTCTAAGATATTTAAAAGGTGATGATTAAGTAGACAATTCTCTTTTCAGACTAAAAGAGGTCATAAGCATCAGTGTCCTTGATACTTGTCAGTTTTAAAGTTGTGAATGCATGGCATGGTCTACCTAAAACAACTGTTGAACGCACCACCATTTGCTTAAAAATGTATCACACGTATGGGTAGAAAGAGTTAAGTTGTAAAAATCCCACCTTCATCATATCAAGGGCAAGCTGGTGGGCTGGAGGATAGACGCCCTCCAATGACAACATCAGACAGGCCTGGAAAACATGATCATGCAGGGTTAGACATGGACAAGGGACTTGAAGTTAAAAAGTGAACAAAAACAACAGTAAAATATAAAAAAACAACATTCACTATTTTAAATATATAAAATAAATAAATAAAACATTCACTATGTCACCACAAAGATTTTAACTAAAGACCATGCTGGCCACCACATAAATCAACAGTCTCAAAATGTCACCAGCCACCAGGTGTTGGACAGTGCAGCTGCTTCAAGACTTCATGAAAAAACAAAGAAATTACCTTCTTTGTGAATGAATTCATTGTTTACTAAAACTTTGCAAAGAGAAATCCATCTCACAGACAGGTAAAACATTCCACAAATTCACCTGTCTCAAAAGTCAGATTACTGTTACGTAATTTAAAGTTTACCCCCAATTTTTTTTTTTAAAGGGAGGTATAAGGTAAACTGTTAGTTGGGAGAGAGGGGCATGAATTTATTGTGACAGGTTCAAACTACACTTCATTTTAAATTTTTCATGGGAAAAGTTTCCTTTAGAATAAGTGAGCTTTCACTGAATTTACATCCTACTTTACTAAAGTAGGATTTCTTAAATATCGGTTTACATAAAAGCCAGAATGTACTACCACCACCTGATATGACAAACATTTAATCCACAAAAACATATGGTTATTTATAACTTAAGTAGGATATTTTTTTTCTTTAAAAAAGATAAATACACTGACCAAAATAATGCAGGGATACTTTGTACAAGACTTCCTGTATAACTCTGTACAGATGCTTGGCCAATATAGGTGACAATCAAATGTCAACCAAAGTCTTAAGTCATGAGATAATTCTATTGCTACATGTGGCTGGTTCTCTCTTAAAATTTTCATAACAATGGTCAAAAAGCTGACACAAATATTTTATCCTCAATAAATTCATACATTTTATATCACAATATCCATAATTTTCTTATTATGTATTTTTATTCCAAGTAAGACAAACAGGGCCTTCACCAGTGTCTTCCATCTTGGATGGCCTTGTGCTGCTGTCTTTGCTTCCCTCCATAATATTCCAATGGATTTCAGCTCTGCTTGTCATGGATCTCCATGTTGTCTTTAGTCTTCCTCATTTTTTTTTTTATTTCCCTTGGGAATTTCAATCCAGTACCAGACCCCTTCTGTGTATTCCAGAAATTGTTATTGGAGTTTCTTTCTGTGCACTGATCCTCATGGGTTTGATCACATTATATCGAGGTTTCATAAACAATAGAACGCTTTACCATTGTTTTATTCCCATCAAATCAAGTGAGAATACTAATATTCTGGTGTGCACAAGAATGATTTTAAATCTTGGCTATTTTGCTTTGGTACAATGAACTAATTTTTTTAAGATATTTTATTCACAAAATCTAAACTATTTTTAAAGAACATGAAGAATTTATTATATTTTATCCTGATAGAAAATAAGTCTTACCAAAGGTTTAGAATCACTAAGTACATGATATTGCAGGAACTGATGGAGCTGGTAGAAACAGTTGTGGTGGACAAGGATGTTGATAATCAACTCGTATAGGTAATGCTGGAACAAAACAGGTAAAATACAGGTACAGAGCAAGGGTTAACTATAATATATATATAAAAAGGGGAAAAAATCTTTAAAGACATATCTATTTAACAAAGTGAAATAACTTTGCCAGAATGATTAAAATATATTGTAATTTTATATGTTCATGCACTTTTGAAACTAATACATACAGTTTTTGTTTTGCTGTTTCATAATTTCACATCAATAACATCATACAGTAATATATTTTATTCATGTATTTCTATGTAGTGTTTCCCGACCAAGGGCGATAATTTGGATTTGCATCTACTTTTTAATTTAAAAAAAAAACTTTTTTTTTTTTTTAATGCAGACAGAAGTTCACTCCCTTATTTCAGGATCTGGGAAGTCCCAAGATCAAAGAAATTTATGTTCGCAACAATCACTGAAAATAACTTATCTGCAAACTTGTTACAAAAAGAAAATCTACAACATGCCGAAACCTTTTCTATTAGTCAATGCATTATAAATAAGAACCTCATTAAAGCAGCAGTTAAACTAAAGTCTAATAATTATTTTATACTAATTAATCCTTTTCTTCACATATTCCATAACTAAGGGAGTTTATCTCTGTGTTGTTTAAGCAGAGGTGGTGAAAAAATTCTTCAAATAAGGGAGCAGGCTTACAACATTCTCAAAGTAAAAAGGTTTAACAGTAAGCAATGCTCTGCAATTAAACACCATATTTTCAACAATATCCATATACTGATAATTGCAGTACAGAAACCTATCACCACTCCAATATTGTGTTATTAATTCCATTCTGAAGACTAAATTAATGTGTGAAAGAAAAAAGATGCTATGGTTTTCATTTTACTTTCTGGTGGCAGAACTTGTTTACTATTTAACAAATGGAAAAAAGATCCATTTTTCTTTACCATATCCATTTCTGAGAATCTCTAATTTTCTGACATATTAAAAAGGTGATGAATTGCTAATTCTTATTGCAATAGATACATATTTAATCAGATTTGAAGCACAGCTATTTCTGCTTTTAAATCATTGAAAGCCACTTGGTAGGGGTATAGATCCAATGATTCTGTATATACATATATTTATGTGCGCAATAAAATGAGAACTAAAATTACACACTATATTTAAGAGATGAGTTGAGTAACAACGCAAAACACCACCACTACCTGGACAGCAATCTGATACTGGTTCAGTGATCGGATGTATTCTATGAGCACAGCAACAATGAATTTGTTTTCCATGTTCTGGAAAAGAAAAGTAAACATTTTATTTTTAATAAAGGAAAATGTTTGAAAGAAAAGAAAGAAAGATGACTCAATCACATCACCAGGCCTCTTCAATAACTGAACTTTCTCTCAACCAGCCAAGTAATGCTCCTTGTTACAGCCTTTCCATCTCAGGTTACTAGAGCATCAAACAGGTGAATCGGTGAGCCATGCTGGCATCAAACAAAAGACTGTGTAAAATCATTTACCTGCTCATTGGTTATCTCTTCTCACACTTTATAATATAGTTACTATAATGTAACATTTACCCATTTCTATGGCAAGAAAATTAGCTTTATATTTCAATTGTATTCTGCCAGTGTAAAACAATCACAAAGAAATCTACAGGCAAAGATCTAGACACACAATGCTCAACAAACACTGCCAGGTTATGCTGTAACACAAAAATTACCCAGAATTTTTATCTGTTGTACACTTTAAATATTTCAGTTCATAAAACTGTCCAAATAGTTTTACCTAATTGGTTAGTTATTTGTTTTGTTTATTTTTAAAGCAAAAATGTGCATAGTTTTGGAAATATCACTTCTTAAAATGACAGACTGCTTAGTGATCAACGAAAGTAAAGTCAGGGTGACATCTTATCATGTCACACCTGCACTACCTTAGAATCCTCAAACACTGACAGCACATGGGTATACATATCAGACTGGTCGATGATGACTCGGACACAGTGGTCATATTCTTGACGAGACTGCATGTTTTCTGTGGTCTTAAAAAAAAAATTACAAGATGAAAGCAGAATAGCTTGAAATAAATTGCATAATATTTCTTTCTTTTTTTTTTTTTCAGAGGATGACAATTTTAATATGCCACACATCAAGAAAATAGTACAAACTAACAGAAAAACTGCACAAATCAAGTTGGATCAAACATTTTCCACTAGGAGTTAATTAAGATGAGCTAGTGTGGCTTTTTATTTATTATTATACTATAGTGCTTTGATAATATTTTAATTTTCAATCAAGATATACAATCATCTAATAATAAATCTAACAACTATTTCATGAATTTACATTATTTTCATATCTGTTGATGAGAAAACTACTGTTGTAAACTACATGGCAGACTGTAGAAACAGCTTCCACCAGCACAACAATCATGTCACGAGGAGGGTTAGTGCGCAATGGTTTGAGATGCTGACATGGGTTTGATGATTGTTGGCCATTGTCTAACTGCATTTTTGTACTACCTTGCCGGAGTGGCTTTCTCCTGCCCAACCTCCCCCAACCATTATTTTAGGTTCTTTCACATGAGTGACCAAAATTCAATAGCACAGTGTTTTTGTTCTGACCATTATTTCCAGTGCTTGGCAACCGGATTTCCTCACCCAACTGTATCTGGAGTCCCATATTAGTGAAAAACCAACCAAAAACACAGGTTAAATAGGAGAAACAAACGAACCACCAACCAGTTACATTCGTTGAAAGCTTGGGGTAGTAGAGAACACCACTAGTTAACTAAGTGGGGCAGTACCCTTCAATTACTGCTTCTCACAACTGAAATGCTACCTGAATCTCCATCTCTTGGTAGTTCTTATACACTTCATTCAGCATGTCATATATCCTTGCAATAACTGTTAGGCTCGCCTGCTGTCCAGGGATCAGCATCTGCCGACACACCGACAGGATCACCATTTTACTGTCTTTCCGCAAAAGAAGAAATTCAATTAGCCGACACTGAAAGAGCAAAAAAAAAAAAAAGTTTTCTCCCTTGAAGTTCACTGGTGAGAAACATTGAAAGCCATTTTACTGGCAAATTGTTCCTACAAAACATGATCCCAACAACTGGTGTGAACATAATGTGTCAACAACAATAACCTCTTTCTCTTGCCATTCTATTTTGATCATTATCCTGTTTTGTGCAAAGTTCCATTACTCATTTCTTAATGTAACATTTGGCTGAACAGGGAGGCTACAAGAACCAGCCTTATTTTAAAAGGTATTTTACTAATGTGAATAAAAATTCTAGATCATGTTCACAGAGAAAGGCCTCCATCTTAGAGTCAGTACCTTGTTTTTGTTTTTTTCTTTCTTTTAGAATGTTCCAGTCTGGTGACATCTAAAGCTCACCTTACTTACTTCATTTCCCATAAAGTTACTGCACCTACATCACTTTGGGGGAAATTTTGCCTTACATATCTAGTGAAAAATGTACATTAATACAGGCTTTTCTCACAGCAGAATTTTAAACAAAACAATGAGTCGATAATAAAAAAACACTTCATAGGAATGGGAAAAAAAAAACTTTTTTAAATAGTAATTTGGCTCAAGTAGTCTTATGTCCTGAATTAGTGAGTTGCTGAAGAAAGTTTCTCATTGTCTTCTTGCACATAAAATGAGTAAAATTTTTCCTGAAGTTTTAAAGTGAAGACAAATTAATGATCCTAATGTTAAAAAACAAACCAACTTGTTTTATTTTATCCATATACACAAGTGCACTGGTGATTATCATTGTGGACTGACTGACTGACTGATAAAATAACTTGTGATAAAAAAAAGTTTCAACTTAAACACAGGCAGAGAGACAGTGTGTGTGTGATTGGGACATGTGCGGATGATATGCCAACGGACGTTATGCCAACAATAATAGAAAATAGAATATAATAATACATAAATAATTTATTACAGGCACAACATAAAACATATCAACACAAATCTTCTGAAACAAACATAGAAATTCAGTAAATTATTTACTGAAATTTATGGCAGAGCATCATAGAGAATTAAAATCATACCAGTCACAAATTATGAGCAATCACCCTCAGATATACATGACTGTCTTCACTGGTATAGTTTCCTTTAGACGGCTATTAATGTTGTTGTACCTTTTGTTTTGGGGCTTTGTGTTCAATCCCATCACAGCCTGCTCGGTAAAAATTTCATTACTGGCTTGTTTTTTTCTTAATTTTTCAACGAGCCTACAAATTGATGGATGTGTTGGTCAAAAGCTCGGTGCCAGCCCTCCAGAGAATTATTGGATCAGGGAAGATAGTCTTGAACTCTGCTGTTGACATTCCACATTTCAATCTCAAACGGTCGCCTTCATCTCCCTCAGGTAACAAAACTGAGCTAAGTTCTCTCAAAATAGGCAAAGAAGTCTGCTATTCTTTCATCCATTTTGTTATCGAGAGAGGTCATCAGAACATTAGATGTGTCCATGACATTATATGGTGGAACAAATCAAAGTGCTTTTATACTTTTAATCAGTAAAGCATTTTCTGGATCCATATACCAAGCTTGCAGTCCAAGAGACTGAATATTGCACCACAAACATTGAGCAAAGTAGAGAAAGCATAAAATGCTTTCTGATGCTGTTCAGTACTGCTCGTTCAAAGTCAAATGTAATTGACTCAGGATTTGTGTTTCTAATGTTTTTTGTGTAACTGAATACGATGCTGTCTTGTTTTTGTTCTTTGTTACACAGTACACCAAGGGCAGAGTACAGGTTTCATCAATAATAACATGGACAGTGTACAGTTGGGTTCCTAAAGGTGCACTGTCAAATGTGCCACTGCAAAACCAGTGTGGCTTGGTGGACAAGAGGTCTAGATTTTTAGATGTTGTTAATGAGCAAGTGGTCATACTTTCAAATGTCAAAAAAGGTTCCTCTCTGTCATGAATTTTAGGTCTTCTTTTGTGTTGTCACTATAGGGGTTGTCCTCTTTCATCTAATCATTTGTGCCAATGTTTTATTTTTAGGCAATGAGCCAACTGCTCTCAGAGGGAAATTTGCTGTACAATTATGTATGATGCTACTAGTAGCTTCCTCAGAATCCTGTCAAGCTTGCTGCTTCATTTAGTGTACACATGCTGTATCTGGTGCATGTGTTCTGATGGAGTACCCCGGATGACGACATTGTCTTCAGCCTCCTACTGCAGCCTTTTCGCTTTTCACATCTCCAATGAGTTTGCCCATCTCTTTCTGTCAATAACATAGGCAGAGCCTTCATAGAGAAGCTTCCTGTCATCTTTTATAGTCTCAACAAACTCCATGCTTTGTTGTGTTGTGCCAACCTGCTTGGAAAGTGAGTGGACTCTGGACGCAGAGGAATTTGTGAGAGAGCCAGCAAGCAGCAGTCAAGGTGATCCAGGCAGTCAATAAACTGTCTATCAATAGTGGCAAGATGGCTGATGTCACTATTTCATCAGCTAGTCTGTGAATGGCTGGAGACAATGTTACTATTACATCAGCTCGAACATGTCACAACACTATTAATGTCAGCACATCGACACGCCGTCCTATCAGCTTTATGCTTCAATGATGGGCTATCATTATTTTTAGTGGACACATAGCAGGGACCGCCTGTGTTTAGTCTTTGTTGTCTGTTTGTATGAGAAGTTGAAATGTAAAAAAAAAAATACTTAAAATATTCGACAAAAGCATTTCACCCAAGAGAACATGTAACACCTGTTGGCATAAAGTCTGGCTACTGACTGGGGCATGAAAGAGATCAGTTCTCATCTCTATAAAATAGAAATCTATCTTTTCTTCCACAACTAGTATAAACATTTTCATTTACAAAACTGCATATCTTTTCTCAAAATCTCAAACCATAAATCAATAATTAAAATGTCAAAAATGTTTTTTAAAAATCCATGCAATATAAAATGATGAATATACTTTGTCTGGGATCATCTCAACCAGAGGTTCCAGTCGTAACTGCACGTACCACAAACTGCCTAAAAATAAAGAAACAAACAGATAGCCTTTTATAACACCAATTGCATCTTGTGTATCTAACAAGAAACTCCATCTAGCAGACAGTATACATGGCTGATATAAATAACCTGACATAATATTTATACTTATGCATGAATCATCAAGTAACAGTGCATCTAGTCAACATGGAAAGACTAAATATTGTAAACTACTCAGCTCATCATTGTCAGGACAGGATAGCTTTTATACAAATTATGAATAGACTAGTAAGAAAATGGTTACCCAAAATGTTATCCATTGGAAAATAACCTGCAAAGTTTGCCTCCTTAAATTAATTATAATTTTGAAAATTTTTTTTTTTTTTTAAGTTGTGGTAAAATCTAAAAAAACAACAACAACAACAAAAAAAAAATTGCTGTAGATAAAACTGAAAATTGACTCACCCAATTTTGCATCAATGATGATATCTGGTTGGAAAACAATCCAGTTATCTGAATCTGACTAGGTTAGAGAAGACAGATGTTACTTCGCATGCATATGATTCAGAAATGAGCTTAGACTGATGAGCCAGTGGTGAAGTACTTTACAACAAACCTTAATGCTTCAATAATCGCCTTGTACTTTGTCCAAGCTCAAACAGAAATAATACCCTGAATTCTACCAGTCAGATCAAGAGATGTTGACACCTTAACAATTAAAGCTAACATCTATTATTTAGATGTGTACAATTTTTAATAATTTTTGTTTTACATTTAACCTATCCTCCTCAAAGCAAAACAAACTATTTTTGAAAAATACATTAGCTGAGCATAGATAGTTAAACAATAAGTTTTCCTTGAAGTCTTTCTAATAAAAAAGGGAGTAAATAAATGAGTATATATATAGTTAAAATCAGGTCATGCTCTAATTAGACTTCCTAACAAATATCCATTATATTATGTTAAACGGTGGTGTCATGAAGAGTGATGTCAAAACGTTTTACCCCCTAACTATATAAATATATAAAAACAGCGAAAATAAAAAAAAAATCAACAAAAGTAAAAATAACTGCTTCTGTAAATAATTTTTAACCCAATCTACTCCATTTTTTTACTCCCACCACTGGTCCAGAATATCCACCTGAATTGTATGAGTTTCAAACTTCAAAAAAGGTTAGAAATCTATAGAATTACAGGTAGACAGACAGTGTAGAAGGATACACAATTCAAAGGTGTACTGTGTCTTCTCAGCTCCTGAAGAATGCGAGATAGCTAGAAAGAGAAAATGAATGTTTTACAATACATTCTTTTAAATGTTTGTTGTTTACTGTGCTAACCTCATGGTTTAAATGGCTGGTACCAGCTGGTAAAAGTTAGTCTTTTCACATTAGTTGCTTTCTTTCATTGATAAAAATGGGAAAAATAGTGCAATTTTATAGCTTTAAAGCTTACTCAGCTTAGACATTATTTTCAGCTCCATGTGGACTTTATTTTCTCCATTTATCCAGTGAGGTGGTGAGTAAATGATCTTCTGCTTGCTAATACCTGGCTTCAGCTTGGAAATATTTCATAGACATCAGACTCAAGCCTGCACTTGAGAAAAACAAACAGGAATGGTCCACTTATGATGGAATACATAGGAAATGCAAGCAGAACTTCAAAGCACTACTGAGTGTATTTCTTGATGTTGTTAGAATTTCCTTATTTCAAGCACAGCCAGAAACTAGAGTTTCATAATTCGTGTCCTTCTTGCTATGAAATAAGCATAAAAAATATCCTTTTTACCAACCATGACTGATAAACTGTCAAGTATGAAGCACCACATCCAGTAACATGCCCAATGGGCATAAAGAAACATCCCTTGTTGCCATTTTTTTTTCTTTTTCCAAAACAGTACTTTTGTTACTTTCACCAGAAAGTGACACCTGAACAAAACAACACTTCTCAGCGAAATGCGGGCCTTTAACAGAAATTGAAACAGCATGAACACTTGCAATTTTACTTTTAATCCACTCAATGAGCACAAGAAAATAAAATGGTACCAGAGTGTAAAAAGTGCTAACTGAATTTATCAGAGCCCAACAAGACTAGCTGGCAGATGAACTTACCAGAACCCAGCAAGTGTTAGAATTTTAATTTTCAAGAATCACAAAATTGGGAGACATAATGCATTAATTCAAAAACCTAACCCAATGTAACTTTTAGATCCATACAGGATTATAAACAAAATTATAGTGCATTGTAGTTAAAACATTAGATATATTTTCAAGATTAAATTATCCCAATTTACTTATCCCAGTTCCTTCCACTGCATGAATAAAAAATTAGCAAAAATTTCCTTAAATGTATAGCCGTTAATACATACAGGAGCATGTCGAATCAATTTGTACACTATTTCACTAGAATATTTAACAATCAGACTATAAAAATATTGTTAGTCTTTATTACAATCATAATCTTTGTTTTATACTAGAGGATTGTAGTCACAAACTCTGACCAATGAATAAAATAGCCTTACATGCACCTCAAATTCTTTGATCCAGAAACCTCAGGTTTGCTCTGCCACTTTTGACTAAAGACATTTATCTGGCATTTTGAAAATAATATATTGCTGATACTGTGTTCATTTTCCCTCTCATGTCTAGGAATGAAGAGTTCTAGCAGGAACTTCTGATAAGTAGGTTAGAGCAAACCAAGTAGCACATTTGTGCTGGTCATAGTTTCTAATGTCACACCCATCTTCTCTAATCAACTAGTATTCTAGGTTGCAGCCTACACAAGGTAAAGTGCAATGGGATACAAAAAACAAGTGTTTGTTCTGATAGCCTCACTAGCATACGGAGAATAACCATCACCTGATAGCAAGCAAACGAAAATAGTTAACCTTAACAAAAGTTGCACATGGAGAATCTGCATCCTCACAACTACCTGGCATGGAAGTGAGGCCACAGATATGCACTCGATTTATATTCATTTTGTGACTGTGTTAATGATTATTTTTCTCAATTTTATTCTGGGGAATGGACAGATACCAGAATTCAAAAACTTTTCAAGGCAAAGTGTAGCAAGTGTTAAATGAGTATAGACATAACCTTGTTTTGCTTGTTCTCTCCTAGGGAAGAAATTTGCATTTATATTTAATGTTTAGTGACTTAGAACAATAAATATTGTCTCTACAGTTCACATTCCATGTGGCTGGAAGCAATCCAAAACGTTGAATATTAAACATAAGGAAATAAAAATGGGACAGTATATCCCAAGTGAAAATACTTTTAAACTGACATTTCATTAATTATTACTTATTTTCAGGTATATTGTTTCATCTTTTTTGTTATTCAGGACTATCCCGTATTCTGAAAGTCTCACATCAAGAAGAAAGAAATCATCTATTGTGTATTATCCAAGTAAACCACACAAGCTCACCTGGTGGCAACAGAAGTCGAAATGGTTTGATAGGCAGGGGAGATAATACAGGGTGGTGACACATTAAGTAGTTGTCTAACTCTCCTCCCAGTTTGATGTCAAATATCATGGACGTCTGGAATTAAAAGAAAAAAATGTTTTTTTTTTTGTTTTCAGAAGTCACAACAACTTTCACAGGATATAAAACACTTTTCTGCCAGATTTTCATAAATTATTTTTTTTAAAAAAACAAAACATCCTAAAATATGCAAGTTAAAAAAGCTAAATAAAATAAATAATTTCTGAAGAAAATGGGTAAAAGGGTTAATTGAGAAAAAAAAAAAGGATTTCAACTATATATAATAACAGAATGGAAAATTCACCAATATAAGTATCTCCACTTCGTTTAAATTAATGTTTTTTGTTTAACCCACAATTGAAACTTTATTCTGTGTTAAGCAAGTAGAAAAAAACAAAACAAAAAATTCTGTACAGCAAGCTTTTAAATTCTGGGACTATTTATAAACTGTAGTTACATTTAACCTAACAATTTATTTAGATTTTTTCTTTTACTATAAATGTGTGCGCGCAATGGGAGTGCATTCATTCAGTATTAGTGCTGATGATACTCTCATGAAATCTTTGTGCAGCCAAGTGAGTTAATGGCTGCATCTCAACAACAACAAAAATCTGAACAGCTGCTGTACTCTTAGTCTCTAAGTGCCTGGTCAGTGTCCACTCCACCAAGCATGGGGAAATAATACTGTTGAAGTAGAAGTCATTTTCACTCTAGTTTCACATAAACAATCCACTATTAAGCAAGCAATGTAGAAACCCTTACCCGTGAAGCTTGGTGATGGACGATGAGCAAGTTGTCGATGGCATTCACAGCAAACCTTCCACTCATATCCAACCGCAAAACATCAGTTTTTTTAGCAGGGCTTTCCCTATTTCATAAACAGAAAAAACCATTAAAACAAAACCCAAGATAAGCCTGTCATTAATATTACAGTAAAACATCTTAGTGATTACTATTATCAGGTATTTTTAATATCAAATTCATCCTGAGCATTATTTTATATTATTTAATTTTTATACCTGTACCTTTCATAAAATAGGTAGTGATGGTTTGGTTTATTTCATTAAAAGTTACAAAACTTCTCTTAAGACCACTTTTCTTCATGGAGCACCTGAATGTCACAATGGATACAATCTCAAAATGAGGCTCCACTAAGGAAAAAAGCTACTGCTGCTTATATCAAAGAACCATATATTATAAACAGCTGTGTAGGAATGTATTTCCAAGTAAGATTCTTTAAAAAGAAAAACAACAACACTTTTACTCACTTCTGAAGCTGATAAAGAACTATTTCTGCTCCAAAGTTCCCACTCTTTGGTTGATGTCTTAAAACAATGATATACACAACTCCATAGCTGAAATAAACAAAACTGGAATTAAAACAAAATGATTTTCACTATTTATGTTACAAACTAAGGTGCTTTTTTGCCACTGCACTTTTGTCAGTCACATCCTTTTCTCCTCTTTCTGGCTACATACTGTACCTAACTGCTGCTACTGATGTTAATTTGGCCAGAATACTAATTATGCAAATGAGGGTTATTTTCTCTCCGTACACCCACCTTCTCTAGAAACCCACATTTAAATGCTTTGACAAAATACTGTGTAAAGTTTGTAAAGCAAATATTAGAACTGTTAGTAAGCTTTAAAAAAAAAAGAAAGAAAAAAGGGGGACAAAAATGTTGAGCCCTGCCCAGTTGATCCTGTGGAGGTAGACTTTTGTAATTTGACCAGTGCTTTAGCCCACTGTGCTACTGGAGCAACTCATTATACATCCAGTTTGAAATCTCATGAGTATAACACAAAGCAAAAAAAAAAAAAAAAAAACAAACAAACATGGAATTATGGCCAGGTGTTAATAATTAGTGCTAGAATGACAATGATTTCTTGGCTAGTTGATGATACTAAGGGTTGGGGGGAGTTCAGCTATAACCAGTAAACCAGATCTGAAACTGGTAAAGAGTTAATCCAAATTGTAAATGGATTTTGCAACTGCTCACAAATCTCCTGCTTTTAAAAACTGTTTCTACAATCTCACACACAAATAAACCATCCACCTCATCCATTTCTAAATTACCTTTCTTTCATTTTAATAAATCTACAACTCAAGAACTGCATTGTCATCAATGAAGATTTTGATTAATAATTATCCAAAGTGATTTATGCCTTTCACAGTTTGTTACCTAGCCTTCCGTGTTAATGAAGTGGCCACCTCTTTCAGCTAAGCTACTGAAAACATTAGCCACCCAATTTCTCATTTCTGAGTGACTTCATGGACATATTACAATACTGTGTGTGTACAGAACGAGGCTACTCACAGGTAGGCCATAGTTACATCCCTTTGCAACAATGATATTTTTGGAGAAACAATTGGAAGATCCACATCAAATTTAGGCAGCCTGTTCACAGTACCAGGCTGGAAGAAAAGTAGCATTAAAACACTTATATAAAGTAAAAGTTTTAAACAAAATATACAGAAGAGCAATCAAACAAAAACCCAGTAACAGTAAAAAAAAAAATCAATCAGTTTTTAGGATTTCCCCTTTCCCAACAAACAAAAATTCTAAGCTTATTTAGGACCCATTCTTGATGAATCTGTTGGATGCACTATACCGATGGCATTCTCTGTTGTGTTAGAAGTATTTTCAGATATACCAACTAGCTTTCACTATTCAATCACTTTACAGGTTTAAAAAAAAAAAAAAAAAAAAAAAAACAAACCCTTTCCTCCTATTTATTTTAAAACTCTTCCAGTTCTGGGTATCTTGACCCTTTGTCTTAGTACTCATTTAAGTAACTAAACATCACTGTGACACAAATACTTTAACTAGCCTGAAGAAAAGGTGGTTCCCATCCATTACTAGTATTAACAGAAATAACTAATGAACCTTTTAGATATTTTTCCTTGTTGCCATCATTAATGTGGACTTCGCGTTGTATAAGAGACCTGAATTTGTCTTGAACCTGTAATCTGTTGGTTGCCAAGATTTTTCTGTAGTGCTACCAATACTCTAATGCATCCCACTGTGACATCTATCCAATCAGATATCTAAACCTTCCTATCAGTTAACATAGGTACCCAGATATTAGCCTCAACATTGAGTGCACCTAGTACGTTGAGTTCCAAAGCCATATGGACTATTTCTTTCACTTTTCTTTTATATTCATGCTGTTTGTAATCATTGGTGGAGCACTGCCCATTTTACATGGTGATAACTTTAACTAGCAAGATCCACTAATGCTGACTTTTTGTGCTTCAGTTCTGGTGAGCCGCTGTTCCATCAGTGTATTTCTTACCACAACCACAAGTGATAGAGTAAGCCAAACCCTTATTAGATAATGGGTCTTGCTTTGGGGCCAAATGTTTGAACCTATTTCTTAACATTACAGTATTTTTGTTAATGCCAAATTAAACATCTACTTTCTGTAAATAACATCTCCAATAACATGTCATTATTCACAGGATGTTACTTCATACAGAACAGTTTTATTTTTTTTTATCACAAAGCTGGGTTAATTCAAAGAATGGAAAAAAAAATGCTAATGTGGCTTTAAGTACTTACCTTAAACCAGAATGGATTTAGTGTGTTTCCTTGACTACCTGAAGACAATAAAAGAACAGAATTTCCAGGCTAAAAAAAAAAAAAAAAACTTTTTAAAATCTTTTTCTTCTCAGAAATAGATCTAAATGGAGTAGTTTATTTAAATTTCAAAAATAAATTATTGGTAAGACAAAATCATTTGAGAAAAACTGAATGTGGAAATGTGAAAAATTAGAAGATTTAAGAAGAAAAACAAAGCTAGAACATTTGAAAACTGAATCAAAGTGAAAAAGTAAGGTGAACAGATACAGTACCAGAACAGATCATCTCACACTGGAAATTCAACTATAGCATGAGGGACATCCAAAAAGGAATGTCATCTATTTTGTAAAGAAAGCTGTACAGTAATGAAAATTATACACAAAATACTTCTGTATCCTGCCACTGCTGTGAAAGTTTTTTTTCCACCAGGGAAAAGCACACCACAGCAATTGAAATGGTAACTAGCACTGATACGTGTTAAGCAGAGATTGAATTCCTTGTGGCTGAGATTTAAAACTGCAGGATGTATACAAACAATTACACATTGATGCAAGTACTGTAAGACATTAGATAAATAAGGCAAAAGTGGAGAAACTAAACTCCATGATAAGGCTCACAGCAGGCAGCTAGTAACAGCTGTTAATGAAAACAGCACAAAAGATTGATGATCTGCAAAGATCAACATGTCATGTAGCACAGTGTGTTGAGTGAGTATCAATCATCATGCCAATGAGATGATTACAGTAAAATTCTATTTATCTGAATTGTTTGGAACCTAAGCAACTTTAGATGTCTGACATCTGAAGTTTTAAAATCTGTAATTGGTTCCCTATACTTAACATTAAATGAACTAGTTAATACTCACCAGCCACACAAACCAGTTTATATTGAGGCTGAATGTTTTCAAACATTTCAGAGTCTTCTTTTCAGCAGAAATCTACAAATAAAAATTTAATAAATAATAAGGGTCATACAAAAAGTAATGAGCCATAACTAATTACAGAAAAACCATTATTCAAACAAACTTGTAGTTTTTATTTACACGAAACTTTGGTAATTAATATTTCAGTAGTATCAATGTTACTCTACAGATGCAGCACAGTAGCAAATGTAAATGAAGTCTAACATGAATAGTGTATTAAAACAAAGAACTGGGATAGTTCCTCACAAAAAAATAAGCAGTATAAACCTAAGTCACTGATGATGTGCGACTACAGAGTCAGATAAATACTGTTTTTTTTACAGTCCAAAAAGTGGAAACAGAAGACAAGCCATATTCAAACAGCCATCAAATGCTGAAATGGCATCTGACAACAAAACACATAAGGATGAATTGATTCCAACAACCAATCCAGTTTTTTCTTGGTATTGTTCTGCTATTTCCAACAGGTGTTGCATTTTGCATGAATAAAAATCACAAGTTTGTCCAAATAGTAGTTTCTTCTGTAATTAATTAGAACTCATAACTTTTGGTACAATCCTCTTATATATTATACCATGTCTGACAATGATTTTTAAAAATAAAATTAGCTTTATGATACAAAAACAACTCTGATATACACAGAATACTATCAAAACAACTAAATGTGAAACATTTTGTTTAGCTATCAATGATCTATTCTCTACAAATACTTATTACATTTTTTCTTTCAACCCTAATTCTTAGGGTACTCACTATATTGATCCCCAGCAGCAATTGCTTAGCATGCTGGTCATTGATAAAGTGATCCCCAAAGCACATTACATACAATGCAAGCAGGACTAAGATTAAAGAAAGTTAAAAAACAAAACTGGCTAATTTTTAGTAACAACAAAGTTAATGCAGAGAATACAGATGTTGTAAGTAAAACCTTGCATGTGCAGAACTCATCTTTTATTCAAATCCAAGTTTAGTACCTGGACCAACTTGGGAGAACCAAAGATACAGCAAAATGCACATGCATACAGTAGAACAGGGTACAGAAAAGAAACCTCTGTTAACTAAGCAGCTTACAGATGAAACCAACCTGATAGAACTCTATTGCCTGGTCAGCCACAAAAGTTATCTCATTTGAATTGCACCAACAGAAACCACGGATCTGTGTAGACTTACTCTTAAAATAGAAAGAAAATGCACTATTGATCACTCATCTTTTGATATGAAATATTACTCTTCTAATTTAGTGACAAAATTAACATTTGCACATTTTTTGAACTAAAAAAATTATATACATACTTGAAACAAGCTAACAGATCTTTCAAAATCAGTCTCTAGTGGATCATATTTACAATCCTAGCATGTCATAATCTAAACAATCACTGTAGCATCTTTTGTGTCATTGGATTAAATAATATGCATGTCTTAGACAATTAAAATATTAAACATTCTAAACATCATTTCTATAATAATAAAATAGTAATATGCAAATGTAAAATGCTTTCAGTTAAGATTTCTTTTTTCAACAAGATGTGAGAATGACTGGGGAAATATATTAATTTTAAGGTATCAAAATTAAATTGCAATGTTAACATATTAATTGCCACTATGTATAGAACATTATGCTAAACAAATAATAATGAGAATATGACAAATGAAATTGGTATGACATGACAACACATATAATAACATCTACAGAAGACCTAATCTCTTAAAGGAGTGTGTCATGACAGATAATTTTTAAAACTTAATCTGTTGTCAATAATTATGATGCAAAGTAAAAGCCACTTTGTTTCTTCAGATAGAATACATTTTCTTTGTATCACTGGACTACTGCAATATACACCAAGTTATTTGATAAGATAAATCCAATAATGTTCCCCATAACAACACCAGAGAAGCCTTAAAAACATTAATCTAATACCATATCCAGTATGGATTCTAAAATGGAAAGCTAAAAGAGAGTTAATTTATAAATTATTGGCACCAAACATGTAAAACAGTTTTCTTTTTTACCATGCTCCAATCAGCCATGAATTTTTATGTCATTTGTCAGTTACCAAGAAATCAATCGTCATCCAGTTGGTTCAAGATTAATGAACACTTGGTTTTAGGATGACACTAGCAGTAATGAAATGTGCAATGCATTATAACTTAAAACCACAGTACACAGATCAACACCATGTTACAACTAAGGGTTTCCTTCTTTAAACAGCAACTAATTTCTAATAAAATAATATTTCTCAGCCAGCAGTTTGTAAATAATAAACTCACCTTACAGGTCTGTGAGTATTCCAAAACATCAGGAATCGTATCATCATTAAAGTTGATAAATTCCTAAAACAGTAAAAACATTGTCTTCATTTTAATCTGATTTTATCTATTATTTTTAATTATTATACAAAAGAAAGAGAGAGAGAGAGAGAGAGAGAGAGAGAGAGAGAGAGAGAGAAAGAGAGAAAACTGCTCATCTCTCCATGCATTCTAAAACTGAAAGTATCATTTGCTTTCCACTTTCTAAAATTTTGTCAAACTCTGTCTACATTGAAAGACTACAGCATCTTTCAGCTTTTCCATTGTGAAGAATAACGGAATGTTTTCCATAGAATTTACTGCTCAGGAAATACGAAGGCTTTCAAAATTATTAGGAATTTTGAGCATGTGGACATGAATTAATTTTTTTCAGTTGTCTGCAGTTAACAATAGGAGTCTGCATTTATACATGCAAAGTACAAAGCATCAGTCCTTGTCAATAAATAAGTACACCTGCAAAATGTCACAGAAAAAAAAAAGCAAAGAAAAAATAAAACCAACTAGGCTGCTCTTGGTACATCACAGTCTGCAGTCATCCATTTGTTCTGTTACCAGAAACAAGTCCAGTTTGTGACAGTATTAGCAACAATATCACTACATATACTCAAAAGCTTTGGCTTATGCTACCACCTATTTCAGTTAATGACAAACTGTTTTCACTGATGCTCATCTACATTGGTCTCATCTCAGGCTAATTTTAAGGATGGTTATGAGGATGCTGTAATTCCAGGAAATCAATCATCATTTATCCCACAAGGCATACACATAAGATATGTCGATCCCCATGACTTTTAGCAGAACAAAGATCCAGATCAACAACAGATGGGTCATCCAAAGCTTTGGTACTGGTATTCTTTTACGTATTCATCATTTTGTTTCCACATAAAACTGATAAACTAGGTTTCACTTCCAAGATGAAAACACCAAAGAAAGTCACAAATTTTAAACTGACAGGTCCATAACATGTAATGGACAGGATTTTTAATGGAAACCCAATCCAATGGTAAAAAAAAAAAAAAAAAAAATGCTATTTCCTGCATTCTGCAGCAAAGTCAAGTGTATGTTCTATCAACTTATGCATGCAGGAACTAAAATGGACATTCAGAGGTCAAAGAGAGTCCTGTTTGTTTTATCTTTAACAAGTTTTAATTTAAAAATTGTAGTGAAAAAAAATTAATTCTGAATTTTATAGCAGCAAGATGTTGGTAATCAGTAGAATGACAGCAATGAGAGGACTGGTGAGCAGCAAGAGTATTGATGGACATCCTTCAAAGATTACCAAGGTTTGATGACATTAGTGACCATGGCAAAGTGGGTTGTTCTAGCATTAAAGGAGACCTTACCTATTGTTGTTACAAACGTTTTGTTGGCTTTTTTACCGCAACCATGAGACTTCATATCGTTACTGAACGTGAAGTTTATTAATCAAACTGAGTTCCATTACAATCAGTACAGTTCTCCAATGATTACAAGCACATCTATACCATTGAAAAAAAAATCTGGATTTCTGGAATCGATAAACTGTTGGAAGGCAGTTTCATTTGCTGCTTGGTTGGAGGAGGATTTCAAAGGGAGGAAGCTGTCAAGGTGTTTGAAAAGGTGTCAGTCTGTGGGAGAAAGGTCTGGTGAATAGGCTGGGTGAGGGAGAACTTCATACCCCAATGTGTTCAGTTTCTGAAGAGTCACTTTTGCAACATGAGGACGAGCATTGTCGTGGAGTGGGATTGGGCCTCTTCGATTCACCAATGCCGGCCGACATCTGGAGAGTTTCTGATAAACAATGTTTAATTCACAACAGCACCTTTCAGCTGTGGTTTTGCCAGGTTGCAAGAAGTTATAGTGGATGACACCAGTTGCAGTCCACCAGACAGTGATCATGACCTTCTTTTGGTGGAGGCTGGGTTTTGGAATATGGTTAGGCACCTTGTCTCTGTTGAGTCACTGTATTGATTGTTTGCAATTGTCATAAAGGATCCACTTTTCATCGCACATCATGATTCAGTCAAGAAATGGGTCATTTTTGTTTCTTATGACAAGTGAAGAGCAGATCTCCATTGTTGTTCATTCAACTCATGAGGTGCCCATGTGTCAAGCCTTTTCATCTGGCCAATTGTCAAGATGCTGGGAAACAGTTGCAGTGCTCACGTCAAGCTCTCCAGCAATTTCTTGCACTGTTTTTCTTGGATTGCTTCAACTGAAGCTTTCAGATGGTTGTCATCGCAGCTGGAAGGATGACCGCCATGTTACTTATCTTCGAGGCTCACATCACCTGATTGAAACTCTGCAAATTATCGTTGTACTGTGCGCTCATTTGCTGTGTCCTCACCCCATGCTTGCTTAATGTTACGAGTTGCCTCACTCGCTTTGTAGCCTAGTTTGAACTTGTGAAACAAAATGGCATGAAAAACTCTTCTATCTATGCTTCACTTAGAACCTTGAAACAAATATCCATTTAATGGTTTTTAGAAAGGTAGGTTTTGCCTAATATATGCCAAAGTACATGCTACAAAATGATATATAACTTATCTACATAGCATGTAAAAAATGAACCCCAAATTAATAATATAAAAACTGACAAAACTTTTGTAACGACCTAATACTAAAGGTAGTCTGTGTTATACCTAGCTAGCATCTTTAAGTTACTTGGCCTACAGAGATATGAAAGCATCAATGATTTTACCTTAATTATCATAGCAAAAAATGTTTTTGCATTACACATTTACAACCTGCACAAAACCTTGCCATTTATACCCCACACCTGTGCATCATGACCGACTCTGGAATGTATACTGCAAAAATTCTTGCTATTCTTGTTAAACAGAGGCAATAGAACAAGCAACAACAACAAAAAAAACCCTGAATAGCAAATTTTACTAAAAAAAAAACAAACTAGAAAACTTCTTTGAAAAGTTATAAACAAAACAGAACATTTAAAATCTGTAAAAAAATAATTTACCCACCACAGACTTACGAGAACGCTGAACTCCCAGTATCCTTCTGTCTGGTGAAAATTTAATGGATATCACTTCTCCTCTATCCTCCATTCTAAAAGAATAACAGTAATTGAAAAAAATAAATAAAGTTTGTGTTTTTATTTCTTTTAATGTAGCACCCAAGAATTCTGTGGTGATACTTTCACCAAAAAATCTGAAGCAAACTGTAGTGATAATGAATTAAATAATGTTTGACTACTTTGATTATCTTACAACAGACTGCTGTATATTATAATTTTTTTTTTTCAAAATCTGAATAAATCTACACAAAGGCAGATAAGGACTTTTTCTTTTTTTGGAAGGATTGTAGCCATCTTCCCAAAAATGAGGCCTGCATATTTTTCAGCAAATACTATAAATGTTATTAAGCTCTTCCCAGGCCTTCACCCTCATCATTATTGGGCTATTTTTGGCCAATAGTTGCTTCTCTTATCATCAGAATAATTTTTAATACAGTCAAATTTATAAGGACACACAGCACAAGATCTGTTCACTTAATTGTAAGCTTTCCACCTGTGATAGGTAATTACAACCTATAATAAGGCTTTTGTGCTGCTGCATAGGCTTCTAAAGGCATGACACTAAAAATGGTATTTTAAGAATTCCTTACTGATGGGTACCACTACAATTACCGTGCCACACAAATGTAGTAGTTACATATCATTTTCAGCATAGATTTACTATAATATTTCCACCAGGTCTTAACCCTTAAGCCGTGGTGCATGTAAGTATATGCAGTATTTTTCCCTCCATTATTGAAGTTTCCCACAAGGAGAGCATCATTCAGGGGGAAGTCAGGTGGCTAAGTGGAGCATGTATGTCTGTCCACCCATTAAAAAAAAAAAAAATTTTAATTTTGTTTTTGCATGCACATACAATTGCCACAGTTTAAGGGTTAAACATTTAGAATACACTGAACACTTACAGATATTAAATCGAGCTAGTTTGAATTTGCAATATTAAGAGGAGACCTTACAAAGGTTTTTTTTTTTTAAGGTTAATTAAGGGTTCTGAATATGTGGACAGGAATAAGTGTGTTTGACTATCTACAGTTACTGGAGGTCATTATTTCAAGTTGGCTGAGATTCCAGCTTGGTGAGATGTGATAAAACGTTTTTCTTGTTATGAGTGTAATTAATAGTGGCAGTATAGATCAGTTTACAAATTGTATTGCCGGTCTTTTCTCCTGCATCCATGCCAATACTAAACTAAACTAAAATAAATCTAAGTAACATATGAAATAAGAACTAAGGTTTATTCAATTTATCAGCCCTTAAAATTTTACATAATAAACAAGTGAAGAATATATGGAACAGCCTGCTAAGTGGTAGCATGTAGTCTCTGCATTACTTCCTGATTACTAATGCTATACAATGACTAACTTAACATGAATGTTTCAGATATGAATTCTGTTGTTTTTTTCAATTTGAAAACAAACCTAAAAGTGATGTTTGTCTTCTCATCTGGGCCTTTCACCACCACACCAGTGGTTCCACCAGCACGAACAGCAAACACCTTTTTAAAAAAGCAAAATTTTACATTTAAACAGAAAACTGATTTTGTGTAGTTCCCTTGTGTGTGTGTGTTTTAATGTATTTCAAAGCCCATTACAATATTCAATTAAAAAGCTCGAAGTTAGCAAAACTTAGATTTTGATTTTTAAATATTTTGATAATTTAATAGTAATTTATTTAGAATTTTTTTTATTTGAAAATAACGTATCAGTTAATTCCAACCTTAAATCTGATGATGATTATCACCAATAAATCCGCTGGCGTTCCATGAATTACCTCCCTTGTAAATTCGTTCCCTGTCAACCCCCTCTCCTGAAGAGCTGGCAGGTAATTTCGGTAAACTGCAGGTACTACTTACATACCAAAAAGCAGGTACAAATTAACTAACGAATAAAACTTTGAGCTGAACACGATTCAAAGTCGTTAAAAAATAACTAACGAAGAGATTCGAGGGAATAATTCGGCGGTACACTGCCAATCTTCGCTTCCGGCCATTCTTCCTCCGAAATGTTACAACAACAGCAACAACACCTGAAACCAACCCCCCCCCCACATCTACTCACCTGTCTGTTGGAATCATCAAAGAAAACGCTGGTAGCCCTGCTGACCGGCTCGAATCTCACCGGGTCTTTGCAGAGTTGTAGGTAGTAGCTCCCGTCCTCCTCGTCTAGCTCGGCCATGTTGGGGTGGAAGGAAAGCGAAGCTCTGTCTGTCAGACTTTCAAATAATAAATTCTTTATTCTAAATACGGCTGAAGTGGGCAGCTACCTAAACAATCCCCATTCCTACACCGGCGGCGGCATTAACAGGAGCCCGCGCGAACACTGCGTAGGCTTTTCTCGAGAACATTTCTGTCTGCCAAGGGACGTAACTCCAGACGAAATGATAATCAAGGGACAGAACTTTTACTTTATCTTTGTGCAGGTAAAAAAAAAAAGGATATATATATATATATATATGTGCACACACTGGGGTTTAAAATCATAATTAAAACACGCGAAAACAGTTCTCTGATTTTTCAAAACTATTAACAAAAATGCCCTATCCCAGCAAAATGTGAAACCTATTAACCCAAAGTATCAGAACATACTCTGTGGCTTTGTTATAACAAGCTTTTTTTGTATAATTGTGGACCCAGCGAAATACTGTTCGTTTCTTTAGTTCATACTGCAAATTTGGTGATATTGTTTCTGAATACTAAATTTATTATTTGTTGAAACTGCTTTTGTATAAATGCTAACGGACCCATTGCTGTTTAGCAGGGGGGAAATGGTATCTAAAAACAAAATACCACATGAAGCAAAGTTAAAGAATTGGCCCCCTCCCACTAAGCTCCAGATCAGAAGCTGACTGAACTGATGTTGGATGAATTAGGCAGAAAGAAACAGGGAAATTTCTATTCAATAATTCAAAAGATTTAATTTAGCTCAAGACTGACCTGACTTTTCAAAGCATTTTGGGGGTTCACAAGTATTTAATATCATCACAATAATGTAAAGATCAAATTACCAATCTAGACTCGTTCTATTTTTATTGTTATGAAAAACCATGAAAAAATACATCACCACACAACACACACTGAAGAGTTCTGCTCACATTCTAAAGAGAAGTACCAGTATTATCAGACAGGTGGAATGAAGTCAAGGCATTCAGTCTGATCCTTTTACTTGCAAGAACATAGAAAACCAAAACTTCAGCTAATTAATTCTCTTTGAAAAATGCTTTCCAAGCAAGATAGGAAATTTCAAGATGACCATTATCCCATTATAAACAACGGGCAACACTTTAAATATCTCACGTATTTCCAAAATCAGTTATGTCAGCTGTTTTTAAGGACATCTTGTTTCAAGTATATAGATATCATTTCCTAGAGTTAATGTTAAGAAATTGAACTGGCTTCATGGTTCCATAATCAGCATCAGTAGGAAGCTCCTTTCAAGTGTTATTTCTATCAACTCTACTTAAAAAAGTAACTTCAAGCAATATTAAATAGACCCCCATAAAGTGATTGCATCTTATACCCACAAAATTCAAGCATTTCAAAGATTGCCCACACAATATTGATCTTTAGTAAAATAATAAAGAAAACCAAAGTCAATGTATTGCTATTCAGTAGCCTGCATGTTTGAAGATCCAATTCTGGATAATTTGCCATGGCCCAATCTGTACAGCAATGTTTTATTTTTTTCTTTTTGCAAATGAAAACTGAATAATTCACAGAATTAAAGGTTGTCAGTAAACAAACAAAATTTTTTAGTAAATCTTTTATTCTAAAAATTTTTTTTACAAGTGATAAATACAGGCATTTTGGCCTTATGAAACAAATTAAGATTAGAAAGATTGCTTAAAATAGTGTAAAAACTGATAACTTGCCTATAAAAATAATTAACTCTCTTGCTATTAGCTGTTTTTTTCTTCAAATTTCTGACCTCAGCTACAAAGAACAAAACTTTAAGGACCAAAAAAAATCAAAAAATCACAAGGAATAAACACTTACACATTTTCATATGCACTAATAATAAACTTGTCAGAATCAGTCAAATAGCTTTTATTTTTAAAATATCCATTAATACAAAAGAGATAAAATAATTTAAAATTGTAATCTAAGTTAAATGCCTTTAAACATTAACATATATATTCCACTAAAATGTACATAATGGAAGCTAGAACTCTGGAGAATTTTAAGTGTCAGTTCAAATAGTAAGATGAAAAAAAAAAGAAGCAAGAGTAGCCCTTCCAAAAAAGCAATACTAAGTTTTATTACCAATAAAACTTACTGATCAGAGTTAAAATGTATGTATGCAAACATTTGATAGAAGAGAGATTTACAAGTATCAAAATAAAAAAATTCTCTACAAGAATGCAAAAACAGATATGCAATGTTTTTCTTTAGTTGGTAGATACCAAAATAAATTATTTACAGCCAAGTGAGCATGGGCATGCATACACACACCTTATAGGAACTACTATTATTTATTTTTTAACAAAAAAGAACTTTTTGCAGACAGTCTCCAGTCTGTCTAATTATAAAACTGGGTTGGAATGAAGCAAAACATATAACTTATTTCACAATGTCTGTACATTTGATGACTTCTATCCATTTTTTTTTTTGAGGTTCAAGATCAGTGTAAAATGTTTTGTTTGGTTAATTCTGATTGATAGAAATGTGTATATTTTCTATTAACAATATCTGTTTATCCTTTAGAAGAATCTTTACAAACAATCTATCTAAAGCATTAGTACATTTCTTTTTAAATAAAAAAAAATTTAAATGCTCATTTCAATTCTAAAAATCTTTTAACAGGAATAGATTTTTAGTAACAAATGCTAATTTTAAAGCTGAAAGCCAATAAAATTAAAAACTAAAAAATTAATTTTGTGGTCGACTTCTAAGATCTTTAACTGAGAAAAACTTAAAAATCCAAGAAAAATGAAAACAACGTGATTGATGAGTTTATTCTTTTGCACATTCTAGATATCAGTCTATACATTAGACTTGGGAACACCAGTTCTATTAACATTTTTTTTTTTTTTTAACTTAGCTTGCTTTTTAGTGTTACAAAAAACAGTAAAACTTATCCATAAAGCTACTGGAATATAGCATACACCTGGTACATAACATACCTTCCAAGACTCAAACAAGCTATTTATCAACAAAGCACATTCATTAATATTACTCTGCTGTTTCATACTCCTTGGATATTACATACTGCTACTGAAATCCCATTAAGTATTGTTTATTACATAGTCAAACCACTCTCTCAAGAGCCATCCATAAATGTTTGTTTGTTCAAAAAAATAGCATAAGCCATAAATGCCAAAAGTGTAAACTAGTTGGATCTTGCTCTGCATTTGCAAACTGTAAATCCATCATTAAAGGGATGAAGTAGTCTACACAGTGATCCCTCTAACAAAGTGAAAGAATCTCAGCCTGCCAGAGGATTTGCTGTGGATGGGTTAGGGTGTTTTGTGTTAGTCCTTAGAAGTGCATAGCAATTTCTGCAGTCATCTGGTATGGCAACACAACCAAGGAATAAAAAGTAGCCTTATTAATAGCCACACTGGAAAAAGGGTGATCAGTTTGGTACGGTCTATGAATAAAAGATTTATGAAAGTGAGCCTTACTGTGTAAGCAGCTCACAAAGACTGCCAGTCCATTCACTATAATATAGGTATTGTTTTTTTGTCAAATCATGCCTGTGATTTGGATCTATCAGTTTGAGTATCGCTTTATCATCATGGATAGTTCTGAGAGAAAAACTTGTTTGCAGGAAAATTTCAAAAAAGGTAGAAAAACAGGTGCGCGCACAAAAACTGGATACCAAAATAACAATTTTGAAAACTCACCATTGGATTTAAAATGTTAGCAACTTCAGTACCTTTGCACCTGGATAAAAAAAATGAGGACATTGGTACATATGGAAAATGAAGCATTATTAAGCTAGTTCATGCAATAAAGAGATGCAGTGCAGGACTATTGGCAATCCCAGATTTCTCACCAATGACTATTTCAAAGCTCATCATGGAATAACTTTCAAGAGAATTTGTGGAGAAAGAGAGATCAGTGAACAATAAAATATGTATTAAGAGGACAAACAAAATTCTTAAAGACTTGCTTGCCTTGTAGCAACTAAGTGATATCTACAATGTTGAAATTTTTTTTTTTATATATATATAAATTCTATCAGACTACAGATTATTTTAAAAAATGAAGTGTTCTGGTAACAAGGAAACAAAAGACCAGATTACTATATTTATCTGTGCAAGCATGACAAATGAGTTACCACTCCTTGTCATAAAAAAACTGAAACAGCCTAGTTTCAAAAACTCTTCCAAGTGACTGCAAAGCTAACAATCATCACACCTGGATGGCTGGAGACTTATCCAAAGAATGGATCATCAATTTAAAGATGACTCATAAACAGTCAAATATAATCTTAATTCTGAATCGTCCAGTTTACCACCACAAATGAACTGTTTAAGAATTCCACCCACTCACCCCAGTACCAAATGCAATCTATGGATCAGGGGAATTGTTCAAAATTTCAAATCCTATTATTAAAAAAGGTACTTTAAAAATAAAAATTACCATGCTTGATGCTTTTTGTTTAACAATCTTGCAGGTAAAAAGTAACATCACAGACAAACTGTTTGCTTAGATGACTGGATTTAAAGTGTAAGTGTAATGCTACAGAGAAGCAAGCAGCCCTACCTAATGATAATGCAAAGGCAGAAAACATCAGGCAATTAAACAGTACTAGATTTCATACTAAAGTCAACTCTAAAGAATTCCCGGCATTTGATGGCAGCTTAGTAACCAGCAAATTGTCAAATGTATCATCATAAATCACCCTGATGCTAAAGATGAGGAACCATTAGTACCTTACTTTTCTGAATTTTCACTCTTTTTCTATATTATGCATTCTACATTTTGCTTGTACATGTATTCTGTGCAATAACTTGGTTTTCTTTCTTTGTTTTTGATTTTAAAACTAATTTTTTTTCATAATACATATACTGTACTTTTATACTTTATTGTGTGTGTTACTTGAAAAGAATACATTAATACTAATTTCCTAATACAGTTTTGTCCCTTTTCTACATAGTTTTCTAAATTCAAGATGCATTGTACGTTTGCTCAAAAAAGAAGACAACTTCCCCCCATATGCATTGAAATAAAGGCATTGTTGGCTATAGCATACCTTGCTTATAAAGTAACCTTTTTTCTGGTCCAAATTTGAAATGTTATATCAATGTTCAGCTGTATTTGCATACATGGTTTCCCATCACCTTGTAAATATTAAGTAACCAAGGAGTGCATAATCTGAAGTGAATTAACAACATCCTATGTACGTAAATGGTGGACAGACACAGGTTTGAGCAATAAACTGAGACATGCAATGAATTATGTAAATTCATTTAATGGGTTGTATTTGTTCATCTTTTAATTTTTACCAAATTATCTAGCATTTAAATTTTAAAATTATTATTATTATTTCTTTTTTACAAGAGTGAGTGGTAGAATTACCTTTTGCTTACTGCAAACTTTAATAAAAAAGTTACACTTAAAAAAGTTTATTAATGAAAATCTTACTGCAAGAATTATCCTTACAAAATTTAATATAGCAACAATAACTTTAAAACATATCTGCTACTATAATTGCTTCTAAAATCTAAAAAAAAACAACATTTAAATAAACATTATATCAGTACAAAAAAAATTAAAATCGATTTCTAAAAGGAACAGAAATGATGACAATAGAAAAGAAATAATTTACATCTGCCCACCATTTGCTTGTTTCGTTAAGTTTAATTTGCCAGCTTTACAATGGATTAAAATAGTTGATCTTGTCAGGTAAAACACAATACAAGGATGAAAACACTAAGATTTATCACAACTCAGCATCAACAACAAAATTCCGCTTGTTGTACACCGGATTCATAAAGCTCAAACATCTTTTGCAAGAATTCTTGTGAATAAGATGACAGGGATCAAACTTCTAAAAATGTACCATACATCATCTTCCAATCACAGATTAAACAAACAAAAATTATATAACTATACATAAAATAAAAACAAACTAATGGAAAAGTTTTAAATTTTACAGACTCTTTTTTATAACACCATTAATTTCTCCATTTGAACATAGTTTTTTGTTGGGTAGATGCTGCCGCAGATTGGGGTCTCGTTTCCCCTTAATATAAGCTTGGATGTAGAAGTTGCTGAACAAAATCATCATGACGATCATGTAACCTGCCAGTAAACACTGGCCCCATTTCGGAAAGTCGCAGCTGGTGTAAATTGAATTCATTGTATGAATGAATGTGATGCAGAACTGAACCTGAAATTGAAAAACAACTTTTTTTTTTTACAGACTAGTTACAGTAATAATTTAACAATAATATTAATTATGCTGACAAAAAAAATAGGTTTTCTTTAATATTTGAAATAAGGATTAAAAAAAATTAAACTTGCCACTCATCATTATGAGAGAAATGGTTGCATTGCCATTAAAATTTCAAAATGTCAAATAAAGTGTAAAAATCAGTCATGAGTGGAAACCATTTTTGTAATTTGTACTCACCTGATTAAAGAGATCCATAGATGGATTATTAGTAAATTTTTTTTACCTAAATACATCAGCTACAGAGTCTGTAGAAACTGATCCTGATAAAAAAGCAATTTTGAGCTTTCAGAAAGAAACAGCTAAAACAATTTCTCCAGATATCATTAAGTGAACTGATTAATTATAGTTCAACTGTAACTACACTATAATTAAAGAAAATAATTTTCTACTTAATCATGCCAAGTTTTCAAAATTACAAATATTTAATATGCTTGGTTCCTAATGCACATACATCCAGATTTTGTTGAACAAACTGGTTAATTTTTTTCTTATAAAACATTTTCAGTTTTGTGGTGGAGGCATGGATGTCTTTTCAGTTAAGAGGATACTATGATCTTTCTAAAATAAAATTAAATAAACAAAAAAAAAGCAACTGATTGCCATCTACACTCACCAGCTGACTACTTGTGATGTATCTCTTCCACCAAAGTTTCCCTTTCAAGGATGGTATGACAGACAGACCATAATATGAATACATCAAAACATGTATTAGGCAGTTAAGACAGGCTCCAAACCAAGCTGAAAAGGGAAAAAAATACATGTTTATTTTTTTAAATTTAATTTTTAAGTTGTGTCCAGTTGTCAAACCTCTACTATTAACAATTCTAAATTAAATTCTCAAAAATTTGTTTCTGCAAATCTAATCCTCATTTATATTTTTCACAAATCCTAAGTAGGGATTCAAATTAGATGCATTTACAGAAATGCTAATCATTTTTAAAAAATAACAGTATTTATTTATACACTTTCTACCTAAACTGTTTCAAGTAATATTAAATGAATTTGTTGAAGAAAGAAATTTCTGCTAGCATAATAATAATAATCTCCAAGTTCAAATGTACCCCATTATACAGAAAACAGCTAGATATAAAAATATGACAAATATTATTATGAAATTCTAGAGCAAAAATCTTTTAAATAGTTTTGGAACTCAAAATTCTAGCAAAATAGTTCCTATCAACTGTATTGCTAACTGAAATTTTATATTTAAAACTGTCACCAACTATGGATGGAAGAGCCTTAAGATTAGTATTTACCAAAGGTTCCAAAAAGTCAAATTTATCACTACTATAATCATATTGATCAGAGAGTTATAGCTAATGCATGCTGCAGGAACAAATATACAAACTTAAACTATGCACTAAGACATTATTTTTCTATTTGATCTAAGCCTTGTCACTAGATTTCTTTAACACAAGATGAACACAAACATTTGCAATAAAATACTTGTTTTGTGGTTGCAGTTGTAACCAATACTTACACAAGCCACCTGGGATAAACATCATGACCCACCACCAAATATTCAGCATGGTAGCATGATGAAAGACATGAAGAAATGTAATCTGATCATTTTTCTTCCTCAAAATCATTAAAACTGTGTCCATCAGCTCAATGGCTTTAGAGAAAAAATACCACCATAAAACCCGAGCAACCTACAACAGAATAAAGCTTTAAATTTCAAGTTAAATACCAAACAAAATTAATATTATAAGAATAATAGCTTATATATACAGTAATAATCTGTTTCATGAGAACAAGTACTTGAAATCATATCTTTTTATTTTTAAAGATATCTGCATGAAACTTGGTGTGCACCATCTAGGCATCCACCCAACAGATGACATAAAAAGCTCAATGCATGTTTTTTTTTCCTTTTTTTGGTTTTACCTTGGCCAAATAATGGTAAATTTGACCATTCATTACAATAAAATGATTTTCACTCTTTTCGTGCCATAGTCAACTTCTGGTCTCCCTGTCAAAGATTATGATGATGATACTTGGTAGTAAGAATAAACAAATTCAGCCACTTTTCAGAAAACAAAGATTTCACACACACATTTCCTAACAAAGCTGAAACAACTTACCTTCATACATAGATTTTCTTCCATAAAGTTATGGCTATTATGGAGAAGCAGGAATAATTGTTAAATAATGTAGGCATTTGAATATAAAGGTGTGTGTAAACTTTAGTTCATTAACTTACAAATTGATGATTACAGCAAAATATTTTAAACATAACCATAAAATTACAACACACTTAACAAATAAACACTAACACTAAATAAGAGTTTAATAAAATGACACAGCTAATCAAATAAGATTATTGCATTTAAAAGCCTGAATGTGGAAAAACAGTAAACACCAGTGTAGTGAAAAGTAAACATGATTGCACAGTTGACAGTGTGCACAAAAGAAAGGAAAAAAAGCAATGATCTTAATTTTTCTCTGAAGATCAAAATATATTCTACTGACTGAAATCTACTGGAGAATGATGACACACACAGGTGTACTAGTGGGTAAACAAGTTTTAAAATGATTGATCATCAGTAGTGAATGAAGATTGACACAATTGTCCCAGTAGTGCCACCACTGATAAAAACATTGGCAAGTTGGACACCAACAAGTCAATTTTGATGAAGACATCCATAAATAGAATCATGTTGACACATGTGCCCAGCTTTTGCAATGCTACCAGAATGAAGGTGACGAGTTTCTTTGTCATATTGTCATTTTGCATCATTTTGATCTAGAAAACATCCAACTTCACCAATGCCAAAAGGATTTGCCTGTGATAACAAGGTCCAACAGGCAGTGCAATTGTGACTTACACAGCAGTTAAGAAGCTGGTATCAAAAAAATTGAATCATCAGACTAAAGGTTTTGATAAACAGAGAGGTGATGCAGTACAATAAATGCTGCTTGGTCATTTGTTATATTTTTGAATTGCCATTATTTCATGAAATACTTTCATAGCTTCAGTTTATTCTAGTTTTCTTTAAAATATTTTGGTCCAGACTAGCCACACCAGGTCATACTGAAGATAAACCTTTACTTAGTAATAGGCTGTGATGATTACTTAGATCTTTTCCCAACTCTACAATTTACAGCAATTAGCTTCTTTGCTGTAAGCTGTTTTGTTTCTTCCTTCCTTTAGAAAGAGTGTAATATATTTTTTTCCAGAACTATCATTTATCTTTGGTTCTTTCTAGTGTAGATAATCTTATAATGTGGCACAAATCAGAAGTGGTTAAATGTTTAGCTGTTTATGAACGAAAGTTCTCACAACAATTGTGACACCTCACTTGCTTAGTTAGGTTGGTTATTTTATTTTCTTCCAGGACCAATGATGGAAGTTTCAGCGTCAAAAGAATTTTACTTTTTGGAAGTTTTGTCCTCCTGTTAAACTACCACACACTATGCTCTTGGCAATGACTTGCTGCCATTTGTGGAATTCCAATAGTATAACAAACATATTAGAAAGCATAACTTCACCAGCTTAGCAGTGTCTTCAAAAAAACGTTTTTGTTAAACTATTAGTAGTAAATTCAACTTTGTCATCATGAATCTAGAAAACTTTTAATATGATCAAAAAGCATACTCTAAATATTAATAAACAGGCTTGTTATCTGACACAAAGTCTGGAATTAAAGCCACATGAGCATTCAGTTTTTTTTTTAAATAATCTCAGATGTTTTATCATGCAAGCCATTAGTTTTTAAAAAAAGAAATCACTAATAATCTTTTGCTATATATATATGTATATATTTGTTAAGAATAAATGTTGGGAAAGTATGGTTTCAAATATACAGCATTAATGTTAATGTAAGTCCACATTTAAATATTTAAAATAAACTTGCCACTGGTTCATATTTCTTTACATAGTAAAAGTGCACTATTATTATTCAACTTTTGTTAGTGCGCACAAAAAAACCAAATTTTCGTGTAAATAATTGTATTTTAGAGAATATACAAACTACAGAGATTTATAATTACAAATAAATTTTAAAAATGTATTACATTTTATTTTTAAAAAATTAATGAAAAATTGTGTTATACTGTTAAAAAAAAAAGTCAGTGAAATTATAGGAAAGACCTTCCTATATTAAATAGAATTCCTTCCACAGGTGTAATTATATAAAATTCTGCATTGTCTCTCTCTCTCTCTGTGCGCGCGATCATTTATGACTACCCAATAGCATTATGCCTGAAATGATGGAATTCAGTCTAATATAAAAGAACCGTCACTTACCCTTGTTTCTTTTGGATTGGTCTGTGATTTTTTGTTATATACAGCACACGTGTAGTCATACCCAGCATTCCAAGTACTAAGTATTATCTGCAAATACAGATAATATTCTAATCATCTTTTCAGTCTAATTCGTCATATTTTGAAAAATAAATGTTTCAAAACCTAATTCAATTAAATAACCCTAATTACTTTTTTTTCCTTCAAGATTTAAAAGTTCACAAAAAGACTGCCAAAATAATATAGCAAAATATCACAAAAATTACACCAAAGTTATAGAATACCTTGTTTTTCTCTGAAGATCAAAAGCATTGGTAAATAAGATACTTCGATTTACTGCACAAATAAAATAGCAGAGAGCTCTTGGGATTAATAGCGAATTAGGTAAAAAAAGTATGATGCAAAAGATCATAAAAAAAAATAGCCAATATGAAGTCCAGAAATGGTAAAAGATGACTAAATTAAAACAATTATGCATCATATTTCTGCATTTACATATTTGTAGATAATCTATAATATTATTCAGCAAAATAATCTATAACAGAAATTTAATAATCCCCATACAACCTGATCAGTCAGTCATCTGAAAAGTTCCAGACTGACGTATAGCTACAATCATGGTGAGTAGAAAAACAAGGCAGAAAACAAACCTTTTGATGCTACTTTGTAGACTGAATCCAGAGTTTTGTGCAAACTACATCACTTGAATGTCAAGCGGGTAGTTAGCTATTTTCCATGAGTCACAAATGCTTAACAGCAGAAACATATTGCCAAGGAGTAAACTCAGCATCATTTTTCTTGGAAATTTTATTTTATTGAAATACTCATGTCTATACAAACCTAATTCTCAATGATAACTGTCCTATTTTTCTACTGTTAAATGCCACACTCAAAAGGCATGTGCTAGGAAAGGAATATAGATTTATGTACTACCTTATTTACAATTTTATATACCATGTTGATTTCATTTTTTCCCAATAAAAAGTAGTTTGTTTTTTACAAAACATTGAAAAAGTAATTCTACTAATGTATGCAATCATTTTAAATATCAGAAGCAGAATTTAAACAGAAAGAACTGACCAGCTTATTCCTAAAACACCAACATAATTTCAATCTGCATGAAGCACAAGAATAGAAATCAAGCATGAACAATTACCTCTACAAACATGTACATAGACAGGATGACCAGACCTAGATTATAAGTCAACATGAACCACTTCAAACCAAAAGGCTTTCTTTTTTTCATCAAACCTGGTCCAAACGCTACAAACAGTATATACGCCAATGTCAGAATCCATATAGGAAATGGAGAATCTTCCAATAAAAACCAGTCTTTGGTCCGTGGATCTGGAAAAGAAACGTTAGAGTTTACATAAAAACAAAAGCTCTGAAAGCCAACTCATACTTAACACACACACAAAAATGTACTCATTTGTTTAAATTTTTCATGTGTACTTTGAGTAATTCCAATTTGTGAAAATATTTAAGATTTCTTTCAATGAGCAGTAGCTCGTTTAAACAGATCTTCCTTACATCCAGTATTTTAAATATGACAATCAATCAATCAAATGTATAAGTATAGCTTTCATTAAAATGTTCTCATAATAAAAATCTTAATCCAATCAGTCACCATTATAAACATAAGATGGATTAATATCACTAAAAATTACACAACTTAGCCTGCCTGGAACTATCTGGACAAATAAACAAAGTTAAATAACCTCCTAGCACACCACCAATACATCCCACTTCTCACATGCAAGATATTGTTTCATAGTAAGCAGGCAGATTTCCTTAAGATTAATAGCATGATACAAAAGCCCAACAGCATGACACTAAACCAAATACTAATTTTAGGTTATATATGGAAAATCTATGAGTATAATTTTGTTCAGAGTAACTAAGCCTAATTATGATACAAAATTAAAAATTATAAATAAATAATGAATTACCCATGTTTCTCTTTATTGCATTTCTTGTCTCTCTATACAAGTAGTTGGGACCTTCACTTTGCAATGTAGTCAAAAACAGCTTGTACTCTTACTTTATCAGATAACTTTTCGTGATTTTTTAAAAATGACTGTTCTTTAACCTTTTCTTTCTCTCTGCTCACTGATATGATTTTATCCTCGACTCTTCAAATTGCTATCAAATATTTAATCTCAAGTTGAAAAGCAAGCAGTTTGTCTAGATTGTACTGAAATCCCTTTTGGAAAGAAGCTTCCAGTGCCTTGAAAATGCAGCAACTAAGCTATTTACACTGCATGTGAATAAGAAATATTTTCAAGAACTAGAGGAAAGCATGGCAGTATACTCTATAATAAAAGAATCAGGGCAGACTTTGGAAATGTTTGTGGAGAATTTTAACAGTAGTAAAATTTATGTACAATCAAGAGAATTCTAAAAACTGGACTTGAAAAAACCTGTGACGTCATGAGCAATCATGACTGATGGACTCACTTTAGTTAAAAAGAAAAGAAAAGAAAACTGATCCAGCCAGAGATTTTAAAATCTGTGGGGGTCATAATTAAAACACCATCAAAGTGTTAATATTTTATTTAAAATTGTGGAGAGTTTCATTCAAGTAACACCGAGCACTGAATGAACACTATGGTGGTATTTTCTTATTTTATAATAAAGTTTTATCGTTGTGTTATTCATGATTACTTTATTGCATTTTTTTTTTCAGTAAAAATCTTGTGTTTCAGCTCTAGTACTTCACAACTTCAAGTCAAAAACTTTTGTATAAAATTGATGGCTATTCAAGTAAAACAAAGTAATATGATTTCGTGAAGTCATCTAGTAATTCAAAGACAAGTAAACTATAGCGAAAAAGGTTGCTGATGCTGAGGCAGTATCAGGCATTTCATATCTGCATTTTTACATAATATTAAATGGGTAAAATATTTGGTTTTCATCTTATTTTTCCTTTCTTTAAAAAATTGATATTTTTTAAGAACAGTGAGTTGTGATCCTGGATCATGCTACTGATCTAAAACATTGAATTCATTAAATATTTTAAAATCTTACAAAATATCAATGTCTAAAAAAATGTAATGTAATAAAGTACTTTCACAATTCTATAGTTGCAAATGCAGATTATTAAAAACTTTATTTCAAAGCTGTATTCTGATACACTAGTCTGTATACCCAGCACATTCACTTAAACTAACAAACATCTTGAAAACACACAATTCTGTATGAATTTCAACATTTCTGGATTACAAGGTCAGACAGAATAGATTGGAAAGTTTTCAAATGAATGAATGAAATAAAATGAAAATACAATTTTTTTTAAAATTGTAATCTGAAGCTAATTACAAACCCTATGTTTCAAAAAAAGATTCTGTAGTAATCATATTTCCCTATTACAAGCAGACAAATTTATTTTTAAAAATTGAAAACTAAATATAATTTTGAAATAAAAAAAAACAAAATTTCAAAAGTATTTAATTTTAAAACCGCAATATTCCGCAGAAGTAAAAATATTAGCTAGGAATTAAATATATTCACCAGCATGTGTAGCTTTCACTGCCTCATAATTCTGCTTCACAGTCCAGATAAAATCAGCCATTCTAAAAAAGAATAAGAAAGTTAAAAAAGCAGCACAAAATTTTCCTTTTAGTCTTTAATTAGTAAATTAAATCATTAATTCCTGAAATGGCAGTAAGAATGTAAACTCAAAAGAAGTTTGACCATTATAAGAATAAAAGGAACATTCTATAGTAAAACAAGAAAAGCATAAATAATCCTAACTACTTCCTCAAATAATGGCACATCAAAAATACCATTCATGCACAAATTTAATGACATTTATCTTTAAAAAAATTGAGCACTTTTAGAAAGTTTAGCATAAAAACAAGTCATTATAGTAGCGGGTGTGCCAGTTTATCCTAAGGGAAGCACAATGATGTTCTGCTGCTATAGATGCTACATGTAGACTCTTGCTACAGTGATGAATGGGCATAAAACTGTGGAACAATATGAGCTCTAAAGATCCAAATTCACTTCATTCCATGACACAGTCTCAACTGCAATGGTTGCCCTGGATAATGCAAAAATTGGCAAAACGTTTCCCTAGTTTTGCCATACTACCGCTTTTATCTGTAGAGAGGAGACCATGCAACTATCATTGTAAACATCTAAGACTCATTGTAAAAACTACTGCAGATGCTGGCAAGAAATAGTTATTTATCCAGTCACAACATATGACATCAGCAAGATCATCATACTAAAGATCTTTTTTTTTTTGGTGGTGTTTGCTGTGTGTGGAGCAGCATAAAACTCGTGTCTGTGTATATCTCCAAAGTGAGGAACTTGCCTTGTTCTTCCACTCAAAACTTCCAGCATTCTAACTCCTTATCAAGGGTTAGCTACCAAACAGTATGATTTTAAATGTCCAATTTTTTTTTTTTTATTAATGAAGAACAATCAGAATTATCACAATACTGGTATTGTTGTTTTACATGTGAAGCAATTGTATGAACAAAAAATAAAAAAAAATATTGCACTTGCCATGTGCAACTATATTTACCAGTGAAAAAGCCTCCAGGACAGGTATTTTGCTCAGAATGGCTTCCTCTCTTTTTGGACAGTTAGATCCTGAGACATCAGCAGGCTTACAAAATTTCAACATCTTACTGAACCTCAATCTCAGCAGTTTTAGCCATGACTACCTAATTTTCTACAGTAATGCACTAATTTTCTTTTCTTGAGGCAAGCTTTGACAAAGAACTTAAATAAATCAGCCTCATCAGCATTGCCAATAAGCTTGCTTTAATCACCTTCCAGTTCTGCGGTCAACAGTGTTAAATTCAACATAAGCATCAAACTTAAAATGTTCATATCTGTAGTTAAAACTTCTCAAATGAATGTTTCCTTCTATCCACCTTTATTTCTCCTTAAATGTATCCATTTAATCTTTATTTCCCAACCAGTTCTAAAAACTATTTTCCTCGCAAGCTGATTTTGCAGTGATGTTAATGAATGTGTATTATCTCAACAAGGGCGAGATTGGATAGATTTGTTAAAGGGGCACAAAAATCTCAATGTACTAATAAAGTTAGAATTTCTTCAAGAAATAAGAAAAGAAAACAAAACGTAGGTTATAAAATCGAATAATTACTGGTGATGGCCTCATCAACTTCAGTTTTCTCATTGCAATGGTAAAGTGTTTACATCCATAGACTTTCAACAATCTTCAGCACAGCTAAAGTATCTAAGAAAAATACATACCTAATGTTATGTGGTTATTTTCAATTAAGCTTTATCCCTAGAATATTTTCCACGTCACCCTGTCCTACTCGTCTAAATAAACTATTGCTACAAACCTGCACTCTGCGAGTCCCACCCAAGTCGTCGGTACACTCAGCTTCTTCAGCGCTATCACTCACACTCCTACCATCCAAACAACCTTTCTGTTATCGTGGTACACGAGTCACCGGATCGCTAGAAACATTCAGCTCAAGGATAATTTACTTTAATACCTCTGACGAGTTACATAGATGCTTCATATCACGGGGGGTTAGTATCGATACTCCAGTCGGGTTTCCATCTCACTCCAATGAGGCGCGCACGACCGAGTGGAGACAGATCTCTGTTGCTACCTCGCCTCCTCTTGCCCACAAAACTCACTGTCATCTCACTCAACTTTTTTTTTATTTTAACTACGCATAAATGTGCAAATTATCCAACAGCTCCCCTGATCACAGCAGCTGGAGGTTCTACCTCGACTCCACTCCCAACACAGGCAGGGTTAACCCTGGCTAGACGGTGATCGCGCGCCGGCCACATCTTTCGCATGCACTCTTAGTGATACTGGCAACAGTGACGGTGCTGAAGGATGAGGCGGCCCATACACATCCAGACAGAGGTAAGGCACCAGAGCGAGAGAGGATGTGGTCCTGGCTGGCTGGCTGGATACCTGTCGACGACTCGGGAACTCCGGGGGGGAGGGGGCGCGCGCGCACGGAATACCACCCCCCACCCCTCACTTCCGCGATGGTTTATAGCCCTCTCGGGCTCGCTGCAGTGGTACCTGTGGAGGTACCCACCCAGCCTCCTACAGATGAGGCATTTATTTACCAATCCAAACGTAATTTCCAGAGAGGAGGTGGGGGGGGATTCCCGGGGAGGGGTCGTATCCGCGGCCCGACGACTTCCTGCTCCAGGTCAGAGAGAACTAACGAGGTCGCCCTTGTTGTTTCTCTCCCTCCTGTGGGGAAAAAAGACGAGGCCCCCGCAGAAATACAATAGGAATTTGTTGAATTCGCTTGGCTTTCACTAGATGACCAGGGCCGGGCCGGGCCGGGCAGGGCCGACATTGGGCGGCCCGCGATCTGATTATCCGTCGATGACCCCCCACCAACTCTACCCCGCCACCACGCGCTTCTAAGAAAAAAATTTAAAAAAAGAAAGAAAAAAAAAAGGGAGGTGTCGGGTGTCGGAGGGGAGGGAGGGAGGAAGGAAGGAGGTTGTAGGGAGGGAGACGGGCGGTCGGACGCCGTGATACCACCCCCCCCCTCCCTCACCCAACCTTCCACCTAATCGCCACTTCCCAAAAGAACTCACTCAGCGTCGCAGCCGGGCAAAAGCCGCCGGGACAAGAGGAGACTCACCTGAAATTTTACCAGTGATTTTTCTTCCACGCAGACTACTGCCTCGCGAGAGCGGAGGGGGGGAGAGAGCCGGCGGGGACGCCTTTCCGCAAGGTCTCGCACACACCAGGTAGTAGCCGGACCGACCGATATCGTAGTGAATGCGCAGGTTACTGGACAGCGCGCCTCGACCAATCAGCGGGCTCGGTTTGCACGTACGGCCTTGACCTTCGATCACCTGACAACGTCATTCATCGATGTCGTGAGTCACCTGATTGTCCGGCTCCATTGCTGAGGGCTGGCAGCGCGGCGAGAAAGGGAAATCATATTAAAATAAAACGTTCATTTTTATTTCTGTATGGCTGAAAACGTATCTCGGGTGGCGCGATTTGATCTGTTCCATTTCCCTGACAGAACCGTTATCCAGTAGTTCTGCAATGTCAGCGGGGCTGACGAACCCATCATCATCTCCGTGCTCCTTCCTGCCTCTGCAGGCAGGTAAAAGTCACTCACGGCCGAGCTCCTTCCTACAGACTCTCTCTCGGTCGGGTATCGGCAAACGAGATGGGACAAGATCTGATTTCTGTTCGTTACGTTCATACACATAACTTAAAGAAAGAAATATATTATAATATTAATTAGTGTAGATACACTGCCGTATGTACTTTAGAAACTTAGTCACTGTAGATCGAATGAGTGACTGACAAACTGGCGGTGGGTGATTGGGCGCGTCAGGGGTGGGGGGAGATGCTGTTTGTGGGTCCCCAGTCAGAGTTCACAGCACCTTAAGACCCAGGTCACCAGGGTGATTGGGCGCGTCAGGGGTGGGGGGGAGATGCTGTTTGTGGGTCCCCAGTCAGGGTTCACAGCACCTTAAGACCCAGGTCACCAGGGGTGGGGGGGAGATGCTGTTTGTGGGTCCCCAGTCAGGGTTCACAGCACCTTAAGACCCAGGTCACCAGGGTGATTGGGCGCATCAGGGGTGGGGGGAGATGCTGTTTGTGGGTCCCCAGTCAGGGTTCACAGCACCTTAAGACCCAGGTCACCAGGGTGATTGGGCGCGTCAGGGGTGGGGGGAGATGCTGTTTGTGGGTCCCCAGTCAGGGTTCACAGCACCTTAAGACCCAGGTCACCAGGGTGATTGGGCGCATCAGGGTGTGGGGAGATGCTGTTTGTGGGTCCCCAGTTAGATAAATTAACTTTCTGGATTCGAAATGAAAATAGTTCAACTGAGACATGTGGTAAAAGCTGATATCATCAACAGAGGGTAAAAGGAAAGGTTAATAAATAACAACAGCTAGTTGAGAGTGAAGTTACAGTAATGCCAGTGTGTTACCCTATCAGAATAAAATGACTGATATTACACTGTGAGAATATCAAATCAATGCTGCAGTTTAATATATCTTATGAATACAATTTTTTTTTAACTTTGTGCCACTGTATTATATCAACTACATGTATTTTTTGTCAACAGTTAATTTGCTATATATAATAAACTTTATTGTTTATGCAATTTTGCTTTCTGCTGCAGCAAGGGTTGCCATTGTATTGTACAAAACCATCAGTTATGACAGCTGGTGGTTCTAATTTTATATATAATTTGTAAAAACAACTCATTTGCATGCAATACTGTTATAAAACAGGGAAACATTCTGAATAAAAACCGCAGGCCAAAGGTTAGGCAGTTGATCGTTGAGGAGCGGGTTTCTACGTCAAACTATGAACGAAGTACTGTGTTAAGTTTATTTTCTTGGTGAATGGAAAGAGTAAACACACGTGCTGCAAGAGCTAGAAACGTTAGACGAAAAACGGAGTATGAAGAAAATCCACCAATATACTTAACGTTCCAACAGTCCTTCTAATAAAAAAAAACTATTCTAGAAAATCTAATGCATTAGAAATACATCTTGCAGTAAACACAACAAAAAAATCTGTGACTAAGTAGAAGCCAGGGTTACCACTGAGTCAATTCTTTTATTTTGTTCACTCATCACTATCAATTTTTTCCCCCCTGTTCAGCAACAATTGTGTCAAAGATGTCATCTACACTTCAACCACTGGTCACTATTAGCAAGATTGTAGTAGTCTGTCATCTCATGAATAAGTTGTGTTTAAATAAAAAATACAGGTACAAAATCATAATCTGTGGAAAATAATTTCATCAAATCTATAAAAAAAAAAGCATTAATTTTATCAAGACTTTCTGGTAGTTAACTGTAAAAGCAAAGCAGTACATGAACAAATGTTTCCATAGAAACAGCTGCTCTAATAGTGATCATTACTGAGGCTAATGATAAAACATGGAAAACAGATTTTCTACTATATTTTTAGATGATCTGTCCCAAATAAAATCTGGTGATCAGAAGACAGGATTACAAAATGAAGCGAGGTGTGTACGCATAAAAAAAAAAATGAAATAAATTTTCTTCTCAGAAGTAGAATTGGAGAACTTGAAGACTGTTGTTGGAGGAAACATGAGAAGATATGCTCAGCATGGGGTAGAATTTTCAGCAAGCTGGGGATTAACAAAGTATGTGTGTATGTGGGTTGGTTATAACAAGTTCATTATAATTAGTCTAAAAACAAGTCTCCAGCATCACTACCAAAGCAGGGGAAATCACACATACAGAATCTGAATGGTTTCCACGGATACCGAAAAAACTCATTTGGCTTCTTTTTTTTTTTAAAGGTGATCTTGCAACACAAATAGCAGCAGCAACAGCCAGTTTCTATAGAAAGTGGGTTTACATCAATCGTGAAGAAAACAGCTGAGTTATGGCCTGTGAAGTGGTACATAAGTGACATCAACTGAAGGTAGTAGCTAAAAAAAAAAGAAAATCAACAATTTTCTCAAGTTGTTGTTGTTCTTTCTTTTTTTTTTTTTTAAAAAAAAAAAATCTTACCAAGAAAAATCAAACAAGAGTTTCAGGGGAAAACAATTAAGAACTTCAGCCATGTGCAAGTGGAATCTGATATCTTTTCATCAGGAGTGCACAACTTTACATTTCAGGTCAGGTTAATAAGGCTGGACTCCTGGCCCCTGGCAATGACTTACTGTGTATCATCACTAAGGAAGTTTCCAAACCATAATTTATGAAAAAGCTTCTCAGGCCAGAGATGTGACTAGCAGTTTGATAAAAACAATTTTATAAAAACTTTCCCCCCCCCCTGATGTTGAGCTAATTTAGTTACAACCTCTAGTGGACTGTTCATTAAAAACAAATATTGGGTCTCCTCTTAGATTGTGTCTGGGAAATCCAATATTATACATGTTTACACTGAATGTGTGACACAATGCTGTAGTAACAGGTGGCTTACTAGTTTCTGTCATGCTCCACCCAATATAGCTTCTTAGTTTTTGCATTTTACGTAATCAGAGTACATTACTTATTACTAGTAGTAAACAAACCTTAAACAAAATTCGGTAAAAATTTCACTTAGAAAGTAGCTTCATTAAAGGTACACTTAACCTAAAAATTCACAACGAGCACATTCGTTTACAGCTATGCACGGGTTGTCATTTAAAATTTATATCATATCCAGGTAATATTCTAACTGATCTAAATAACTTAGTAGAAATTTTAAAATGCTTCGTTTTTTTAAATAGATTTTTGTTCTTGTAAATAAACAAAATAATTTTAGCTACCACTTCATTAAAATAGTTTAAAATAGAACAGACTTTAAAAGAAAACTGGGAAATCAATTAAGTTTGAGGTTCATCTTTAATAAATATAATTTGTATGGAATAGCTTCAATTATGAAATGCTAATTTACAAAAGTGCAAATTTGTATGAAACTTGATTATTCTCAAAAAGTAACCAAGATATCCTTGTTTAGTTTACATAGAAAAGTTCACGAAAGAATTTAGCTTCTATTAGTAATCTCAATTATTATTGCCTTGTTAAAAGTTCTAAAAGATATTTCATAACAATACAATAATTTCCATAAAGAAAAGGTGTACTACTTAAAGATAAACACCTTAAAATGTGAGCTATGGAAAATTTTGGGTAAGGTGGAAGCATCTATTCTAAGTACCTGGAATTTTATCAGGTTTTCACCAGTAAGAAAGGATAAATTAATGCAGTAGTTTAAAAACAGATATGGGTAGATTTCTGTACCATAAACACTGACAGCATGCAAGAACCCCTCCCCCAAAACAATTAATTGGCTAAATAAATTACATCATCAGAATCCTACAGCCTCTATTTCAAGATAAATTCTGGTGGGTCGTAGCTTAACTACGAACAGAAAACCTTCAAACATTAAAGGGAATAAAACAATCACTTTTGCTGTCTTTGTGCTCCATGAGCATCATAATATCATATATAAATTCTCTTTCTGTTAACAAAAATCACAGATACTCCCAGCAGTACAGTCATCCCTAACCACAGCTCATTGGTTGTGACACAGATGATGAGAGATGTATGCACTGTTAGCATCACTGTTTCTGGTGTGGTATCCCCCTTTATTTGGGAATGGTTTCTATCCATTCCCCACACACACCTTCACACAAAGGATCTCAAACCCTTTGGCTTTTTTAGCATCACTAGTTTTAAATAGATTGTGGCTTCAATAATCTGTCACTGAAAATTTTGTATAAAAGTTCCTATTTAAATAAGAAAAACCATCATTCCAAAAGCAAATAGATATTTGTAATGTCTAGTGAAACAGTCATAATGTATCGTTTCAACCAGCTAGCCAGGTGTGTAGGAGTGGAGTACTATAAGCTACAAGAATAAAATGGATTCTATCAACTTGAAAGAATAGTTTGTTTTTTTTTTAAATGGTTTTTGTATCTGGTTACACTAAAACCCCATGAAGATCTCTCACCTCTGAGAAGCTTGTTCAAGGTGAGCAAAGTCCGTGCCTATTTCTTGGACTAAAGTGGGTCAGGGCTGATACTGCTTCCTAATTGTGGCAGTACACCATGAAAGCAACAATGCATCAACTAGCCAGCATTCTGAAAGCCTGTCTCACTAGCAGCTAAAGCAAATATTACAATATCTTTTTACTGTTAACATGTTTATATATATTAGTATTTTTTTCTAATTGTCCTTTCCAAATTGCAGTATGAAGTTTTAACATTTTGAATAACGTAGGAAAAAATAAACCATTTAATGATAGACATTTCTGTTGGCCTATAAAGTGTATTGGTGGCATTTTTCCTTCTTCCTTTGACATGCTATACTCTCTCTTTACTCTCCATAAACAAATCTTATGAAGAAACTGCTGCTTCCACTGATTGGTGCAACTATGTTTCGTTCTTTAACTTCAAGGAGAAAATTAGCTCGCTATCAGTGTGTGTGTGTGAAGTCAACAGTTTTAAGACCATTTCTCTTTGAACACAGATCTCCTTATCAAAAGATTAGAAGTGTGTTATATTAGTATGGTGTGGCAGTCTAGTTAGGTTTCGAAACCCTACAGCTCCAAAATAAACCACTAAACTAGGTGAAAGTTTTATTCATGAGATAGCCTAAGTAGCTTCCTTTTTTTTTTAATTTTCCAAATCCTTAATTGCTCAAACTCAAAGATATTTACTCATTCATGGTAAAAACTGAAAGAATATTCATTTGCCAGAGAGAGAGAGAGAAGCCACAATGTAAAATGTGCTGAATTAATACTTTTGATGCATCTTCTGAGTACAAAATGAGCAATGTCATATAAAGCACACTTTGCCACCTATAATAATTTGAATACTGCCAAACAAGTTTGGCCATTGTTTATAATATCCACCCATATTCACCACTTTAAGAAAATAATAATTTGCTAAGGCAGGTGTACTCAATTTTCTAGAACTCGCAGTACTAACCACATGTAGTATTTTACCTTGCTTCATTCACCAAAGACCAGCGTACCCTGCCTACACTAGGGATATTAGATAACTGCTGAGAAATGTGAACTGCTTGATCCTGATGTAGATTAGTCTCACAGAAAAGTCAACCTTTCACCAATTTACATTCTCTAGAGAAAGTGGTGATCCCCATTACAGTGGTCGTGTTTTTTTTTTTTGTTTTACTTTTAATTAAAAAGTAAACATTAGAATTATACCCAATTACCTTAATTGTTTGATATATTAAGTTTAAGATGAGAGCATAAAGTTGTTGGTGATGTGTTACCTATAGAAACCAAGCAGTTAGTGTGGGGATTTTGCACCACCTCGTCAGTAGAGCTAACTAGAAAAGTTACATTTCAGTGAGGGAAAGAATCAAGTTCTTCAGTTAGTGATGAGTTGGTGTGAAATGCCCAAACTAACTTTGTGGCTTCTATATTAAGTTTACTTATCTAAATCAAGGCAAAAAGAAAATAGACTGACTGTATACAAATGATGATTGATCTCTGAGGCATGAAAATAGATTTCGATATTTTAAGTTGTAGTAGCCACTTCTCTTCAATGGCTACAGGACCCATGTAATTTTAGCTGCTCAAAGTTTCAGATAAAAAATTACTTCAAGTAGAAATGCATTAGTGAAGTTAATAGCCCCAGTGCTATTAAGGAATACTGATTTCATGAGGGATACACTAATGATAATTACACATAACATTATAGTTTTGATGCTTTCTTTACACAGAATCATAAATTGCAGTACTGCCTCAAAAACTGTGAAGTTCAGTGTTTTTATCTGTTTAAAAACCTCAAACAACGAACTGTAGTGGTCTAATTGAGAGAAAACAGTGTTACCACACTTGTTTAAGAATGACAGACATTAAACTACTCTGGTTGTAATAATAATATATGCTGGCTTTATTTGTATTAAAAGAAAAAAAATTAATTCTCTTAGTCTGATCAGCAGAATTTCTAAAACAAAATTTTCATATTTAAATAGCTAAAAAAAAACTATTATTGTAGATAGAAAATTTTCCATTGTGATCTGCCTACTAAATTTTACTTATTGTCATTCTGCACCTGCAACAAACAAAAAAATAGTAGTAGTTGCAACTCAATGTAAGAGGTTATTATTGGCAGTACTACAGTGCAAAACTCAGGGGTAACTACATTAACAACTAGCTCCAAGACCCACTGGGATTATGAAGCAGAGTTACCATTATGACTAATACTCCTTGTATGAACATACAACATACAAATGTATGTTGCTCACCCAGCATTATTAACACAAAAAAGATTTATTTTTCAAATGGAAACCCAAACATTTTCCAAAATTCAAAGTAGACCACCTCTGTCAAGCCATAAAAAATTGCAATATGATAACCAATGCTTCAGGAAAATTACTAATAAAATAGGTCTCTATACAAATTCTTTCTAGAAATTTCTGAAGAACGAAAACAACCAGTTTTCTCCATAAATGGACTGCCAGTTACCCTTATGTGATGGCTACACAGAGATAATTAAATTAGGATGATCAGGAAAGAACAACACTTAGTATCTAGTATTGCAGGTGAGCAGCTTTATTAATTGTCAGTTTTGGGAACTTTTAGAAAAGTTTTTTTTTAAATTTTTTTAAAGCAGCCAGTATCAGTCAAACTGACAGACCAGTGTATAAATGCACTTGTGTGACACAGATAAAAAAACATCAGTAACCACATGGAAAAATAACTTCTGAAAATACCGACTATAGTTAGTAATAAGGAGTGGCAGTTAGGTTTATTTAGGAACCTACAACAGTTAATTAATGGAATGTCAACTTGTATAGCAGCACGAGTATAGTTGTCTGTCTTTCTCTATCATCATCTAGCAGACTTCATGCTAGCTCTAAAACCCCATGTTCAAAATGATATTGGTAAGGAGTGAATAAGCCCTAGAAAATATTCTGCTCTGCGCATTTGAGGAGGATATTTTACAATTTTTTTTTTTAAAAATACATGTTGATATTACAGATATAAAGACAAAACAAACAGCCAATTGTTCAAGTTGAAATTCAAAGTTGTTTAGCACTTTCCCAAAACCAAGGCCAACAAGGCCATTCTGACAAACATGCCATTCTCTGCCTGGCGGAAGTAAGCAGCTCGTGGGTCTGTGTCAAATGTGGTGCTGAAAAATAAATTAAGATATTTGTTCAGATCAACTACTGTAAAAAAAAATCTGCATTTATTGATGCAGAAACCATATTTGAACACTTATTGTGCATTTTTTATAGGGACACAATTTCACTCAGAATGGCTACTACTTGCATCCTTATGTTTTCAAACACAGTTCTGAAAGAAAATCTTTGAAAAATTTGTTACAATCTTCCTATTTAATTTTCATTAAAACTTTAGAAAAATAAATACCTTCATGTATCTGAGACACAAACCTGGTGTAAAGAAAAAAGTTAAATAAAAATGATGTATAGGGTAGGAAGCTAAATTGATAATATTGTCTTTAGTTCATTTACTTTAAGATGCTAAACTTTTCTCTTGGAAACTAGAAAAAATAAGTTTGATGCAACTTTGCAATTAGATAAACCAAATATCTGATTTTTGATAAATTTACTTGACTTGAAATTTCCCACATGTAGCAAGAACTAAAAGAAGAAAAGTTACACAAAATTTATTATGTTGTCAATTTAATGAATATCTAATTAGTTAAGTGGTGGTAAACATTAATAATCTATTTCTCTAATTCATTTTAATTTATAGCATTGCTTATAGTTTATAAAATAACCTGGCTTTATGCCAAACTTTGTGGCACAACTTAGTTCTAGGCATTTACTGTAATGACAACAGAGAAATTTTAAGAAGAAAAAATTCTATAAAAGAATGAATATGTACATAAACAAAAGCAGATGCTATTTAATTAATTCTCCAATGTCAAGTGTACACACCCTCCTGACACTAATACCATATTCTCTCCCCATATGTTGGCCATTTATTCATTTGGGTGAAGTAACTCACCATGCCAACTTTCAGACCTTGAGGCCCACTGGGGGTCAATTTTAGGGCCACCCCAAAATTTGGACTTCCCCGGTTGACCCACAATCTTTCGGAGGCTATATCTCAGGCTATACTGGTCCGACTTGGATGATCTTGGTATCAAAGCAAGATCTTTCAATTGCGTAGTAAAATTAATTCAAAATAGAAATCCCAAAAGTGGTTATTGATGGCGCCCTTTGACCTTTAGTCCCCCCATCACCCAGCAAAACCGTTTGGTCCCAATTTTTTGTGTGGAGAATACCCTTTCATATATTTCAACACCTCAGCAAAAACAAAAATGGGATCTCCAAAGGTTGGGGGCAGGCTTGGATGCTACACACGCATGTCACCACCATAAACGGCACAAGGCAAGATTTCCAATACACTATACCATTGTATTCTAGTGCTAGATATCAACATGGAAAGATATCAAGTTTCCACACAAAAGCGATATTAGTACAAGTCTTGCCTAAAATAGTCAGTCAGGATTTTCTGCCAACCAACGCTTTATTTGACAACTGGATTTCTTTTTTACTGATTGTGTAGGTTTTGCCTGTAGCAGTTTTTGGTTCTACAGAAAGAATAATATCGGAAATGTCTAATATACACTGATCTTCAATTTCAGGAAAAAAGAAACTATTTGAGGGCCCGTTTGGATAAAGAAAATTTACTTTAACTTCATGAATGTCCTGAAAGGCTTCCATGATGCAGGCAAGCCACCATTGTCTGCCATAGTGCACTGTGACGTAACCTGAGAGTTTCCCGTTAAAAGTTGGTGTAGATTTTGAAATTACTGACTCGTTGTGCTGTTTCTTGCTAAGGCTGAATTCGCATACTTGAAGAGTAGTTTCTGAAATAGGGATGAAAGCATGGAGTTTTTGAGTCCCAGCTATGGTTCTGTCTGTTTTTAACCTGCCTTCCAGGTTTTGTTCTTCCTCCTCATACGGCTCTTGGGTCCAATAACTAAACTTAATTTCATTCAGCCCATTTTTGGCAAAGGCGAAAAGATCTTTTGGAGAAATAATTTGCCTGTCATATGGTCTATGCAAGCTCTCACGTGTTGTTTCTCACTTGACTGTGACTCCCATCCCATCCGAAGGGCCCTTTCCATGACTGGTCGCAAAAAAAAAAATGCCATTCTGCGTCTATACCAAACTCTGATTTGTGACGACATAGGTTTAGGAAGGCTGCACAACCATCTGAGAAATAGTAATGTTTTTGACCTTTCCAAACCTAGATTTCAAGTGCTCAATGAGCATTCTTTGAAAAAGGTGGACTGAGACAACATTGTGAATATTGCACTCTGATATCACTGTGAATGAATCATGGTTCAGTTTGCCATTGTCTGATTTGAAATAGTAAACCCAGGATTGTGGCTTGAGAGCAGTTCCAATGGAATCCTTGGGCCGCATCCTGCACAATGAAAGAATAGTTCCCTGAAAAGTCTACAATGATGACATATTCTCCTTCACCAATTTCATCTTTTTCGTTTTACAAAAATCCAGATTGAGCCTTGGCAATGAAGTCATGTCTCAATAAATTCACTGCATGTTTGCAGAATTTATCAATAAATTCTTCCAAAGGCAGCACCACGGAGCTAAGTTCAGACCTGTCAGTGGTGAATTTCATTAATCCCTCTAGTTCATAAGCACTTAGTAGCTTGTTTTTGAAGTCTTTAATTGATGGGAAACTTTCACAAGTTCTAAAATAACATGCCAGTCGTGCAGGGTTGCAAACTATGCGTGCTATCACATGATGATATCTGGAAAGTTTGGCGATCTGTGGCATTTTTTATCCAAACATCATGAGTTTCACATTTTGATGGATCGTACACACACTGAGGGATGGAGCATGGCAAACTCTGAAAATCCAACTTTCAAGTTAGGATGCTTCTCTTTGAATTTCTGAAACAGTTCCTTGAGATTGTTTAGTACCAGGAACTTTTGATTTTTTTCTTTTCCATGTTCATTTCTGACTATCACAAAATCTTTTTTTCCCCGGCATTATTCGGCTGACTTCATTACTTCAACTGAATTCAGTTACAGCAGATTTAACTTGCTCTGGCAATATTTTACCCCGTTTGGGATTTGGAGACGATAAGATACCCTTTTCTTTCTCTAAATTTTTGTCTTGTATAACCATTCTTTGGGAGCAGCCGAATTCACTCATCATCCCTCTAATGCCCATATTCTGAGCAAATATTGTCAGTATATGTATTTGCTCTGAACGGCTTGAAACAACGTATTTTTCTTTCAGACCTCTGGCATGCAGTTTTCATCACATTTTGATGGCGCACTTTGTGCTTTTTCCATAGTGTAATTTCTTTCGCACAGAAGCTTCCACTTTACTTTACTTTGCAGGAACATACCCCAGGTTCCTTTCTGCTTTTCTTTTATCGAATGGGCTTTCCCCTATCATGGATAAAGACTGGTTCAAAAGGTCAAATTCTGCTTCTTGCTCAAAAACCTCTTTGTCCTCATCTGTCGAAACAGATTCTGCAATTCCTTTGATAAGACCTTCTGATGATGATGTTGTAGATGATCCTTCAATATGCTCTGATGACAACTTAGCAAGTTTTTTTCTGCACAAAGTACAAAGTCTATCATCTTTTTTCACCTTTGAATATTTCATCAACATATCATTAGACACATTGCGAAGATCTTTTTGTTGTTTTGTTTTATGACAGCTCTATGGATCACAGCAGTATTTGCAGAACTCCTTTCTATCTTTGCTTGCCATGCTTATGCTGAAAAATATGCAAAAAAGGAATGAAATTAGCTCATTTGACTTTGATGATGATTATCCACTTAAAAATCAATTCACACATTGGAATGAATGTTTCACAAATGGTCACCTGCCAGCATTTGACGTCTGGACTGACAGGCCGACTTTAGAAAACAGACACCAAACCGTATAAACTTTAAGCTGAGTTTATTTGATCTAAAATGAAATATAAAGTGAAATAAATTATAGTTTACAAACTGCAGGGCCAATTACAACAACAAATCCAAGATACATTGATAAACTTACAGACTGAAACAACAAAGTCCCAATTGTGGCTATAACTGCGATTAAACTTACTTGTATGGTGGTTTTTTCCTAGAGTTTATTTTAAATTTTCTGGTTAGCAAATGTGGATGGTCGGTGTATGTGGACAGTCAGCATCCCTCCCATGGAAGGCCTGGAGCTGGAACCTGGAGTAGCGAGCTCTCCACGAATTTACAGCAGAAATTTGTCGAACAATAGATACAGCTGGACAGTGTAAATTTCTACCTGCCAAACAATAGCAGACAGGTGGACAAAGCAAATCAAACAGTATTTAGACAGCAAGCCTACAATTCGCACACAGCAGGCCCTATATCACTTAATGTCGCCTTGCTCAACAGCAGCAGCAGCACACAATGCCCACACAGTGAGCCCTATGATAAGAATAACATTAACTGTCTAAACTAAAGCTAAACATCGAAACAAGTCATTGGAACAGTGACATTAAATGTCACTCTCAGGAGGTGGTGGTGGTCAAGCACCCCCCCAAACATAAAACATTGCTACACCTGGACCCTTGGAGAACCCATTTTTGTTTTTACTGAGGTGTTGGAGTATATGAAGGGGTATTCTCCACACAAAAAATCGGGACCAACGGTTTTGCTGGGTGGTGGGGGCTAAAAGTCAAAGGGCGCCATCAATTACCACTTCTGGAATTTCTATTTTGAAGTGATTTTACTTAAGCGATTGAAAAGATCTTGCTTTTACCATCCAAATCTGACCAGTAGAGCCTAAGATATAGCCTCTGAAAGACTGTCGGTCAGCTGAGGAAGTCCAAATTTGGGAGGGGCCCTAAAATTGACCCCAGTGGGTCCCAAGGTCTGAAAATTTTTTACATGTTTCACTATAGAAACAAACACTAGCACAAAATATGAGTGAAATCTGAGATGGTGTGTCAAAAATTTGATGAAAAGTGTGTACATTTGACGTGGAATACCTCAATATCATGAGGTCTGTCGAAAAAATATCCGACCTTAGGCTGGAAAAACAATTACGTACTTGGTAGGGTTCAATTGCTAATCCCCTTCGAAGTAGGCCCCTTGTGCCTCCACACACTTAGCCCAGCAATCCTTCCACTGTTCGAAGCATGTCTGGAATGCTTCTTCTGGAATGGCTCTCAGCTCCACTGTCGCATTCCGCATGATGTTCTCTCAGATCTCAAAGTGAGAGCCTTTCAGTGGCATCTTCATTTTTGGGAACAACCAGAAGTCAGAAAGAACCATGTCTGGAGAGTAGGGAGCCTGGCGAATAAGCGAAATGCCTTTCTTTGCCAAGAAACCTTGGATCAGCTGCGATGAATGAGCCGGGGCATTGTCATGATGCAACTGCCAGTTTTGCAAAGCCCACAGATCCGGTCTCTTGTGCCAAACTGCATCAAGACGACGTCGGAGGACTTCTTGATGGTGCTCCTTTGTAACTGTTTGTCTTTCTGGTGAGTATTCGTGATGCACAACGCCTTGGTAGTCGAAGAAAACATTCAGCATCACCTTGATTTTGCTCCGGACCTGACGTGCTTTTTTGGGCCTTGGCAACGTTTGGTGCTTCCACTGTGATGACCGAGCTTTGGTTACCGGGTCGTACTCATACACCCACGTCTCATCTCCAGTTATCACAGTATTCTGTAACTCAGGATCCCTGTTGGCAGTATCCAGAATTTCGCTGCCACTCTGTGCAAGCCCAAATCCTCCTTTAAAATTGCATGTGCAGAATCTTTACTGATCTCAACCTCGTCACAAATTTCCCACACCGTCAAACGACGATCCTCCATTATCATGGTCCGCACTTTCTCGATAACAACTGCATTGCAGCTTGTTGATTGCCTCCCAGAACACTGGTCACTCCACCGATGTGTGGCCATCTTTAAACCTGTTGTACCATTCTCTTATTTGGGTAACACCCATGGCATAGTCACCAAAAGCCTGTTGAAATTTGCAAATTGTTTCCGCTTGGTTATCTCCAAGCTTTTGGCAAAACTTGATACAAGATCATTGCTCCACACGTTCCGTCATCACAGGCGAAATGATAATGCAACAAGTTAGTAGTACAGCACCTCACACATCCAGCAAGCCCGCCAAAAACCACACGTGCATGAAGGCATGCTCCACTACGCACACTTTTGCCTCCCTAACATTATTACTTCCCTCGGGAAAAAATAAAGTCAGATACTTTTTCGACAGACATGTATATTGAAATGTTTCATTTTCCTTGAAACACAAATATTTGGCACAACAAAATTACAACACACTATGCAAGTGATTTGAAAAATATAGTGAATGAATTTTTTTTTTTGGTAAATTACTTGGAATTATTATAAGAAAATAGTACTCTGTAGCTATACTTAATTGCAATTTTTGAAAATGTAGTAGAATCTACACAAATCTTAATATTGGCACAATTGTTCACTCCTTGTGGGAACCATGTGTGCATGGAGCTGGAAATATTACATTACTCACATAGGCAAGCACATTTGTTTATAGTTTTAAGTCTATGTTTAGAAAAATAAAGAGTTTAGAGTTGTTTGGATGCATATAGTATTGTTAACTGAACAAGTGGCTATTCAACCATTAATAAGTGGCTCAATAGTGCAGTTGTTCTACAGACCAGGCAGGCTGGTCATTCTTACATGATAAATAATGTACGTTACAATTAAAAACAGAAAATTACTATGGTATAATTAATTATTAGATGACAATATTCGACAGTTCTGTTTATTTCATATTACTTGTACCTGCCATTTTTTTGGAAAAAATAAGACTTTGCACCTTTGATCTGTTACTAAAGAATATACACAATGTGAAATTATAGTGTATAATAATGGCAAGTCTTGATTGTAAAATTTCACTTTAACACTATTTACATCATCCAGGAACAGAGATCCACTCTCCATCTAAATGTTTAATTCCACTCCTTGAAATAATTATTTCGATGCTTAAAACTCAGCAGAAATCTGATTCCTGAATCAGCAAGTGTGTTCCATGATGAGCTCACTAAATATTCTATGTTCCTACAATGGATAGTGTGTGCAGAATAGCATTTTTGCAGCTGGATCACATGTACACAGCAGGTGACTTAAACAGCTGACATTTGCACATGCATAATGTCATTAAGAAGTATCTTAAAAGAAAGATTGCAGGTAGGAACAATGTATTGTCTACATCTGTTGCAAAATTTTAAAACAAACTTATTACTTTGAAATTAAAAAAGCTATTTAGCTTTAAACAGAATCAAAAAGCACAGTTACAATGTCACATGACACAGAAGTTGCCACCACCACTCTACAAACTTTCAGTAATTTGTTATCATTTTATGATTATTTAGAACAATAAGTATCAGTTAACTCTGAATTATTCTTCCAGTAAAAAATCTTAAATCATCCATAAATTGCTTGTTTGTTGTATTCAATCATACACACAAATGTCAGTGGTAGAACTGCCAGTCCCATAGTAAACAATAAAAAGATGACTCACCTTATCTCTGAGACTCGCGGCAAAGGATGCATCACAACCATCTTCTTTTTAGCTTTGGTCATCAACTCTGGTGTGATGATGAAATGACCACAAGCCTGAAATAACATCACAAAAACTTTAAGAAGAGCCCCCATGCATGATAAGCACTCTAAACGTCTAAAAACATTTGAGTATGAGAGTCTGAAGCCAAATGCCTGCTTATAATTCTGTTGAAACATCACTAAAAACTGTAATAACTATATCTTAATAATAAAAGTTGCTCAGCATTTACTAGCAAATGTTTATGAAAAGTTATTTTGAGAAAACTGCTGACAAGCAAGCTTTTCAATAATGGCAGAACAACAAATTGTTTTTTAAAGTCATTATGCAAAGCTCTCTACTACACAGAGTTATTCCTTCCTATTTATTTGATTTCAAAACCAGTTTGTATGATACTTATTCACAACTACTACAGGTAATTCATTCCTTCATCTACAATTCCATTACTAATTTTTTTCCTAATAATTAAAGCCCACTTGTTCTTTACACAATATTTATTACACCCACTAGTATTTCTTAATTGTACAAGATCCCTAATTGTTTTTAAAACAGACCCATTCTGCTTTCACTATTTCCTGTACTACATTTCAGTCCCAGAGAGAGATGCTAGTGAAATACTGAATTCAGAATGAAGTAAAAACGATTTGTAGATTTTAAGAAGTGTTTTAAAAGATTTATAAAAAATTTTTCTGGTCCATGTTAACATTAAATGCATCTTATTTTTTAAGTTAAATTTGTTTAAAGAACTACAAAAACTCCCATTATTTATCTTTGCTCTCATGATAAGTTAACAAAATTGCAATGGTTCTGAACTCAACAAGAGTCAAACTGATGTCACAGTAAAACTTTTTAAAATTTGGAAATTCATTTTCTCAAAATTCCTTAAGATGACAAATTTTTCAGGGATGGTTGATTATTTTGAGGCTTTTATAACATCAAACAAATTATTTTCTATCAAGAATTACTTAATAAACAAATTTCAATATTATAATGTTTTTAAAATAAAATATATAAAATAATTCATATTTGAAGTAAGAGTATCTCCACAGTTGTTTTTCTACAAAAGTATAAATACAGAAATTATGAGTTTGACAGAGAAACAGTTAAGGAAATAAAATAATTCTATTAAAGCAACTTTAATTTTTTTTTCTTTTAAAGGGTAGTAGATATTTTTATACTGTTAAAGTAATCTATCATTTAAAAAAAAAAAAATTCTTTTGATGTAACTTGGACTGTGGGAAAAACCTGAAACAAATATGATTTAAGAATTACAAAAAAAAAAAGTGAACATCATGTTATTCTTAGCCTCAATAATGCAGAAAGATAAAGAAATGACCAAAGGCAATTCTAGAGATTTAGACTGTGAGATTGTTGATAAGATTAGCTATCACCCTATCTACAGAAAAATCAAGGTGCCCTGCTTGGAGCAGTCTCTATTTCCTGCCAACTTACTTAATCAACCAATCTATCTGGTTTCTTACTCATCATCAGATAATTTAAACATATGCATGGTATATTGCTGATGAGAATTTAATTAAATTTTTTTGTGTTTTAAAATAAGTATCTATAGTAGTACTCTGTCAAAATTAGAGACAAGCCTGTGCATTATTGTGTTGCTTTTTTTATGCAGCTCTTTGATATATTAGGCTGTCAATATATGGAACAAAGATTGTGAACTGTTCTAATGAAAGACTTTTATTTTCCAAAGAGGTGAACAGTTGTGGCTTTGTTTTTACTAAATTAATTAATTTTCTGAACAGACATTAAGTAAAAATAAAATTAAATCAGAAAGAAAAAAAGCACAAATCTTAGTTATAAGTTTGGAGATGCTAATACTCACCTGATTATACTCGAATTCAGAGTCAAATCGCTCCTTCTGGATCCTTGTCATATACAGCACATCAGACTCCGGTAAAATGTCCTCCAGTGAGGAGAATTCTTCCTGTGTTAGAAGGAAAATTAACTTTTACCGCTATTCTTTGGCCTTTCAGAATGGATAAACTTTATTAAGTTATTTCCACTTCTTCTACCAATGCTTCGACTAACTTTACAACAACAGTGATTCATCATCATTATTATATCTGCAGTTTTCCTTAATATATATATTTTTAAAATTATGTCTATTTAAGTTAGATTTTAGCCACTCAAATAGCATCTTCAAAACACTTTTACCAAAACTAATTTCTTCCAAGTTGAAATAACTTCCTAATTTTCTTCAAAATGTAGAATAGCTGTAGTATTTTTCACTGGTATAAATTATTTGGTCAAATTTAAGCACTGAAAGAAAATTAGTCAATATAAAATTCTAAAACAGCTTTCCTATGATTGCATTCTTTTTTTTCATTTTCTTAACAGTAGAAACATAAAGCTACCATAACTCTCTCAAAAATTTCTCATTTAGATTAAAGTGGTTATTTACATTAAAAACCCAAGTCAGAAACTAGTTTACAAATTTCATTTTGTATTTGTTACATAATGTAACAATTACCTGTCGAATTCCCTTGGATCCTACAAAATGTTTGACATCAATGGGCATTTTCAGCGACTCTGGTGATACGTAACACAAATTAACACGGTATAACGTAAGAATCTTGGCGAGTGAGTGGACAGTGCGACCATTCTTCAGATCACCAACCATTGTTATCTAAGAAGAACAAGATGTTCAACAGAAAAGTTAAAAAAAACACATCAAGTTCTGTCTCAGCACACACATTCAGCCTTCAATAGAATACACAAGCAGCACACTCAATGTCAATCAGTTCACAACATGTATAAGTGATTTCAGCATATTTATAATATCCAAACTCACAGTCAGCCCATTCACAGTACCAATCTCCTCCCTGATGGTAAAGACATCCAGCAGAGCTTGGGTTGGATGTTCGCCAGTACCATCTCCTGCATTAAGAATAGGCTTCCGGCAGATCTGCGCTGACTGGCTGATTGCTCCCGGCTTTGGATGGCGGATGACAATTACATCTGCATATCCAGCCATCATCATCACTGTGTCATCCAGTGACTCTCCTTTCTGAACAGAGGACATGGCTTCATTGAAGTTAATAACTGATCCTCCAAGTCGCTGCATGGCAGCCGCAAAGGAACAACTTGTTCGAGTACTCACTTCATAAAACATAGATGCTAGAACTTTTCCCTGAAAGAAGGAAACATCATATAATTTTGTGTTTATAGAAACCATGTGTACTGTATGATTTTCTACATTCTATTAAAAATACTCTCACCTAATTCATAAAAGCATAATTACTGAAGCAGTGGTAGATTTCTTAAAACAACATCTATCCAACTCAAACAGTAGGTAAATAAATAAAAATGCAATTCATTCAGCAGCATTTATTTTCAAGGTAACAATGGGCTTTGCTACATCATCATCATTATTTCAAACAACTGCTGGCATCAAACTACAGCCATACTGGTTCAGGTCTTCATTGCAGCAGTGAGAACATTTCTCTTAAGTTGAGATTGTTTTCTATGACAACAAAGTTGCACACTCAAAATGCTGCCTAAAATTAAAACTTAATTTAAAACAGATAACTAATATTAACTGCTATGAATACAGAAGTTCTAATCAGAATAGTTTATTGGCTTAAACCTTCCATGTATAGTTTCACAGATTAATGATTACATTTGTTAACATTGAAATCTTTTCTTAAAGCAGTACAAAATGAAGCAAGTAAATGGTTCATTGAATACATGACACTATCTACATATAATGTATAATTGTTTTTCTACTTTTCATAGTTTTACCTTACATTATCTCTGCTTAAGTTAACATGTTAGTTCCTGCACTGTTATTTTCATTATTAAGATTAAAAACAAAATAACAATGAACATGTTTAAAATAAACCTGAAGTGATACAATAATCTGCATTTATTTTAATTTCAAAACATCAAAAATTAAATACATTAACAGAAGTTAGTATACTGAAGGAAAGCTCAAAATAATTAAAAACTTTTCTTTTCTTAGTTTTGCTCAAACATGTTATCCATGGATGGCTCACAAAATTCATTGGTTTGGACTCCTGTATTAACAATAAGCCTACTACCTACTGACCCTCCATTTTTAAAAAAAACATAACAGAATTTGTTTTAAGGATGATCAGAGATTCATTAATGTGTTTTGCAAACATCTGTTCTGAAACAAAAACAAACAAGCAAACAAAAAAACGTGAATCTTGGTAATTTTTCTCGATTAAAAATTGAATTCTCCCTACACAAGTCATGTCAACATAAACAACACAACTTGTGCAAATTTAAAAAAAAATAGAGAGACTAAAACCACTTCGAAGAACTGAAAGACCTTGGAACAGGGCTGGATTAATAAACAAACTGACCACGCAATAGCTCTCCCCCCAAACAAAGAGTCTGATTGTTGTTTCCTGATCTTTTCATGAATAGACCAGTTTCAAGATACCATATATAAACAGACTAGCCAGCAAGCTTATCGAAACATCAGGCTGAATTTCTTGGGGAGATTGTTGTTGAAAATAATCCAATAAATGTAAACTATTTAGTATCAATTCCAAACCAGTAACTAATCAGAAATTATTTTAGATTGATACAAAACATGTCCCACTAAATTGTCTTAAATATAAAGTTGTTCTTTTAAATATATAAGAGATCTGTCGAAAAAGTATCCGATTTTATTTTTTCGTGTGAGAAGTAATGACGTTAGGGAGGCAAAAGTGTGCATAGTGGAGCCGCATGCCTTCATGTGCATGTGTGGTTTTTGGCGGGCTTGCTGAATGCATCAGTCGCTGTCAGGCAGCCAGCGTGTGAGGTGCTGTACTACTTACTCGTCGCATTTTCATTTCGCCTGTGATGACGGAACGTGTGGAACAACGATCTTGCATCGAGTTTTGGAAACAATTTGCAAAATTCAACAGGCTTTTGGTGACAATACCATGGGTGTTACTCAAATAAAAGAATGGTACAACAGGTTCAAAGATGGCTACACATCGGTGGAGAGTGACCAGCGTTGCAATGTAGTTGTTATCGAGAGAAAGTGCGGACCTTGATAATGGAGGATCGTCGTTTGACGGTGCGAGAAATTGGTGACGAGATTGGGATCAGTAAAGATTCTGCACATGCAATTGTAAAGGAGGATTTGGGCTTGCGCAGAGTGGCAGCGAAATTTGTGCCCAAGCTGCTTTCTCAGTAACAACAACTTTGTCTTGGGGTTGCGCAGGACCTGCTGGATACTGACAACAGGGATCCTGAGTTCCAGAATACTGTGATAACTGAAAATGAGACGTGGTTGTACGGGTACGATCCAGAAACCAAAGCTCAGTCATCACAGTGGAAGCACCCAACGTTGCCAAGGCCCAAAAAAACACATCAGGTCCACAGCAAAATCAAGGTGATGCTGAATGTTTTCTTCAACTACCGAGGCATTGTGCATCATGAATACACACCAGAAAGACAAACAGTTACAAAGGAGTACTATCAGGAAGCCCTTCCACATCTTTATGATGAAGTCTGGCGCAAGAGACCAGATCTGTGGGCCTCGCAAAACTGGCAACTACAGCATGACAACACCCCAGCTTATTCACCACAGCTGATCCAAGGTTTCTTGGCAAAGAAAAGCATTTTGCTCATTCGCCAGGCTCCCTACTCTCCAGACATGGTTCTTTCTGACTTCTGGTTGTTCCCAAAAATGGCTCCCGTTTTGAGAGCCGAGAGGACATCATGCAGAATGCGACAGCGGAGCTGAGAGCCATTCCAGAAGCATTCCAGACGTGCCTCAAACAGTGGAAGGATTGATGGGCTGTCTGTGGAGGCACAAGGGGCCTACTTCAAAGAGGATTAGCAATTGAACCCCACCAAGTACGTAATTTTTTTTCCCCAGCCTAAGGTCGGATACTTTTTTGACAGACCTATATATGTATATTTTGTGCCATTTCTATACTGTTTGTTTAACTGGGCTGTTCAACATGCAAATACTATTTGCATATCTATAATACCAGTATATTGGGGCCCCTGATCAATCTTAGCTTATACAGTAAACAGTGAGATAATCTGGCTATTTTTTGAAGTTTACTTGCATAACTGCACCCAGCCAATGTTATGAAGGCTGGGTGGACTCCAGCAAAAAAAAAAAAAAAACAGCATAAACTTATCTAGTCTGGGTGTCCAGCAACAGTGGAATCCACTCATTGACACTGAATATCCAAATAACTAAGCATTGTTCTATGAAAACAAAATGGGTTGGTAGTACAATACCATAAATAGTCCCATGTATGGTACAATAAGTATTTTACGTCATGAACTTTGCCCGGCTTTTAATATTCTGGGAACTGCAATTTTAATACTTTTTTTCCTTTTGGTTTTGGCCAAAATATGAATGAAGTGCAGATAATAGGCTAGCAGATACATGAAAGTCATGGCTTTCTTGTTATCAGCCAGTCAGATATACTGTACCTTCAGAATATAATCCAAAGGTCTGTCTCTCTGTACAGCCACTCGGAAATTGTGAGCCAAATTAAACAGCTGATGAAGCTGTAAAAGAAAGAAAACAACAACAACAAAAAACAAAATCCAGAAACGAGTGGCTTATTGTAGTTTCTGCTTATTATGGGAAAGCACATGAGAAAGACACAAAATGACAGAACAGAAATCTTTATCCATAAAAGAATTCTAGTTATATCAGAGCAGGCAAAGTTATTAGCAACTAGTGACTTGATTTATGCATATGTACCTGCTCTTTGTTCAGTGACAGAACATTTAGAACATGTTGCCCAGTTAGCCCAGGTGTGTAGTGGGGCAACCCAACTGGCTGCATGGTATGGCTGAGGGTGTACAGTGATGTGGCAATGTTTAGATCTTTTTTCGCATAGTCACCAAGCAGATGTTCTCGGACAGGCTCTATGGAGAGGAAAAAAATTCATCTGATATAAAACTAGTAATAAATCTATAGAGATCCACAATGACTTAACCAAACTAACATTGTAGCCAAGCAGTAGCAACTGTGGATATCTGGGAAATGGATGCCTCTTCTGAATGACAATATTATCTGCATGCTTAAAATGGTTACTCTCAACATTATGAAGTCATCAAATATAAAGCAATTAAAACTTTAACACCTTTTAATACTACTGCAAATTAGACAAAATTTGGATAAACAATCAAAATTAAGAATTGAGTAGGGTTTTGAGCACACAAATTAGAGAAATACATTAATTTTTGTACAAATATTACCTAAAAGAATAGTCAAGATTACAACATATCAACAGGATTGCAACATAATCAGAATAATAGGAAATTTGATGTAAATGAAAAAAAAAGAAAAAAGAAGCATTTATTGTCATACATTTTTCCAATTTTAAAGGCTGAAATGCAGATAAAAATGACAGGTAATTTTTATAAGTAGATGATATTGCTTTAATATTCCCATTTTACCCATAAGAAAATCCATAGATCACATGAAAACTGCTTCAGCCAGAATAAAAAATATTTAATGACAAGCATTAATTAAATCTACTCCAGTTCAAAGCTTGAAATTTAAAAAAAAAAAAACGATTTGATGTAAGAGTTGATAAGAAAATTTACTGAGAGTTAACAATATAGGTCATATCATGTCCAGAGCCACAGATAGTAAGTTACTAGGTGTATAGTTATGCTGGTCACTCTCATCAATTAACTAGGTGATGAACATTGCTGGGCTAAGCAATTCAGACTGATCTGATAAGACAGATTCCATCTATCCTGGTTGTATGCATAAGCAAAGTTAATCTTGTGCAATGAACCACTAAGTGCATCACTGTTGCATTCTTCTTTAAGTCTCATTTTTGGAGAGATGCCGGTATAAGCCAAAAATGGCTTCTGCATACACACACTACAATGTGATGTTATGATTTCCATGGACACATGGTTAAAAAAAAATAATCTAAATTGACTAACCAAAATTTTTCAAAAATAAAAATAAAACTGTTTCATTGTACTCAAACTTAGTTTCAATAAACAATGCATGGGATTTTTTGTAAAAAGCCCAATATTAATAAGATTCGCTCATTACTAAAGACAGATTTAAGAATCAGTGCTTTTAAAACATCAAACAAAGTGAAACATGCAAACATAAAATAACTTTATCATTTTTCTTAAGAAACAAAAGAAAAAAATATAAATAAATGAAAAACCACATTCATCATAGCTATGCTACCCCCCCATCTCCAACTTGTACCGCACTGGTTATTTAGTAGGTTAGTGTTACTTTGGTTAAATTATAAGAGGCTACTGTGGCATCTCTTGTACATTTCAATCTCAGAAATCATCAACAGACTAAAAGTTAACTAGATTTCCCCTTTTCAATGATCCACTATAAGTAATAATTTTAAAGATAGTTGTTCCAAGTACTGCATTAGTGTAACAAGAGACAACCTCACCTGACTGACCTGTGCATGTAGTTGTGTGCACCTATGCAGTATTTTGATAAATAAGAGAAAAGCAATGTTTAACATTTTTCTCAGCAAAATCAACTTTATTTTACATGTATTTTCAAGAAAATCCCTCCCCAAACTAATTTCCCTTAAAATGAAGGGTCTGGAAAAATGTACAACCATAAAATAAATGCAAGATTTTTTTTTTTTTTTTTTTTTTAAATGTTTTGTCTGACCTACTGAACGATCCTCAAACTGTTAACAGGGGTAAATGTTGTGTGAAATCCAGTTTGATTAAACATGGTAATTACTAAGCAAATATTGCAAGTTTTACATGAACGTTAGTGATGCAAATCTGGCAAAATTCAACAGACAAACAAACAACAATACTTTATTGTTGGTAAGGCATGATCAGATCAGATTGAAAAAAAAATTTTTTTTAAAATCCTAGGTGAAGAAAAAAAGTGTGTCAGCTAATACACAGATAATAGAACAGAAGTTTTAAAAATGCTGTGCAGAGAGTCCCAGAAGCAGGGTTAACATTTACACATGCTTGTCATTTGGTTATTGGAATAGCTATGAAGCAGAAAAACCAAAGGGGATGTAATCCTTGTAAGCAAAAGCAAAAAAAAAAAAAAAAAAAACAAAAAAAAAAACGTTAAAACCAGATGAATGTTTTGCATGTCTGGTAACATTCCATGCTCTAGTATGAAGTAGCACCCAAGAAATCTGTGCACCCAGTGTTGCTAAGTTCTGGAAAAAGCAAGCATGGCAGCAGAAAAGAGGTATAAGATGACTGTCTGTCTGATATACCAGCTCCACACTAATGACACTGACAAGTGACAAAAAAAAAATGAAAATGTCTAATGCAGATGCTAAAATTTAATGTTATAATATTGATGGATTATCTTCCCCTGGTTTTAACAAATAGTTAAAGCATCGTTGGTTAAGGAAACAACAGAAGTTAAGAGCCTAAAGCAGTTTGACTGGCCATGCCATAAATTTCCAATCATGCATAGGTAATATTAATTTTAAAAATGTTATTTTAAATGACTGAGAAAATTCCAAATAAAATTCATAATCAGACATTTAAAAGACAATCAGTAGCACCAAAAATCTTCATTCATTTAACAAATGCAAGTACTGTACAGAAATAGCATATATCTTAAAGTTAAAGAAGAAATCAGTAAATTGCAACATATCAAATACAAAAATGAGAATTCAGATGCTTTAATGACAGAAAAAACACAAACAAACATGAATGAGTAAGGCTACTACTACTATTACTACACAGCTAGGTTTCTGGTTCTCAGATGATTGCTAGTTTTTACTAATTGACAGGAATTTTTAAATCATGCGCTGAATGAAAAATAAAGGAAAGGTTTTTTTCTTATCATTCACTCTCCTTTTTGAATAAGAAAAAGTTTATTCCTCAGGCCTTGTCCATTACATACAGTAATGAATAATCAATAAAATTTTATCTTAAGAAATGCAATTTTTATGCATAAACATTTTATGACATTAATAATGTAAGCAAGCTAATCTACATGAAGAGTTATTAAATTATGATCTTTCTTTCATACATAAGAGTTTTCTTCTTTAGAACAGCATCTAAATATAAAGCTGTGAACTTAACAAAATTTCATCACTGCTATGAAATTAGCATTATCATCTAATAATCTATTTATTCCAGGTTTTGAATCAGAAAACCAGAAGATGGGAAAAAACACCTGGAGGGCAAGCATGTGAAATATCTAAAAAGAAATATAAAGTACAATTTAGTGAGAAATTCTGGAAGTATAACTAATCTTTAAAAAAATCTCTGAACATCTGAGGTTGACTTGTTATAGTCATAAATAGCTTTAAGATTATTCATTTTTCACTGAAACTAGTTTCAAATTAGACATTATTATTCCACACAAAATTATACTGTTGACTAACGGAGGGAGAATCAGGGAAATAGTAGTCTCTAGGAATTAAAACCACACACACACACACAGTATTGTAAATAATTATGGAAACAGAGGAAAAACTGGGTATAAAATGCAAATAACATGTTAATTGCATCTCATGTACCAAAATAGTGTTCTATAGTAAAGTCATGAGTTGTTGATGTACACTATAATTGATTGTCACACAAGCAATCAGAAAGTTGCACACCTAAAAAAAATATAAAAATGTAGACAGTGATATCATTATAGCATGGTGAATATTAAGGTTCCCAGGAAGAAAATATCACATGACAAGCACGTACAAATCAAAGTCTTAGCTAGTGAAGGCTAGACTTCATGTTTCAGAAGATATATCAAAACTCTCAGGAAGATACAAAAAATTGGTACTGTTGACAACAGATACTGGAGAATTCAGGCTTCCTTACCTTAAGTGATGTTAAGTACCTCAAGCTACATTCTATACTTATAGACAATAGGCCAGTAGAGATCTTGTGAATAACCTGGCTGAAAGCATAGGTGTTAACATTGATTCCTCAAGAAGATATTAATTAGTGCTAAATGTTTCAATGGATATGCAGCAGAAGTAAAACAGTGGGATGACCAAACCTAGAAGTGCTGTTTACAAAATAGTCTAAGTTTGAACTGTTTGGCAATAATCAATGGGAGTTTGTTCCAAGGCACACCATAGTGTGATATAGTTGGAGTGAAGGATTAGGGTGGATCAATATAATTGAGAGCTGCGTATCAGCCATGGGTGCTGGAAATTGAAAGTATACTGATAGCAGGCTCTCATCCATCATGCCGTTCCGGGCACAGAGATTCATCTTCAAACATGAAAATGATCTCCACCATACAGCCAATGTGGCAAAATACTATACAGAACATAAAGCTGATGAAACCCTGACAAAAGTGCCTTGGCCTGCACAAAGTTCTGATATGAACAACATTGAGACTATATGAGGTTCAAATGACAACCAAATATTTGGATGAATTGTGGAAAAAAACTACAGGATATTTGGAATATTCCAGTCATACATTGATAATAACTTGATCATGAAAACAAGGTGTCATGCTCTGTATAAAACAAAGGGCTGCCATACTAAATACTAGTGCAATGTATTATATAAATCTCAAAGTTATTACTCATCATTTGTGCATATCCTGTGTTTCCATATTTATTTCCAATACTGCATATACAGTGGATTCTATCTAAGCTGATACAAAAAGCTGGTTTAGCAAGATTGTCAGTACTCAGAAAGAGGTTATTTTAATGTTGTACATAAAGCAACTTCCCTTTCTCTAGTGTCATGTCTTTCCTAGTCATGCTTTAACAGTTGATCTGACATCATGACATTAGTGAACTCAGAGATAAAACACGTTATTTGTAAAAGACCATGAACTGGAACTGTAAGACTTGGAGAACAAAATCATCTATAATTGACCCCAAACCTAGGACCACAATCCTTTAGCTGCTGTGGTTGTATTCCAAAAATAACTTGCATGTTTCATGCATTATTTTCCAACTAGACATGCCGTAATTCACATTACATAATTGCACAGCTATTCATCTGCTTCAAATCAGCTATCAATCAGATGTTACAAGCTGACCATGACACTGTTGGCTTACTAAGGGGAAATTTCCTTATAAAATAGAATCTGAGATTGACATTGTATCAGAATTTATAATTTGAAGAGATCAGATTACTAAGTTTAATCCTTTCCCAAGCAACCTGACCGAGAAAGTGATCATTAAATGACTTCATTACCTGACCTGACTCCATATATATTTAGTGGTTTATTTTTCAACAAAAGTGACCTAGTTGTTTCATCTAATAAAGTGTTTCTTTCTGGTGATGTGGAGGTCTAAAGTGTGCATAGTGTAAATATCACTATGAACCTCCATTCTGCACCATGCATTAAGTATTGTTTTTCAGGACAACAGACAGTGCTAAAAGTAATGAAAGCGAGAAGATTCAAGAATTTGCATCCCTGAGATAAGTCAAATGATTTTAATCTACACTTCGATTTTCTGCACTATAAGTTGAATTTTTATTTTCATTCTCTGAACAGTGTGCTAAGTCATTTGTGCTATTTGAACCAGCCCATGAATTTTTAAATGTTTTTTAATAATTTAAATCAGGTAGGTGCATTTTGTACAGCCATCTTGAAATTGTCTGACCAGGTGAGTTATAAATAATGTCTCCTTCAAAGACCAAAAACCATCATCAGTTTTGACAGTCAATTGTGTGTGTGTGTGAGAGAGATTTTTAAAATTTTGTATGTTCTAAAAGCATTCAGTGGGCTAATATTACAACACACTAATTCATTTTCTGAAATGTCACCACTTCACTGGCCTGATTTCTGCTGCTACTTTTTCATGTGCACTTTTATCACCATCTTTGTTTTGTGCACGTGTAGAGATCTAAGGTAAAATCTGATGCTGGTTCAACTTTGAAAGCAACATTAATAGGTTACTATTGATCTTCTACAGCTCAAGGTCATTTTTCTCCCTGTGCACATGATGCATGATAGAGGCTACCTTGCTTTCTAAGTCTTTCAGAACTTCCTGTCCACAGGTGAGTATTTGCAACAGCAACAGCAGTCCAGATGTTCTGTACACATTTTGGCCAGTGACAATTTTAGACCAAATGTACCACCAACTGGCCAAAATTCCTTCATGAAGTTTAGCACTTTCTATCCAGCCTCTATACATGGAATGATCTTTGCATTTTAAAAGCACAGCTGCACTCAAGTGTGAGACCAAATGTTGTTCCTTAAATCTGATAGGTTGCATTTATTCACTTGCAAGGACTGATATATAACAAAGCACCTAGGTAGGTTAAAGGTGCAACACTGTCATGTTTACTAATATAACTTTCACAGTGGTTAGTTAGGAAACCTTGGTTCAACAGCTAGGCTCAGCTGTAATTTAGTTATATGTGAGCTTAAAAACAAAATAAATAATGGTTAGATGTATCAGAATTAAGTAAACTCCCAAAATAAAAAGAATTATAATTTTCAAGTATATTTCAATATTTGATAAAGAAACAAGCAAATTAGTGAACAGAGTTATATAGATACCTTTTTACTCTGATTTTTCTTACCTGAGAGATCTAGAAATTCGTCAAGATCAAACTCTGAGGTATCTTTTGAGTGTTACAAGAGGAAGGAAACAAAACATTACCTGAGGTTCATCCAGCCATGTAATAAATCAAACTAACAATACATGGATTTTGTATTTATAAGTTTGGCTTAGTTAAAAAAAAAAAACTCCATTAATTTGCCTTTAAAAGAGAGTAACAACAAATGGAACAGTTATAATGAAAACCAAAATTCTTTGCTATTGGCTGTCTTCTGCTTAAGGAAATTTGCCTATTTTTGAAAAAAATCTCATAAGTAGAAAGTGGTGATTCTAGCTTGGAAATAAAGCTGAAACTTTCAAAAATCAGATAACCAGTTTCACAAAACAATGGCTTTGCTTCTTCAGCATTGTGACTATGCATATATCAGACTTAGCATTCTCTCCTCCACTTCTTTGGTAAAGTTAAGAGATAAATACAATAAAAACTGAGTTTTGTGCTCAGTCCGTGCTATGTCCACTGCCATATTCGTGAAGAGGCTGAACAATGTGTTTAAATATCTTCCTCACAAAATAATAAGCCTGGTGTTTCCGAGCCAGTACATGTAGTTCATATTCTGGTTGAAGAGAATCTGCATACTGATCTAAACTCCATAAAAACAAAAAAAAACTTCATGTCAGTGGAAGCTAGCTAAACTTTTTGGTGAAAATGAAATGGTTCTCTGAAATGAGCAGGCTAAACGATAACACCACCAGCCTGAAAATGATCAGATAAAGTGACAGTGATAGAAAAGACTTAATAATGTGAGGGCACCATTGACCTCCAATACAACCTTGACATGGATTGTCTGATTTGGTAGATACCAAGACAACTGTTGCACTATTCTTTGATCAGGGTCACTTCCACCTGATCAAGAGATACTGTATGAACTTGACTACCACAAACATGCCTCCCTAAGAATGTACATATTGTTTAATCAGATTTAAATCTGTAGATCATGGAAGCCAACAATATGAGTGACATCTGAAATGCAACAGTGACATAATGCATCATCATCCATGAAGTCAGTAAAGCATTTTTCAGGTTGTCTCCAGCCTGTTTTCCACTGATGTCTGGATAGAATCTGGACATGTCAGTGAAAAGAAATGGCGCCAATGGTTTAACCTCCAGTTGCATCATCTATTGTATGTTGTATGTGTAGCTGTTGATCGTACAGTAGATATACAGCACTGGTATTCTGGACTGCATATCACTAACATGTGTCAAAATTCTATAGTATTGCTCTTTGGAGGTTGTGCTGCTGAAAAATGGTTTCTTCTGGCAAGGGTGACAAGATGCTAATCCTCACATAGGGTTGTAACCCTTGGGCAACCTGAATAAGGTCTTTCCATTAACTGACCAGTTTGATGGTACCTTGTTGGTGACCTAGAAATAGCACTGAAGAATATTGTAGAGAAGCAACGGCATTCTCAGTCTTCCCCCCTTGAACCATCCCAATGGCCTGAGCTACCTCATTTTGTGTTAAATGACATCTAGCTATTCCTAAACAAGCTTATACCACATGCATGGCCAGTTTATAGAGGAAACGGTAATGGTCCGTGTGCAAAGATGTACGTAGATTAAGTGAAGTGATATGCAAATAAGTTTGAGAGATCATACAGTTCTGCTGATGATTGTAACATTATATAATGTATGTGAAAGACCATGTTTGGGCTTCTTTCCTCAACATTTAGGTTGTCCTCTTCAACCTGAATATGAACAGGTTTGAACAATGTATGATACAAGCACCACAAGCACAGAAACAACCATTTGTTAATTTCTTCTGTGAACAGCATTACATTGTAGTGACTTTCTCAGAAAAGGCACCAACAGCACCCACCCACAAATACAGTGTTCCAATTTGTATTAAACCTATAATTATTAATACCAATTTATTCAGTTCAGTGTACAATGCAAAACCTCAACAGAAATCTGAGTTTTCTCATGCCTAAGTAACTGCCAAAGTACAGGTAATTCCATTTAAACAACTTAAAGCAATCCCTCCACAATTACTGTAAGTGGACAGCAATAGCAGAGAACCAACCTATAATCTAAGAAAACATAGCTAAACTAGTGTCATCTAAGAGCATGGTATAGTCAGTCATGTGGTTTAAAGGAAGCAATCAGTGAGAGAAAAAATCTTTAAAAAAATAAACCTCTTATTTCAATTTTCTAAATATTTATACTTTTGATAAATGTAATGCCTTCTGAAAAGAACAAGGAATAAAAATATAGCAAAAGAAAATTGTGCTAAAAAATCCTGTGAAGTTAATCTTCCTAATAATTATGGATGAGAAATAAGGGTGTAGCACTGTTGTCAGGTTTAATCAGTAAAGAAATAATTTCAAATTTAAATTGGTAGATTCTACCTTTTTACACTTCATACAAAAATTTCATTAAAAAATATTCTTCTAGGAAAAATGATGTTTCTTCCATTTTAAACAAATACTTGTCTATTTGACTGACATGTCAACAAGTAAATTTCTTCAAAGTCACAAAGCTTTTATAGTGTTCAAAGATAAATTTTGTTTTTAATTTGCTTCTTCGGTTAAAAAGGGTGGAGGGGGTTCATGATGACCAAAAATACATTGTAATGATGGATGCAGGTTATAGTTAAGTGAGTAGTCTCAAGCAGTGTGTACAAGCATTAGTAGTGTACCTCAGCCAGATATGCCCACAATAAAATCAAAAAACCTATTGTACCCTGGTAGAAATTACTGGGTCTGGATTTCTGGTCAGGAATTTTATCACTTAAGCTTTGCTCTCTCCTTATTCCTGAAGCCTTTCATAGTTTTCTTCCCTATCTCCAAATATATTCCAGTCAAATCCTAAACCTGTGACCCTCCAAATGTAGGTAACTAACAAAATAGAGGGGGGGGGGGACAATTGTTCAAACTAATGTTCAGGGAATAATCAGATTAAATTATTAAAAGCAGGAAGCAGTAATCCAATTAAATGACCACAGAAAAGGTATAGCTCTATCACAATAGACTCATCCCCAATGGCTGGCTAGTGTTCAACAGCTTTAGAATCCACACCCACATCTATCCACCTGGGTTCATGAGGATCAGATCTTGAAAGGTGAAATTAAAGTCAGTTTTTTTTTTAAAACTTGTGATAGCAAAATAGCCAATGGTTTTCTTTTTTTAAGGAAAGATTAGTTTCAACATAGTAAAGTTTACTTTTTCTTCAGCCATCATTTGTTTTACCTTGCATCATAGATAATATCTTAGTTAATTTTTAACTCATTCATCTGAAATTTGCACCAGGAGAGAGAGAGCTCTCTAGTTTATAAAAGGACAAGAGCATCTAGTATTTTTACATAAACAGTTCTTCAAATTCTCTGAATTTTCTGTTTCTACAATTTTATAAAAAAACTCTTAGTCCTATGGCTGCTGTGTCCAAAGTAATGGTGTAGCAACAAGGACACAGACACACAATCCCATAAAATTCATTTGATCATTCTTTCTTTTCAAAACAATAAATGGAGACATTGTTTTAAGTCTTGGAAATTGTAATGTTCACAGTAGCATATGAGCTTGAACTAAGGCTGACTGAACTCGCACAAATTCTGATTATCAGTGGCAAATATTACATTTAATGCTTTAATTGTGCTTGGATACAATTACTAGAATCAAATTCTTAAAAAACAAAAAACAGTAATTTTACTAAATAATCTAAGTTTCACTTATACATGGGTTATCAGGAGATAGTAACAAAAATAAGAAGGTTCCAGAAAAGTAGGCAACTGAACCAAGAGCAAATGCATTATATAACTAATACAATCCTAACCTTAAATGTTGAATCCAGTAACTCTACCAGCCTGATGATTGTCACTGATCATTTATTCCAACAAAACAAACCCCAGAGAAGACGGCCCTCAAGGATACCTTCACCCTGTTTACCATGTAAACAGTGAGAAGTTAAGTCATGGTTATACCAAGGAATTTACTGTACACTGTCTGGTGATCAAAACATAACAAGCATGCAATGAATTTAAGCAGCTGCATTTTTAAAAAAAAACAAACAAACAAAATAATAATACACATCTAAATTAAAACAAAAAGAAGTTCATATGACACAAAAGTCCACCAACTTTTATCCAGAACAGTAATCTGACCTCCCATAATGCTATTTAGCTGGTATAAAGTCAAAATTAAAATAATACTAATAAGTTGGAAAAAGCAAAACCCCCTCAAATATCAGTTTCATATATTAAAGATCTAAAAAATTAAAGATGGAATCAATAAACTCTGCTATTTTTCAGAATATATAGTACCAGCTAGCACCCATACAACTCTCCTCCTCCCTGTGAACTATACTGTAGCACATTTTATTTAAATGAGCTGTCGAGACAAATCAGATAAAAAGGTAACAAGTCTTAAACCTATAGTTATGAGGTCTTGGTAGTGATCATAACAGATATATGGGTTTCCTACACTCAACAAAACCATGGATTACTCTGTCAGGATCCCTACCCAGACCCCATAAACATATGCGCATATTCCTGAAAGGGTTAAACTACTAGCTACATTTAACGAGCTTCTTTTACAGAGTTTAACAAACATGTTCGCACTTTTAGAAAAAAATAAACTTAAGAGATTAACAGCAAATATAATTTGTTTGTTTATATATCTTGTGTAAAAAAAAACAAAACAAACAAAACAAACAAAAAAAAAAACAAACAAACAAACAAACAGCAATTGCCCTTCTGGTCCAGATAAAAGCTGGTGAAATGTTAAATTACCTATGTTTGTAAACAGTTTTAATATATTACTGTATGTGTCCACTTGGAAAACATTTTTTTTAATATTAAAAATATTATACATCTTCAGCCCAGTGTTCTGTCCAACATGCTTACAAAAGTAAAAGAATAAAATAAACGGTATGTTAAAATGTGCTTGTTTAAGTTAAAGAAGATCCCTGGGCTGTCTGACAACTTGAGGAGAAAAGAGTCTTCAAAGAGACAGATGTGTCTGTGTTCAGTATGGCTGAGAGCACTGCCTAGTTTGGTAACAGTTAGATGGACTGGATGATGAATCCAGACGGGTCTCTTACCTGGGTGTAGGTCCTTTAGAGGGTGTTCTAAAGAATCTGGCAAGAAGTTATAACAGAATCCAAAGTTAAAAGAAAGCAAACTGAAAATGTCACAATAAAGCTCAGGTACAATAAATACTGTGCTGACTAACAGGTACAAGGAATGAAAGAGGATGAGCCAGGTTGTCAAGTCACTGTGTGTTAATTAAATCTTTGAGATCCTTCCAGATTACTCCTTAAATCCATCTCCCTAAAATACATCAGCTTTGTTGAGAAAATTTTCCAAGAACTTTAAAAACCATTAAGTGCATACAAAAGTAAAACCTGGTCAATGGATGAACATGTAACTAAAATAACACAGTACATATTTGTCCACAGATCACAATTAACAGCTTCCACTAGTGTATACAATAAAATTTATTAATGTGAAATCTGACATTCATCTGTCCTGTCACAAATAATTCTAAAAATCAATTTTTTCAAAATAAAAAAATCATATTTCCTTTATAAAAATATATAAATGCAAATTTTCATTGATGCAAAATATCTATATGCTTCACAATAAAATATCAATAAGTTAAAGACAAGAATACCACTAATTTCATTCACATTACATTTATAGTTCATTTTAAAAGTGTGATTTACAATATATGAACGCTGTTCAGAATGTTAGAGATCAGAACTCAACAAGGTAATGAGTGCTCTACTGCCTGGGTAACAACAAAATCAAGAGCATAAATTTTTTTTAGGAATTCCAGAGAGATGGACCCCTTTTTTGATGTTTCCTCACCTCTTCCCTGGAAGACAACCGGACTTATCCACTAGTAAAATAAACATCTAAAAAATGCTACATGAATACAGACCAATAAAAAGTGGATGACCAAGTAGATATTATCATCACAGACAATACATAGATATGTACATCATTTTAGTATTTAACAGTGCACAGAAAATCTTTTACCTTTTCTTTTTTTTTTCATGCAAGGTTGCACATAAGATTAAATAAGTTGTTTTAAAGGTGTTTCCAGGAAAGTAAAATGTATTTAAGTTAAAAACCAAACATCATTATTATTAATTACTGCCTACATTAAAGCAGGCTGAATTTCAAGGCTTATTTGGGAATAAGAATAGCAAAAGAGAATCAAAAACAATAAATTGTGTGGTTTTGTTCAAGATGTTGCACCAACAAAAACAGACAGGCTGGAGAGATTATTTTCACTAAAAAGAATTTCAAACAGAAAAAATGTAGAGCCAGGTGGATGTGTCTTTTCTGGAGTGATAACATATCTATGGTTATTCACTAGAAATAAGCCTCAAAACAAAACAACTGAGTGTTTTCATAACAAACTTTTAAAAGGAAAAAATAAGGGAAGGAAGGATAGTGTCAAAAGTACAATGATGATTAACAACTAAATATCTAAATGAGTTAAATCTATTAAACAATTAATGACTTCCAAGAACTAACTGTTATGTAATAAATAACTACAAAAGATCTTGAGAAATTTTTGCTCTATGCATTACCAATGTAACCTCAACTAAAACATCCTTGAAATGACTGACTGGCAGCAAGATACTGCAGCCCCAGGTAGTACAGGTGAGATTAAAGAGTACTTTTCCAAGCACAGTGTACACACTGCTTATGTTAAAAGAAACAAAAATGATTAAGATAACAGCCGTCCATACTGTTTTTTATAGTGAAAATAAATTAACCAAAATAATTATTGTCCACTGGAATCCATCTGAAAGGGAGAAAATTGAAGCAACAACTAAAGCAAACAGCATCACACTCTTGTGAGAAAGGAAATTTGGGAGTTATGATATAGATGCACTTAGATTTAGAGCTGTTGTTTCGTTATCCTGAAATATAAAATATTGTTTGCTTATTTGTTTTCTTTATAGTGGATTAAAAAATAAACTGAATACCAAACATCCTACTTATAAAAATACTAACACAAAGTAAAATTTATTTTCAAAAGTGGAAGCACAAAAGGTCGGGTGATATCACAGGGTACAGAACCAATTTCTTAGTCATATTGCCACTAGATATAGCTTTTAAAAATACAAGCAACATGGTGACAAATTTAAAAGATTTTCTAGCTAAACTCTACAAATAATTTGGTTTAAAGACAAGGACATTAGCAGCAAGTAAGGAAATTCAATTATTCAAAATTTTGATAGAGATCAGTTGTTTTTTTATCCTTCCATCAGTGCCAAATATGAGTTAACTCCATTAAGTCAGGTTCGTAGAGACTGCACTAAGTGAAGATAAAATTCATTTGCTTAATGTTTGCAAAAGTACTGTAAAATCTCACAATGTGTAGAATAATAAAAATACCACAACCTTAATAGTAAATTTGGAACAACTTTTCATTTATTTTTAAAGTTGTATTTCAAATGCCATGCACTGCAGATCTAACTGATAAAATAACCTTTATATATATATATAATATGCACTTCTACCTTGGTTTTAGAATCAGTCTTCCAATGGCCTCAAGTTAAAGCAAAATTTGTCTTTTTAAAAAAACACAAAAAAACATTTTCAGTATACTAGACACTTGTGGAGTTTTTAATAAGCTATTATTTTCATGAACTGTTGAATGCAACATCAAAGTATAATTTGCTCAACAAATACATATTAAACAAACAAACAAACCACACGCTGGTTAATTTGGCGTAACAATGTGACCAACTTTGTGATGTATGGGAAACAAAACAAGCAAATTACCTGTTTTGATGTGTGTAACCACCTTACTACACTAAACTCAATGCTGCTCCCCAAACCAACTTTGGCATGGTTCAATACAATTTTTTTTTTTTTTTTTGGTAATTTATCTATCCGATCCGAATATAAGGAAATAAAATGAAGTAAAAAATTAGACACTCTTAGTGCCAGATCAGTATGTGAAAATGCCAAAAACTCTATTATCTTTCCTTCCATTTTATTAATTCAAAGGCCAACATATCTGATTGTAAATGTTAGTCAGTTCCCCCTTTTCACAAGTGAAAATATTTTTACTAAATATACGGATGCGCATAATTCTACTGCTACTGTTGGAGAGAGAAAACCTAGTTAAGAATTTTACTAATTTATACTTATATCCCACTCTTCTGTGTGTGTGTGTGTGTTTATCATATTTACTGACAGATAGAAATGTTACAATCTTCTGTTTGTTTTACATATTTTAAGCCATCCCTGAATTCCATCAAATATAGTAGTTGCCCAATTCTACACTCACTACATGGCAACCTATATAACTGCATCTCAGTCACTAGTAGTACTTAGAAAATCAGCCACAAAGTTGGCCACATGATAGAACCACTGCAATGTGTGAGGGGAAGACAGAGAAAGAACAGAAGGAGGGTAGATAGAGAGGAAAAGGAGAAAAGGAAAGAGTGTAGCACCCTCAGGCAAGTGTACCTGATCGGAATTTTCTCCAAGAGCCTGCAACTTTATAGGAAAGTCAAATAATCAGTGCATGTAAACAGATAAATATTTTCAAATCTGAAGCATACAACACTGGCATTAGTAGTACAACAAACATTTATCAAGCAAACCGGACAATTGAATCATGCAAATGTTTGAGCAGAAAGTAAATTCCATTTTATATCTAGATAATTACCAGTAAGAATTTTTTTTAAAATGTCCTGAATAAAAGAATTAAAAACTACCTCCCAACAAAAACACCTATGATTCAGTTTATAAAAAAAAATTTTTTACTTTCCTAAAAAATAAAATTGTCAACAATTTCAAATATCAACTACATCGGTCATCAAGAGCATCATCACAGAGATTTTGTCAGTTTTTGGAAACACCATTTTTTCTTTTTTCTTGATAATAAATTGCAATCTATGTTCAGCCACAGAAAATGGAATATGGAATAGAGAACCAAAGATCTCCAATGACTGAGGCTGATCTTATATGAATAGCTAACTTAGTATTTACCTATGCCATAGTTACTGATAACAAGTGAAAGCTGTAATGGAGGAAGCCAGGTAAAAATACTTACCATGGTAGTGGGCAGGATGGGTGTCATGAGGAACGATCTTCCCAAGACGTGCAGGATACTGAAAGGCCACAGATGAAGAAGAACTGTGAACTGGCATGATCTTCCGAGGACTTGAGGGTTCGGATGGAGGCTGGGAAACAGATACGGATACGCTGGGGATCTGAACACTCAGCTGCTCATTGATTGGCTGCTGGTGGATAGCTGCAGGTGTGGGAAGACTGCGAACATCAATGCCAAACCCTGGCTGGACCAGAATCTGCCAAGACAAGAAAGATTTTGTGGAATTCCACCCAAGTTATAATGGTTCCTCCCACCCTTTTTATTTTTTTAAGTAAAAACAAAACAAAAAAAAAACATGCAGACAATGAATAAAAGCAAAATAAGACATTTCAAACCTACTTATTTATTTAAAACATTGACTGCACATAATGCCGGGAAAACGTCTGCTACAAGCAGTAGAGTAATACAACTGGTGAAAAAGGAAAAAGATGCTAAAAATAGCAATGTCTTACCTTTCCTGGAAGCATGTAGGATTGGAGAGTTTGGTGTTTTAACAAAATTCTTAAAATAACTTTATACAGTTTTTTTTTTTGTTTGTTTAAACTCTTAGATAATTTGCAATTCTATGATAAAGAAAACTTCACTTCATTTGTACCTCACCATCTATGTATGCCATCTCTCCACGCAGCACCACTCTACGTACAACACCACAGACTTGACGCCCAGCAAAAGGGGTCCATTTGGACTTGGTGAACTTGGAGCTCTCAGGTATGGTGTACTTCGTGTCCAAGTCAACTTCCACATAAGTGTCCAGCTGGTCAGGCAGATTGAAAATCTTCTTGGGATTGGTGTGCAACCGGTTAATGATGTCCTGAAATGACCACCACAAACATGCAGCAATATTACCCATTTTAACATGAAAATGGCTGTCTTTTCAGTACTTTTTCAAAGTCCCACAAGCATCTAAAACTAAAATTCAGCAATATTTCAAATAAAGATTAAAAAAAACAACCACCTGCATCTCCACTAAAATATCTTAAATATAAATAAATTTTAAAAAAACATCAGTTTAGAAATTCATGAATCTTCCTGATTTAAAGTTGAGTGTTTCAGAAAAAAATTCCTTGGCTTCCAAGAGGTTCAAAAACATTCTTCAGACATCACTAGGTGCTTAGCAATCACTTGAAAGGAGGCAGCCTAATAGAAGTTATCACTAACTCAGAGCTAGCAGGTATTAACAGCATTTTCTTTTATTGTTAACAAATACAAATGCCAGAGGATAAGATGGCTAACTCATCTTTTTTTTCAGTAGGAAGTTGTGCAGAAACAGAATACAAACTGCAATGAACAGGAAATGGAATGCTCTAGCACTTGGTTTACAGTTCGTAGAAAAAATTCATCTACTCAACAGCACAAAAAAAACAAAGCTTCAACATCCAGTTGATTATTTGGCAATAAATTTTAAAAAAAGGACAAGAATGGCAAATTTCTCTAACTGCATTAATTAATTTTGACATACAAATAAGTTGCATTAACACAGATACCTCAAGTGTCAGCCTGCCCTCGTGAACAGCAGTCAATAGCAAAGGCAACATGGTCTCCAGCCCAGGAAAGCCAGGTGGGGGTTTCTCACTGTCTTTCTCTTCCACAGAGTGGGGAGCTGGAAAACAATGTGACAGAAGTTAAATGGAACAGCAGAATTCTGGCACCCACTTTATGTAAGCCAAATCACAACTTGCTACAACAAACAAACAAAACCACTGACCATGGTCTGTAGCAAAACAGTCGATGATGTCTAGGTTGTCCCAGAGGGCCTGCTGATCTTCCTTACTACCCAAACAGGGTCTCACCTGACCTCTTCCATGTCCAATCGTGTCTAGGTCCTCAGCCAACAGGAATAAATGATGTGGGGCGACTTCACAGGTCACATGAATGCCCCGCTCTTTAGCTGCCTTGATTATCAAAATCTAGACAAAGAACAAAGTAGTTTTCATGTCAGCTCACACACAAAGTTAGTTACTAAATTCATTCATAACCAGGGATTTGTTAACAAAGCTGTGCTGTAGCACCAACCTCAGTTAAGTGATCATCCACTAGTTGGGTTTTAGAGTAAGCCATCCCCAGATCAGGCAGCCTCTTACCATTCAATTAAACACCACTTTACACTTATTTGCTGCATTTAGAATCCAGGTAAGATGCAAAGTTATGGTTAAGCACGACTCACCTCCTCTCTCCTCGCCACATGACAAATATGAATTGGTCGCTGATAAAGTTCAGCCAGTAAAATGACAGCTGCTGTGTGGGTGCCCTCAGCATGGACACACAACGGCATGTGCTTTGGCCAGTGTTCAAAATGCTACAAGAAAAAAAAAATCTAATTTTTTTTTAGTTTCCTTTGAAAGTGAAGTTTCATCACAACTAAATAAATAAAACCGAAAATCAATTTTTGAAAAAATAATTGATTGACCAGGTGAAGAGTTACAAAATTTGCAGAATATCCCAAACCATAATGGCAGTCATCTCTTCTGCACACAAAAAAATCACTAAGTAAATTTTACCTTCATCCACACTGTGACATCATCTAATTTTAAGGTGGTAAAAGTTTCATTGAGGTACATCTTCAAGGCTGCTGCCTTGTTGCCAATCAGAGGAAGAAACTGAGCATTTTCTTTACTGGCTCCCACATACAGCCCATAGTCACAGTGAGCTGAATTCTTTGCCAGCTGAAAGAGATTGGATGTGTAACCACCTAAAATCAACATGTTTCTTCATTTTAATGTTCTAGCTTTACCATTTACACTACGTCTTATTCAATGCAATTAGATTCTAAATAGTACTAACTATTTAAAATGATTTTTAAATATTAAGACATCTACAATTCTTTAATACAGAATAATGCACAAAATTTCTTTGGGTTATTAGAAAACACATTCCCTAAATCACAACATACACATCTGTTTTACTTATTACAGTATCCTCAGGAGTATAAGCATGGGACCAATGCAACTTGCTATATTGAAAATGGTGGTGGTAGACTATATTTCAAAGGAAATCACATGAAAAAAGTCAGTGATATAGTTCTTGGAGGAACCACTCATTCATTAATACTGCTTATGTAGTAGGCAAAACAAAAAATTGCAATTAATGGGCAAGTACAAAATTGGAAAATATTTTCAATGTCTCTGCGTAAAACAATCTTAAATAAGGAATGCCTTAAACATGATATGTTCCCCTACATGTGAGAGAAAGTAAAAAAAAAGAAGAAATGACAATACAATAAAAGTCTTAAATTAAAGCAAAATTTTATTTAGCTCAGCATCAATGCATAAGATGTGACAGAAATGGATGCTCATTATATACATTTAAAAAAATACAAAATAAAAAAAAATAACTGTAAGAAATCCATCACAAGTTTGACACTTCTAGTTGAAAAGTTATTTTCTCTCTACCCACCCACCAATAAATGTTTGTAAACCAGAAGCTGTTTTGCTACAATGCAATGTTGTTTTTTTTTTAACAATGACAAACCTGTGAGTCAGTAAATCAATTTTGACTCCACTCACAATACACAAATGCACTACTGGCAGTTCCAAACAAACAGCTTAAATATGACAACTCTCACCTTGTGTGTCAGAGAAAAAGATGCTTGATCCACGACTGCAGGGTTTGTGTTAGGCATAGCCAGGATTAGAGTTATTCCCCCTGCCAAAGCAGCAGCTGTTGCAGACTTCCAGTCCTCTTTGTGTGTGGCACCTGGTTCTCTTACATGAACATGAACATCAATAAGACCTTTAGAAAAAATAGGTAAAGTCAAACCAAACGTTTTTTTATTTAGATGCAACAGTTATTTTTTTTTTCATGCACCAATGAAAACACAAAGCTGCTGTTGATAGTTACCTGGCAGGCGAACTACCTTCTGGGAAGCGATACAGTCAATGTGTGTCTTTAATGATGGAGCAGTCCTGAGACGACGCAAAGCCTAATAAAATTTTTTTTAAAAAGTAAATACTATATTAAAAATAAATAAGATATTTTTATGCATGGTATACAGATGAAAATTGATTTAAGATTCTAATACACAAATAACTGTTGAAACCATTTTTCGTTTTTAATACATCCCAGCATATCAGTCGATATCACAAGATTCTCAAAGAGCTTGACACAGAGTAATAATTAAAACAATGCAAACCACCCAGAAAGGTGATGGCAGAGACTGTTCAGACTATATAATTAACACAAATAGTGAGGAAGCAAAAAGCATGTAATCAGTCATGCATTAGTCAAACATTAGATTTATCATTATCAGGGTACACTGTGTGAAGTTCATTAAAGACAGGTGTTACCAGAAATGAGATAAACCATACCTCAACAAATAGTTTGGTACATTTCACATCAGTGATCAGGGGGACAGAGTAATCCACAGCCATGCGCCGTGTCTTGTAGCCCTGGGTCACAAATGAAGATGCTCTATAGAAGCCACCATTTCTCATTGGCAAATTGATGACAAGATCAAACATGTTCTCAGCCAGGTAGTTTGCAATGGTCCTCTGTTCTCCAGCAGCACCTGCTTCTGCAATGTCCTCATAAGGCCAGTCCACTGGCCGGATCTGGAGATTTTATCACCAATGATCAATCAGATGACAATATAATAATTAGTCTTTAAGTAGGAAAAATAATGTACTGACAAAATAACAATGCAAAGGCATTTTAAATTACCAAGATGTTGCCCTGTTTTACCTTAACTCCATGTTCTGTGTAGAAATCTGCAGTACCCATGCTGGCAAACAAGTCATAGCCCAAGTCTTCCAGGGTTCGTACAGCAGGCAAGAGCTCATTTTTATGCTGCAGGAAAGTAAAAAAAAAAAAAATATATATATATATTTTAGAAATCAACCCTAAACCAATAATTTCACATAATTTTTCTTTAATAAATAACCTGTTTTTAGGTTGCTGTCTAGTTTACAATACAGTGTCCACATTGGTTTTTGTGTGTGTGTGTGTGTGTGTGTGTGTGTGTGTCAGTGACCAATTGAGGAAGAGGAATTCCACATTATGGACAAAAAAAAAAAAAAAGTAACACGGGACTAGATTTTTCCTAAAATTAGACAGAGATGTGAAGAAATAGCAGATGTAGAGATTTTAAGTTACTTAAATATCAATATTCTTTTTTTTTTTGAAAAAGAATACTTACAAGTTACTATATTACAACAACCAACCCTACCTTTAAGTTTCACAAAACAAAGTTAACTGCCCTAGATTTATGATCTAGCAACTTACCTTGAAGCTACCAATAGAAATAAGAATATTTTTCCGCGGAATTTTGAAGCCTGTGCTGAGCTGTGCCTTAAGGTAAGCTTCATACCTATCCTCTCCAAACCCAGCAACCTCTCCAGTGCTGGCCATCTCCACCCCCAGTAGCACATCTGCTCCTTGCAGCCGCGAAAATGAAAACACAGGAACCTGGACAAACAACAGCAATAATAATAATAATAATTTTCTTCTAATACAGAAAAATTTAAACAACAAAAATACTTGCCATTTACTATAGAGATTACTGGTTATTGAATTGTTTTCTAGGCAAATATTTACTATGCACAACTGCCATCACACATACAAAATGAAACAAACAAGAATTAAGTCTGTCCAACAATCCCTCCCTCCCTCCCGCAAAGTGATAATCAATCAGATCCAATACAAGCTAGCCAGTCAACATCAAGTGATGCTTGATTAAGACAAATCAAATCATTTCTCCTTAATAGTGTTGGTGTGGTTTGAACAACCTGTAGAAAATAAATAAGTAATAACTAAATGGTTGTGATGAATAAATTATACATTTAAAAAATGACAGCAATTTGTTTCAAAGCAGATAGTTTTAAATTTTTCAATTACTCTGAAGTTAGTTACCCGTGTTGTTGAAAGTGCAAACCAACCAACCACTGACTGCAGTCACTTACCTTCAGAGCCACCTTCCCGCACCCATTGAGGACATTGACTGGCTCCACTTTCTCTCCCAGTATAACCTGAGTTGCCACAGCCACAAAGTCATGATCGAGAGACTTTGAGATGAATGGAAACGATCTAGACACACGGACATTGCACTCTATCACCTTTAGCTGGTTGTCCTATCACAAAACAAGCACAGTAATGTTTTTATGACAGGAATCCAAACTAATCCATAACTTGTTCTAATTCTGAGCCAAAATATAATTAAAAACAAACAAATCATTTTACTTGGATGTGTCTGCTAATTTCTGAATAGCTGGTTAAACAATATCCAACCTGTAACAAAATAAATTGCCACATTGCTGCAGGAGATAGCAACAGGTACACTTTCACAATACATCATCCACATGGAGTAAATTTAAGGATTAAACAGAAATACTCAGAAAGATGAGCTCTTATTGATAATTTGCCAATCTTATGGTTTCTACTGAAATCTCAAACAAGGGATCAGTAGCAAATGTCAGACATACCTTAGCTATGAGCTGTAAGTTGAATGGCCCAGTAACCTCCAAAGCTCTGCCTATAGCACAGCAGATGACTTTGATTTTGGCCAGGGTTTCTTCATTTAGGTCCTGTGGCGGTGTTACCAGGGTTGCATCCCCAGAATGCACTCCAGCATTTTCCACATGTTCTGATACAGCCATCCCCACCACCTCTCCATCACATGCCACAGCATCAACATCTATCTCCTAGTTGTGAATAATAAAACATAATAAATGCAGTCAAAAGAAAATAGCATAGCTCCTAGGTCATTTTTCTCATCTTTCAGGTAAAATATAAATTAAAACATTTAGACAAAGTAATAACAAACCACATCCATGTGATATGACTACAGATTTTGAGCAGCAGCATCTTCCATATTCTAAAACTACTCCCTTTTACCAGTTTTTATTTTGTTTGTAAAAAAAAAAAGTTACTAAATTTAAAAAAACTGCAGAACAAACAAACAAACAAAAAATATGTATCATAAGTGGTTCTAGATACAGGTGGATAACTTTCATGAGTACTACATGAAAGGGTTTTACAGAGGAGTTGTCAGGGTAAATCTACATTTTCAAAAATGGACAACATAAAAGCTTATCAAGTAATAATATCACAATTTAACTCAGTAAATCCAAACAAGTTCTAATTTAATTTTTTTGTCAATATCCATCTGGCTTATTTCTTACAAAACATGATAGTCTAAAGTAAATTTTACACAAGTAAAGTAATAAGCCTAAGTTACCACTGCCATCTTTCAAACAACATTTTACTGAGTTTTTTGTGAGTTATTTTCAAGAGAAATAGAAAACTATAAAAGAAAGAGAGTTTGGAAAAGAGAGACTTCTTGCTTGAAAACAATAGTAAAGAATACTGCATAAACAGAAGCCAATCATACAACATGCATAATGTCACGAACACCCCTGACCTCACTTACCTTGGCATCTAAGATGAACTTGGAAATGACCACAGGGTGCTCCTTGGAGACAGCACTTGCCTGGGACAAGAAGGTGTCAAGATCATGGTGGGAATGAGCTACATTCATTGCCACTCCACTCAAAACATAGGATGGCCTCACAAGGCAAGGGTAGCTAACCTCTTCACAGAATTTTTTAGCAGTCTAAAAATGAAAGCACTTTATATAAGATTTCAGCATTACTTGTCATCACACAACTTCATTTGTTTCTTCTTCACTTGTTTTTTTTTTCTTTTTCTATAGATTTAGTTAAATAGTTATAAGCAGGAAGCCATTATGAAAGCCCCCCCCACCAAAGAAAAAGCCAACAATTCATTAATTTAAATGGACAACTGTCACCTACTGTTAAATTCATTCAAATGCCAGCATTTTACTCCACTCATTAGCAATTCAGCTACCAATAACTACTCCCTGATATCAAACCTTGCCAAAAATTTGGCTAATTTGTAATTATGACTCTGTATATTAGCTCAAAACCCCTAATTATTAAAAAATCCTTTAAGCTTCTTAAATGTATAAAAATTCAAACTAGGTAGATCTAAAGCCAGCAATCACCATGAAAGCAGTTAATGTTCCACATTATTGACCTTCAACACTTACATCAATTGTCGACAGTTCCTTCCACCGAGGTTGGGAGATACCCATGTTGTCTAACATGCGAGAGAACTTGAATCGGTTCTCAGCATTGTCAATAGATTCTGGAGAAGTTCCCAGAATTCGGGCCTAAAAGATAAGGTTATGTATGCCTGTTTAAATATCAGTTAGTTTCCAAAAATTTCTGGTACCTGAAAGTATTTTGCTGACAGGCTGCAATCTAAAAAAAAAAAACAAAAACAAAGCAGAATACAAAAACTTTCAAGACAAAACTTCGGTCATCCAGTTAGTTTTTTAACAGATGAATGAGAAAAAAATTTTGATATCCTATTCTTCCCTTATAGTGTTGTGGCATACAATTCTCTCTCTTGGTAATTTACTAAAATTTATTCAATATATTTACTCAAAGGAACACATTTTGTCAAATGTTGATCAAAATTAGTGAGATCTTGTTCACCTTTTTATTAGCATTTTTACATAACAAATACACAAAAAGATACAAAGAAAAATGATTTTCAACATTATGGTTTAATAAATAAATATATTTTTAAAATAAACAAATTTATGATTACAAAATACTGCCATGAAAATAGCAGCCATAGTACATTATCTATACTAGAAAATAAGATGTACCTGTTGTCGATGGAGATCCATAGCAATATTGTTGGGAAGCTGACCACCCATTGACAAAATGATACCCTCGGGGTTCTCCAGTGTGTAAATATCCATCACTGTCTGCAAATGAAACAAAAATTCCACTATTACCATCAGCAGTTGGATAGATCGGTCTTGACACACAAAAGTATGCTCTAATGATATGCAAATCTATAAATCTACTGTGGAGGATTTTAGCAAGGAACCAGGTTAAAACATACAGGAGCAGATTGCATCTGACTTCAGGGCAAGTACTGCTAACTAACGGCTAACATTGCCAGGCAGTGCCACACATGTACATGATAAATGAACACCATGGCCTTGTTCAATACTATGACTGTACAGCAATGACACCTGGCAGAAAAATGAAATATAGTTAATTATATTTTTCTTTCTATTTAAAATATTTTTTTCCATCTTTAAAAATGTAAGATAGAAGACAGTAATTTCAATTTTTTTAAAAATCTTATATCTACACACACCCACCCACTGGTGATAGTGTAATGGTGGCATTATTCTTTGCCCAGTTCACCAAGCTCATTGGTGTGTAATGAATCGGGCAAGAAATAAGTCTGAGACACAGCCAAAGACCAGAGAGTACTAATATAGGAAAATACCATACAGTGGAACCCGCATAAGCTGACAAACCGTTTATGTCGACAAAGTTATCAAGTCCCGGTCCCACATGCTTTTTTTTTATTACTAAAAACACCTGTTTAAGTCAACATTGAGATAAAAAATTCCCACTTAATTTGACTTAAAAATTTAGTCCATATTTTAATAAAAAACTAACAGTTTATCTCGACATCTCGACTTGAAATCCATTTATAATTTCAGTGAAAATAACGGGTTGTTAATGACTCATGACAGAAAAACTAACATTTTGTCTTGGCATACCGACTTTTATGTATTGTTTCATTGACTAAAGTACTGAATAAAGCAGATACATAGAACAATAGCAGTAAGAGATATCTACTGGTCAAGGCAGGAACTCGAACCAGCCGGAGAGCAGAGCTCCGGTGACCTACTTTTTATTGATCGCTGAGTCAGGCCGGGCCCAACCAAAAATCAGTCACATCACAGTTTTTTATAAATCAACATTTGACAATTTTTCTGTATACATGTATCTGTTTATCTGTTTGCATCAATATGTGTTAAGACTGTAAACACACTCCTCCATATCATTAGCTGCAAACTCCGTGCATATCTCTTGTTCTCTGGCTGTCTGCCTCACAATCTCTGTCTGTCTAGCTTTGGATGATTTTAATTTGTTTAATGATGTAATGATGAATAAAATGTTATTAAATTATTTCTCTTTTGCATTATACGTGTATATTATGTATAAATCTTTCCTGTCTATCAGGAAAATATATATAAATAACCTACAAACTGGGACAGCATTTCAAACTGGCCTGGACAACGTTGCTAAACTGGACAATCCCGGTCAAGCCGGGATGTATGGTAAGCTTACATACTACATACTGTATTTTCTTGGGAAGTCTGCTTAAGTCAACAAGAAAAGATTGGTCCCCAGCATGTCGAGTTAAGCGGGTTCCACTGTATAAGGCACTAGCAGAGCATGTGCATGCCTTGTCCCTGTAACTTATCCTGCAGATGCCCATGTATATACACACAAGGCATAAATTAATATAAAATACTTCATTTTTAATTTTCGAGTGCACGTGCTAGTAATTTTCTGTAAATGCAGATAAATATTTTGTTGAAGATAAAGTTGATATTCCTCATTTTTTTTATACTATAAGGTGCTTCCATTCTCTCTGGTTACAAAATTAGGAAGAGATTTTTCTGCAGTCTGAAAGAAGTTAATACTATCAGCTTTCAATTCTCTGAATGACAAACAAGATGAAAATGTGAAAGCTATGCTTTCTCTTGTAGAATGCTTCTGAAATGATACAGGGTAGCTGAACCTTGGTCTGCAATATTTTCAGTGAAGTCAAAACTCTATAAGAGAATACAACTGATTTCTTGCTGAACATGGAGCAAGAATGTTCAGAAAGACCCTAATGTACAACATGTTGAAATATCATTGTGGTTCTATTCTTAAAGTATTTCAGACTTTCTTGGTAGCATCAATACATAGTACAATTATAGGACAAGCCATCAATCACCAAACCCTGTTAAAGACTGATCTCCATTCCTCATTACTTAGAAATAGTCAGTATTAGACTGATTATTGTTTTAAGTGGCACTGAGACTCCCCAGTTTGATCCTTATCCAGCAATCTCTCTCTTCCCAGAGAAAAGAACTTGACATATTGATGTTGTCTTTTCCAGTAGAGAATTTGCAAAAAGTTATTCCTAAGCTTAGAATAATATGTAAATGTAGAACCTTATACATAAATTTGTGTTATCTGTCTTATCTAATCTTTGTTGAATAAAAATGTACTAAGTTTTGAAAAGTTTATTCATAGTTTTAATAGTTACGTGTACTGGTAAATATAGTGTTCATGCATTTGGAGGCTTTATAGCTACAAAAGTTGCCTAGTGAAAAAGTGGCTATGATGAGCAATGAGGAATTTAAGATTTTGTTAAATTGTCTTTTCAAAGAAATCAGAAACATTTACAAAACAAAACATACTAAAATATTGGCCTACTGGTCAATATGAGAAACATGGGTGAGGAAAACAAAAAAATATCCCATAGAATTTCACAAGTAACATGATATTAGCTGCTTCTTTGAGAAGATTAATCACTGTAGAACAGTCAACTTAAGAAATCAGTATACAGACTACTGAAAATATATCCATGTTGTACTCAAACGTCAGTTTTAAAAATGTCATAACTCTCATTGTAGCAGTGTAACTGATATTTTAAGATTTACTTTATTAGAAAAAATGATAAACATAAGTAATATAGTATAAGTTTTCTTGTTTACTTCTCCAGTGTCTACCAGCTACATAAAACCAGCTAAGTGTCTGTAACTATTTGGACACACATCATTATTAATGCAGATAACACCTGGCCAGCTTGTTCTTGCATTCTCTCTTTGCCTTTTATTTATTGCATTATTGATTTGAAGCCTTGCTGATCATTTTCTTCAATGCCTAGATTCAACTATTTGTTTTAATTTACAGGTGCAAGCATGAATGAACTCTCGCCAAGTGCTGATTTAACTTGTTTCATTATTTTTTTTTAATAATGAAGTTTCCTAAATTACTTTCCAAAACAAAATTCCTTCACATCTTAGCAACAACTGAATACCAATATAGTAGGCTTTTTTCAATCCCAAAATATTTTTCAGTCACTGTAATATAAATATGCAGGTTTGGCCATTGTTTCCTAGTTGGACTATTTTTATATTTCTGCCTGGTCACAGAAAATCATAATACTGACAATATAAAATTATGAGTGTCTTCTGAGGTAATAAGCCCACAATAAATTTCAGGGTTTATGCTCCTAAGAGAATATAAATCTCACCCAGTCCTTTAAAAAAACAGAAGGCAGTAAAATGAAATACCACTTACTTCAAAAGAGATTTCATCAAAGTACAATCTGTCACACATGTCATAATCTGTACTGACAGTCTCTGGATTACAGTTCACCATAATGGTCTTGTGTCCCAGCTATTATTAAAAATAGTAGTAAACAAACATGGTTAATTGTACTGTGACACATTAATCTATGAAAAAAAAAATCTATTTTTTCTTGTTGGACACAGTTGCCCTGGTGGCACAATAGATTAGAGCACCAGTTAAAAATAAAAAATGTTAATTTCTTAACTTAGTAACCATCTGAAAATAAGTGGATTCAGGCTTGCTATTGAGTAAATTAAAATATACTGTAATCTGTTCTTACAAATAGTATCATTATTTGTAAATCCAAGCAGTTTTTTTTTTTTTTTTGAAGATCAAAACATACACTGTAGAATTATTCTGAAGATGGTGGAAAATGCCAATTGTACTACATTTAAACTCTCCAAGCCTTTATAAATATCAACATAACTGAGGCTAATGAATTTCATTTTAAAGCAGTCTAGTTTAGTTGGAAATTAAATGTGTTTATCCATGTCTATCACTCTCACATTAGTGTAAGCAACTGAAAAAATTCTCTTAATTTTAGACATTTTTTGGAGAGATTTTATGTAGCTAACTTGTGTTTGCATCAATTTTGTTTCAACATTTTCATATTCTAGTTTAATGCTAAATTAGTTAAAATAAATAAAAGTAACAGAATTTATTAGCTGTTATAAATTGTGACCAATTAGAAACAGATGTGCTTGTTACCCGTCTCAATTCTCTCATGCAGTTCACAGCACACCAGTCAAACTCAACACTGCTCCCTATCCGGTACACGCCTGACCCTAGTACCATGATGTAGCCACCTGGGAAGGGGAGGTCATGCTCTATACTGTTGTATGTCAGATATAAGTAGTTGGTCTGTGCTGGCCATTCACCTGCTACTGTGTCTATCTGTTTCGCCCATGGTTGAATCCCAAAGTTGTAGCGAGCTTTCCTTACAACCAGCTCAGTGCTAGGGAGGAAGAAAAATTGCAAAAACAGAGCTTGCCTAAGTAAGGCCACCTGTTTTGAGGCCAAAATTTGCATAATAAAAACTGACATATTGAACTTATATTTTGTTAAACATTAGCATCTAGTTTCTAACAATTTTTAACATTACTATTTCCTTTCATGACTAATAGTTAAATTTAGCATTCCTTGATTAAAAAAAATGTCACATTTCATTCAGACTTAAAGTAAAAATTATGCAAATAAAAGATAGCTCATGGTTTTTTTTCCTTTCAATTTTCAAGCAATTTCAGTTATTTTTGTTATTTCTAACAAAAATTAGAAAGAAAATGCCCTATCTAATCAGGCAATCAATTTCAAATTCAACAGACAGTAGTAGTTTATATCAATGTGTAAACAGAAGTGAGTGACAATAGACAATATTTACACCAACTGATTGTGTTTACTCTTCACACTTAGCAAGTGTGAAAAAGTTGTTGTTCAGTTAAAAAAAAACACTACAGAAGAATATGAACCCAAACATTTTCTTGTAATAATTAGTTAATCAAGTCATTTGTCTGCTTGCTTTACAAAATATAATTCTCTGATGTCAGTGCAGCCCAAATAAGTTGTTCTATTTGTATTCAAAATGTAAGGTCTTTTCAAGTTGAAAGTCTCTCCAGAAAGAAGTCTCCAATGCAATTTAAGACCTGTATTTGTTGCAATATGTAAAAGGCAACCCACAAAAAGTCAAAGTTTTAAGTTCTGTACACATGGGTTCATTTACCTTTTAATAGCCACAGCTATCTGGAGGTCACAGAATCCCAATTGTTTGGCCTGCAGCAGAAGTTCAATGGGTAGGTCATTTGGCTGTAAATGAAATGAAGTCTTTATAGCATCGCTTTTTAAACCAATGTGCAGTGGAAGAACTGGACAATTTGTTTTTTTTTTCTTATAAAATTAAACATGAGAAACAGATGAATGAATACATCTACTAATAAAGTTATTACACCACCATGCTTAATTTTTATATTTGGAATTAATCCTTGTCACAAGTATCAATCATACTACAACACAACAAGCCACTGTCCATAACAAAGAACTGCCAAAATTGTTTAAGCAGAAAAAAGTAGCAAAAGAACACGCACTCGACTCCTGAATTGCTCCATCAGGGTGATGTGGTCGACAATAATCTTGAACTTATGTAGGAACCAGCAGTCAATCTTAGTCAGTTCATACAGCTTCTTGAGGCTGTAGCCTGCTTTCAGTGCAGCTGCAATCACAAAGATGCGTTTGTCAGTTGGGTTCTTCAGCTCCTACAGAGAGACAGAAATATTCTGGAGAAAATATAAATTACTAAATTATCTTCCATATAGATTTCAATGTAACCCAAGTCTTGACATACCCAGAAACTTAAATTAGGAACATAACAAAGTTACCACTAAGAATTTATCTCAGAGGCAATATAAGTGTCTACACTTTTACATTTTATTAAAGTTCCTACACCTAAACAAAGAATTACAACTGCTTGCAGAATTTTTTTTAAAATTGAGAAAAGCAAAAATTAATTTTGTATATTTATTTTTTAATTTCAACTTGCTCAAATTAAGACTTTCCGTCCTTTAAACAAACAAACTGCAAATTACGGAATAATTGGCATATTGTTTTATTTAATATAAAAATTGAGGCAGCTGGTTGGTGGCCTGCCTTCCAACCGAGTCAAACTCAACTGGTTCGGAGTACCTTTTACCCCTAGCGTGGTTTCTCCTCACTCTTCTGCACCAGCTGACCCTGTGGATTTCCTCTCACATCTGAAAATGAAGACTTCTATTGGTTTGCTGGGTACACGTGGTGAAGATGTGAAGATGTTGCAGGTAACTCACTTGGTCACCAAAGATAATAGCCTACACTTTCCCCTTCTAGCTTACAGCTCTGCAATGTCCTTAGACCTTGAATGAAGGTCAGAACAGGGGTCTGCTAAGATGTAAAAATGAAGACATTGACAAATTACAGTGGACTGGTTGGGCTTGTTTTGGTCAGTATCATCTTCAGTAATGGTATAGAACCAATTTTTTACACTGTCTGATCACAATGATAGCAATTATGTGTCATGATGATGATGATGATGTAAGAAATCTGTAACCCAGCAGCACAATGACTCCAGCAATTCACACTTTGATCATGACATGAAGCCACAGTGTTGTGTACAAGCAGATGCAGATGTGACAATCATGCAAGCAGTTTATAACTTCAAGCACTTTTACTATTATTATTATTATTACCACACCATCCATTCCTAAATAAAAATTCATCATAGATATCTATACCCATTAAGAGACCATTACATGTGCTTTGAAATGTAGCTAACATCAAAACAATCATTCAAAATTTATGCTTCCAGATCTAATTTTGTCAGAAATGTCCATACTGGGTGGCCAACAAATGTAAGGACTCACATCTTCTGAGGGTTTCTTCAGGTAAGGGTCAAAGCCCAACACACTTTCATCCATCATGCGTAAGGCTTTCTGTAGAGCTTCCTCAAATTTCCGTCCTATAGCCATCACTTCACCCACACTTTTCATTGAGCTTCCAATCTGAAACAGTGTACATTAAACTTACAAAAAGCCACTACTTTTGACAACTGGAAAGATAGATAAAATAAACAAACAAACCCAGATCATCATCGTACCTTTGTGGAGACTCGGGAAAATTTATTCAAGTCCCATCTGGGAATCTTGACAACACAGTAATCCAAACTGGGCTCAAAACAAGCTGTGGTGGAGTTGGTCACAGAGTTGCGCAAGACTGGCAGGGGTTTTCCCAGACTCAACTTAGCTGCTACATAGGCCAGGGGATAGCCAGTGGCCTTGCTGGCCAAAGCTGAGCTTCTGGACAGCCTAGCATTCACTTCTATAATGTAATACTTAAAAAAAAATAAAAATAAATAAATAAAATCAGAAGCATGAGTTTGAAGTATAGCAACAACATTAGGCATCAATTGCAGACTTAAAACTGCTATTTACTTCACAAACAATGGAATAACTAGAGTACTAGTCTTAAACTATACAGGGCCTGATTACCAATACTTCACTTTATCTGTTCTTGATAAGTCTTTTCAGCTTATAATATCACTGTAAGCAACACTAAGTATGGATTATCTATATTACCATCATCACATTCTCATGTAAATCTATTCCTAAAACACCACATTTCTGGATAGACTGTACTTGTTCATACTTCTGTATGTCCCAGTTTTTAAAACTTAAAACCTTATGATATAATGCAAGCTTAAACAGTAGAATATAGCAAGCCTTGGTTTTACATTTCTAGAGCAACAAAGTTAAGACGACATTGCTCATTAAATATCTCTGTCCACAACTGGCAACTCTGATCTCATTTTAACAGAACTAGTCACACCAATTAAACAATTTAATCATCCATTCTCTGCAGGACATTCTTGAAGAAGAAATGAAAATTTACAAAGCCAAAGAGATGAAACCATAAAAAGAGATGTTATATCAATCAGCTGACAAGGAATCAAAAATGCTAACAAGCAAATTTCTTCAGAATCTTTGCAAAAAAATTTTGCTGGATAATTTTAAAGTGAACACTATATATAAGTAACAAAGCTACGCTTGGTTAGAAATTAAATAAAGTAAATGGACCAAGCAATATCTTTAGCACATAAGTATGATATGTCATGTTACAATGTCTGCTTACTTTCTGAGATTCTGGACTGAGAGCATACTGTATGTTACACTCGCCCACTACTCCTAAATGGCGCACAACTTTGATGGCTGTTGTCCGCAACATGTTGTACTCCACATTGGTCAGTGTCTGGCTTGGTGCCACCACTATGGACTCTCCCGTGTGTATGCCCAGAGGGTCAACATTCTCCATGTTGCACACCTGCAATAGAAATAGAATATATCATCATCTAAACTGTTGCATGTTTTTAGAAAAACTTCCAAAATTTCCTTCCAAACTATAGTCACCTAGAACAGGAAAATACCTGTACATATTGAAAAAAGAAGTATTTACCAACAATGTACAATGAAATTTAATTCTAATATTCTTCAGGATGGTGCTTTATCCCACTGCTCTTATGTGACCAGTCTGGAAGAGGAATCAAAGCATTCACCTTCCTTAATATGAAGTCTAGTGAGCACCAGTGGGAGCATCTAGCTTGTCAGATAAAAGAAACTCCTGCTAGTGTGATGGAATTAAAGCTATAACATGAATAAAGAAAAGGTTTAAGCAAACCTTAATGCAAAATTTAGTAGATTCAATGCCAAATTTAAAATAAACAAATTATGCATACATGCACACACACACACACTAGAAGCTAAAATTTTGAAAGCAAACAAAGTTGGGAGAATTTATAACAATGATCATTATATTAAATTCATTAGTTAACTATGATGGATACATGAATGAATAATTTTGAACAGAAAAGAAAATAATATATTTAAACTCAAACATGGTTTTAAACATAAGAGTCACCCTTTGCCTTTAAAACAGCTTTATAAATTCTGAGCATTTTGGCATTAATTTATCAAAATGGTCCGATTTTAATGAATTTCAACATTTAATGAGGTACTATCATGAAAATAGCAGAATGCCTTGTTCTTTACTTTCCACATATCACCTGAGAAAATGCTTAGGGTCATTATTCTGTTGAAGATAAACCCTCCATCAGTAAGTCAGATGCCTTTGCTAAATACCATAATAATTTGCTCTGCAGTCTCCTAATTCTGTACAGATCAACTATAATTGCATCAAGACTTCCCCAAACTATTACACTCCACTTCAATGTAGTAGTAGTAGTCTGTCCAGCTTTTATGTAATATTACCCACTTCACCCATTTTTTTTTTAATTTGCAGTCTTATGTTGAGGTTTCTTCTTGGCCCCAAAATCATGTAGACCAGCAGATGTAAGGGGACACTGGCTTTGTTCTGGTGATATTCATCTATTCTGTAATATCAGAAGCTGAGAATACTATATTCTGCTTACTCAGTAACTTGAAGTATTGGTCCTCAGCCTCTCTCTCCATCCATGTTTGAATCAGTAGTCTGTTTCCTTTGCAGAGCACAATGAACTTTTTTTTAATAGATATGTCAAATTACTTTTCAGTTTCTTTTTTAGTTAAGCTTTCAACAGTATGTTTTCAGCTTAATTTCTTTCTTTTTCCATTCTGACCTTAAGGGGTAGCAGTAAGCATACTTGTTTTAGCACAGGACTGGCAATATCTAACTACTTTGTGCGCTATCCAATCAGGTGCCAACTATTTAAAATTACCTTACATGTGTAATTCCAACTAGTTTACATGCCTTATTATTTGGGACAAAAGGTGGCTATTATGACAACGACCATGTTTGAGTTTAAATACATTATGTGCTTGCTTTTTTTTTTATTTTAATTTATTTATTAATTCATATCTCTATCACAATAAATAAATAAATATAATTTAACAACGATTGTTTTCATTTTCCCCAACTTTGTGTTTTCTCCCATAATAATATGGCTATCTGTTATTATAGTATGCTAGTCTTTGTGAAAAAAAAAAGGCAAATAAAGACAAGCAATAGAGTGAAATTCTTTTTTTAGTACTTGGCTGAGACACCTTTTATAACAGGAGCCTCTACCCTGGTAGTGGAAATGTGAAAGTATGGGCTTGTTTCCCTGTATAACATTCTGCAAATCCATGCAATTCTCTCAAGGAGTTGTCTGATGGTTGATAGATTTATACTATGACAAAATAATGATCTGAAAAACAATGTAATGGTCAACACACAATACAGAAAATAATCAGACTTCTTAAAACAGTGGTTTGCCCCCCTTAATCTCCAGATATGGATGAGCCCCATGGAACTTGTGGGGGATGTAGTCGTCCTAAGCTAAGGAAACAATCCAAGCAATCACAGTCAGCTATGGAATTACTAATTATACACATTAAACGTGGCTATTTTGAATAAGAAAGCTTGAAAAATTCACAACAAAAAAAGTATGGTTTATACGTTCTGATAGTTTTTTTTGTTTGCCATGCTCATAGTTTTGAAAATCAGTTTATAAATTTTTTTAAAAAAAGTAATAAAATATCTTTAGTTATCTTAATTCACTTGTTTAATTTTTTTGAAAATAAGAGTAGACAAATCCAACACATTGAGTAAATACAAAGCAAACCCTTCTGTGACCTGGCAACCTGGAGAAGAGCAGCAGAGTTCAACTTTTCTTTCTTCAGAATAAATGGTGTCATGTTAATGGAAAACATGTCTAGACAGATTAGATTTACAATGCCAGATATAAACTCTGGTTGTTTTTTTTTTCTTCATGAAATTGAGTTAAATCAACTGAACTAAGTTTTTGGTTTAATTTAAAATTTTTCCATAATGTTATCAATTTATCCATATTTTTTCTCTTATTGTTTCAAAAGTAGTTTCATTTTTTTTTTCATTAAAAAAATTAAGACACTTATTATTTATCATTGCTGATTTATGTGACAGAGTTTTAAAATGAAAATCTAATCATAAGATACTATGTAAAAAGAGAACAAACTGAGGAATCAGCTGTCAGTACAGTACTCACAGTTATGCAGTTATTGTAGGCATCTCTAACCACCTCGTACTCCACTTCCTTCCAACCCTTCAGGGATTTGTCAAGCAACACCTGGGTAGTGTGCTTGAATGCTGTATTTGCCAAGGTGATCAGCTGCTCTCTATTTGCAGCAAAACCTGAACACAAACCACCCAGAGCATAAGCAGCCCTCAACATCACTGGGTATCCCACCCTGTCAGCAGCCTGCAAAGCCTGGAAAACAAAATTGAAAGGTGGAGACAGAGGATCTTTAAAAAAAAAGTATTAATCCACCCCATACCCTCAGCTACATAAGAGATATGTTAACAGATCAACAAAATTTTTTCTGGGATGAGAGTGAATAAAGAAAACACTTAGATTCTAGACTGTGTCATGAAGCAATCTTACAAAACAATGGCTGCTGTATTTAATTTCCAAACTGTGACTGATCTGGTAGTTCAATTTCAACAGGTTCAGATTTTCCACAAAATCCTTAAACTGGAGACTTATCTTTTCTTCCTTTTCCTGATTTAAAAATTATGTATATCTTTAAAATTAGCTTTTTCAGAAAATATATAAATTTGAGACAACTTACTCTCTTGTATGGCACCAAATACAGAAGAAACTTAACTAATCATCAGCATTCTAGTCATAGGTAAAAATACTTATCACTCGAAACATACCTGATCCAAACAGAATGCAGCCTCACTAGGAGGAACATGCTCATCTATCTCAGCCATCTTTTCAGCAAATATTTTCCTGTCTTCAGTCCACTCAATCGTTGGTACCTGCGTCCCAAGAACTTTCACACCATACTGGTCAAACACACCAAGTTTGGTCAACTGAATGCCACAGTTCAAAGCTGTCTGACCTCCAAAGGTCAGCAAGACTCCATCTGGCCTCTCACTTTTGATCACCTATAGAAAAAACGAAAATAGAGATGTCCAACATAATATATACATACATACACACAACAATGTTTGGTGTTTACCCAGGGGGAAGCATTATCTCAAAGCATTTCACCATAACATTATTTAGCACTAGGAATTTTTCTTTATGTTTATGCTACAGTTAATCTTTAAATCTAAAGTGGTGGATGGCTTTTGGTAATTCTTCACCTCCGATCATAATCAACAACATCCAACTTTAAGTAACATATTTAAACATTAAAAAAACTGGCTAAGTTATAATTTTAAGCCTTTTGTGTATCTCTCTCTGAGAGAGAGAGAGAGAGAGAGAGAGAGATACTTTTAATTGCTCATAGTTTATAAACTACAAAAAGTTCTAGAAACGTTTTATGTGACATCAACTACTATAAACAAAGGCAGATTTGGATAACCAGATGGAAAGATATAGCAATAACTTTCCAACAGCAGCAGCTGTCCAAACTCACCTCTGTAACATAATCAGCTGTGATGGGTAGGAAGTAGACTTTGTCAGCCAGGCCCTTTGATGTCTGCACCGTTGCAATGTTGGGGTTGATTAATACAATCTGTATGCCTTCTTCCTTTAGGGCTTTGATTGCCTATTGATACAAAAAACAAAATCAAAAACTTTTGGCTTGACAGTTTTTCCTTTTTTGATTGAGGATGTCCATGGTGTTGCACTGCTGACAGTAAAAACAGTTACAAGATCAGGAATGTATCCCTTAAGCTTTTCATTCATTCTATTCCCTAGATTCTTTAAAAAATAATTCTGTTCTAACCAATTCACAACTTCCTGATTCTTTTAAAGTTTACTAAGACATGTATGAAAATGATAGAGAAACAAATGCAGTGATACTATTATTTCCTCCTATGCTAGTTCCAATGAAATGCCAACTTTTGAAAATTAGTTTACAAGTTTTAACCTTTTCAGCTGTTAACTGATCTGCTAACTTTCTGCTCACTAAGCTTCCAGAGGAAAAGGAAAAAAAAACAAAACAAAAGCATTGTTTAAGAGAATTCACATTCCAGTACCTACATACAGATATATAGCAATATAAAAGAAATTACTTATTTAAAAAAAAATTTTTTTTTTTAATTTTATTTTTCAACCCAGAAGCCTTCAAAGATTCATCTGCAGATGACAGATACTGTTATCTTCATCTACGAATTGAAATTCATAATTCTTAGGCAACAGCAGAAAGTGAACTGAAGTTGTTGTTATACACCAGTTTTAACATTTGAAATCTCCATATTGGAGACCCAATGAAAAAGTGTAAAGCTGCAGTTATCTGCTCATGAGCATTGTATTTTCTGTGCAATGAGGGGGCCCTGAAGCTTGATTTTGGCAGGGAAATCCCTACTAAAACTCTTCATTTTTAGATGTAGAAGAAAACTGGAGTACCCTGAGATATCCCACATGAATGGCTGGTAAAAGAGAGAGAGAAAAAAAACCATGCTAGATATAGTAGTATGCTACAAGAGATGTGATGGTGGCAGTTCTTCATTCTCTGCTGACCTGTTTATTTTCAAATTTTCTCATAACATTGAGCTTTCAGGTGAGTGAGATACAGTACACAGCCTGTCCAAGATGTGAGGCATTTTACCAGTGAAGTGTTAAGTATAATTTTTAATATAATTTCTACAGACACTATAGTCTTCCTCTTAGTCAAAGCAAATAAAAGGTATTTTCCTTAGTAGTAATGAAGGCAGTAGAGGGTTTTGTTTAACATCACACCTATAACAACTTCCACAAAGCAGCCAGCTGCATTGAATATTAAGCCGGTAGTAACAAAGCACATACCTGGGAGCCTGAGTAATCAAACTCTCCTGCCTGGCCAATGGACAAACCTCCAGATCCAAGGAGAAGAATTTTCTTTGGCTCTGGTTGGCAAGTATCAGGTTTTTGAGTATAATTTAGATGCATCTGTAGATGATCCTTCACACTAAGGCTAAGTAGGGAGAGGAGAAGGGGTGTAAAAATAAGCAACAATATTAATTGGCAAAAATACAATTACCAAATGTTTTATGGAAATTTAATCCTCTCATCTTTTAATATTGGTATTTTGAAGTATAAAATAATAAAAGCATAAAATCAATGATATTTAAAATACAAAATAAAGAAAGAATACATTGTGGATAAAATTATCTCATTCAGCACTTAATTAACAAACGACCTGCTCTAAGTCTTGGGTCAGTAATATATCAAGTACATGCATGTACTATGAATTAAAGTGTACATAAAACTATACACTGCTGATGATTATTTAACCATGTGCATTAAAAAAAGAAAAGAAAAAAAAACAAAACAAAAAAAATGATTTTATTAACTGATTTTCTTTTTCAGCACTCAGCAAGTTAAATCATTTCTTCTGCTGTCTTTAAACCAAAGTCCACTGGCTGGGTCAGTTTGTGACTTAACATTCAAGGGAGCTACACACCAAAAACAAAAGCTAAAAGATGAAAGTCAGGCTTTACAACATTGTAAGTAGATTTCTACCAGTAAATGAAGGCTGCTTCAATGGCTTTATTAAAAACTGCTGTGCTTCCAGTCAACTTTAAACACACATACATATTTCAAATTCTGAGAAAATATTGTAGTCAAACACCAATGCAGATAAAGATAGGTTTTATTATTTTTTTTGCTAAACACTAATTTCCAACATGTATGTTTATTTCAGAGGTAAAATTAACAACAAAGAAATGTGGTGGTGTCATTTCATTACCAACAAAATGATTTTGCAAGTTTCATGTCTACACATGCATGAAAAACAACAAAATAACAGACCAGATACTAAAAGAGGGCAGGGTGGTGGTTAGTGCACTGTACACTCAGTTAAAAATGTCATATGTTAAAATGTGAGCAAACTTTTCTAGATCAAGCTGTTTGTAAAATTAAATATTGTAAGGACATTAACTGAATAGTAATGATAATTTTTATTTTAACTAATCTGAGAACTAAGGAAATTGCATGTTTTTTTCCTTCTCCCGGTCTTGCTAAGCTGTTTACCATTCAGAAAGGCACCTTAATGTTATCATCAGAAGCATATAAAAGAAAAAATAATAATTTGAAATTAGCCGTTCTTTCTCTTCTGGCTGGGGATGCTGCTAGGGTGGGTTAACTTGGTTGGGGTAATAATAAGTTCATTTTCACAGCTCTCTAAACTAAAGTTGATTTGCCTTAGCTATTTATGCGAGCTTTGTCCTACCTGGTTTCACCTTGTCTGCACATCTTCACCTGCTCCAGAAAAACATCAAAAAGCAGCTCCAGATCTTGTGGTCCAGCCATGTGCTCAGGATGGAACTGGACACTAAAAACAAGACAACAACAACATTTTATCATCATCATATCTTCTTATTCAGGAACTCCCAAAGTAAATTTATGGCACAAAAATAACTCACTCCAAACCAGTTTCTTCATTTTTCAGATAACAAAGTCACTTCAATAATTAATTATTAAGCCATCTCAAACGAGGGGCTGCTTCAGTTGTGTGATTATTTCTGCAACATTTTTTTTTAAAGATTAATTGATATTTCTTACTTTTAACCAAGACAATGTAATCATTCTACTATTCTTCTACAATATCAGGGAAAAAAATCAATAGAATGTAGTTAATTCAAAATAAAATTTGATATTTAAATTTATTGCATACAAAACCTTAAAAAAAAAACTTGCATAGTTGACTTGGTGAAAAGCTAGTTTTCTTAAATCTTGCAACTTTGTCAAGGCAGAAAACTCTGAAAAAGGTCTGTCAACACACAGAGAAAATCCTCAAAACTTTGCTGTTGCTTTTAGAATAATCGATCCTATTTGCAGCAATCTCCTTCCCTCAACACCAATACATTTCTAATATGGAATTACAAAAATATTAAGAAATATAGAACAAAATTTTCAGTCAGTCAGTTAAACAAAGTCAGACAACTGCATGAAAATTCTGTTATCTTTCAATGTTTTTTGTTTTGTTTTCGGAAGGGAAATGTTACTGTTTGACTTAATCAATTTAAAAAGGTAAACAGTGAGGTCAGAAGCTCTGGAAGATGTTACAATTTTCCATAATTCTATCCATTAGGAGGAGACAGTTAAAAACCTATCATGCTGTCAAGAGGTTCTTGACACAAAATATATTTTTTCATAAAAATATATATTGGTGTTTCAACAACCAGGTCCAGCATCCCACTAGATTAGCAATCTATTTAAATTAGTGGTGGTGGAAGACATGGGAGACTCCATCAAAGTCCCAGGCTTGATATGGCTACCCAAGAAGCAGAGATTTCTGAAAAATGCTATACTGACAGACAAAAGGGGCTTACTTCTAGTCTGTTTCCAGACTAACAAAAATCCTGTTATCAAGAACTTTCCACCTCATAACTGTCAAATGAGATGTTAATTCACAAGAAAATTCATAACCAATGAGCTACCATACTGAAGCACATTTCTTCACAGCTGGAAAACTTGGAGTCAGAGTATAATGTATCAAACAACCACATGATCAGCCACAAGTGGCACATTGTTTCAATAACAATTCTATTACTTCTTCCCACATTATATCAGTACTCTTCATTGAGAAGCAAAGAAACAATGATACCTTGTGACAGTGTATTAATTCCTATACATTCTATGTATGTTTGAAATTATACATTGGCTACAATGTCAAAATAATCTTTGTGCAGTAAACTTTCAACTTTTAATAGCTAATTCAAAAATAGCCAACAAAATATCTGAAATCCAAGCCACCAAAAACTCCATCTCAAATCTGAAATCAGTCACCATCTAACAAACTGTAAACATTTGAGTTTTGCACAACAGGAAAGTGAATTTTTTTTGTTTTTGTTTTCAACTCTTAAATTCATACCTGTACACACCTAAAAAATGGCTTCTTTTCATGTACTATTCCCTCATTTGTTTGATCATTGGCATTGGTGAAAAGTGGCAACCAGTCGGCTGGCAGAGTTTTCGCATGAACAGCAAAACCATGGTTCTGGGTGGTAATAAAACAACGACTGGTTCCCTGATGAATGCATGGTTGGTTGTGGCCTCGATTACCATATCTGCATAAAACAGTTGCCATTAAACATTATGATTTAACACCTAGACAATATGCATACTTTGCATGAATGTCAAGTCAAGTAACAATGTGACCCCAAACACAGCTGAACTCAAAGGTAAAGTTAAAGAGTAGGTAAATTCTATAATGTTCAGCAAACCTTTTTTCACTACAAGATTTGGAATACAGGAAGAAAAATTTCCAAGATTACTATCGATGTAGGAAAATATAACTGCATATGCCTGAATACTCAATGAAGAAAAATTATCATGCACTAAACTGAATCTGATTTTAAGACTTTAATTTTTTAAACTACAAAAAATATTTTTAGATTAAGCAAAGCAATGGAGAAAGACAGTATCTGTAGAGTAGCAGATGTAAGCATGCAAAAAAGAGAGACAACTAAGAATTAAACAGCATAACTACTACAATGTGAGTGAAAGTCTTCCTTATATGAATACATATAAGCCAATTAAATTTCCCATATTAACCTTGCATAAGCACCCGGCAATTAGCGCATTATTATTAACAGCTTAACAAATCAGTAATAAAATGTCCTGTAATCTTAAAGAAAGTCAATTGTGAAATTTGTAGAATGAACTGATACCTAATGGTTCACATTGGACTTACTTCATTTTGTATGTTTTGGCTCCAATAGCCAGAGAGAGAAGTTGATGTCCCAAACAGACCCCAAAGATGGGTTTTACATTGTTTTTGTTAATCAATTTTCGGAGATATATAATTGTATCACGACACATTTCTGGGTCTCCTGGCCCATTGCTGATGAATAACCCATCATACTCTGCAATAGAAATTCAACTGTGCTCATTAAAAAAATACAAGGAATATACATCACATTTCACCCTCTCCACAAATTTCCAAAATCCACCATCTTGCTTGACAATTGAAAAACAGCTGCTCAACATATTCAGATATATTAAGACCCATAAAGATCCTAATTTCCTCTTGTAATTTTCCTGGTAATTAATCAAAACTCTGCAAAAGAAGCCAACAAGCAATGGCAATAAATTAGCTAAGATTTTGTTAGTCAGCCTCTTGGACTTTTGTGAAAGCCACTTAAGAATGTGTTAAACTTCACTCCTAAACAGCATCTTTATTTTCATTTGGTTTTTACTTCAATATAAAGTGAATGTTTTTTAAAATTATTATTAGTTGTAAATGTGTTGTAAAGACACTTAAACACAGTTGAAATTAATTCCCAAAATTTAACTAATCTAAAGTGACATTGTTCTAAATATTTTTTTCCTTAAGATTTAGTAGAAAACTTGGTAATATTTTAAGATGAAATACCAATCTACAGGCATGCAAAATTGTAGGATTACAATTCCATCAGTCAAAAAATTTCTGTTATGCTTGATTTAAAATAAAGCAATTCAAAAGTAAACTGAAAATCTATTTTATACCAATAATTTTAATTATTGAAATTACTGGAAATTTCATAAAACAAATACACTGACTGTTAGGTCTTGAATGGTTCAGAAAGTGATGCTTCTTCAAGCATGGTGGCCAAATGTTTCAATGTTTCATGCTCTTATCAATGACATCTAAGACTAGTCCAGCCAGGGAAATAGTCAGCACTGAATAGATGCAAAATGTTTCGCCAGGACAGGCATCCAGGCAATTAAAATGGTATGCACAAATATTTGTAAAAGTTTTTTTTTTTTTATCAACCAGTTGTCCATAAAGTTACTTCGTGAAGTTGTTTGCTTATAATTCTCAAACTCTAACACGTTAACAGAAGTGTGATGGGAAATGTATTTCCAGAGTTTTCAGATTTTGTCACAAATGAGTGCCATTTATGCTGAGTGATTTCAGACATCAGTTATTGCATAGAATGAAGTTTTTCTACATTAAGGAATGTAATGCTACAGATTTCTGTAAAAATGAAAGTTCCTTAATATCAACAGGTTTTTTTGCATTCACCCAAAAAGACTGTTAAAAAGTTTTCATATTATATTACTGATATTTATATTTCCTACCAGCAGAATCCAGTGGATAGTTCCAGGGAACAACTCTTACAGATGCCCCTCTCTGACACAAGCACCGAATTTGGTTGTGTTTAATGCCACAATTGACGGCAACAATTTTCAAGTCTCCACTGGGATTATACACAACTGGCTCCTAAGCAAAAGCAAAACAGAGTCAAATGTTAAGACAATAACCAAACTTTCTGATGCCCAAAGTAAAATAAATAGTTCTGGGATATCTGACAAAAAGTGATAACCAAGAGAAAATAAAATAAATCAGTAACATAATTCATGTGAATATCCCCACCCAAAAGAACTGACTAAATCTTGAAAGGTTCATCTGCCAGCTGACCAAAAACTCAAGACTGCTACTACATAAAATCTAATATCACACTGAGCAAAAAAGATATAAAGCATTTAAAAAACAAAAAAAAAAACAAACTGAAAACAACAGGTGAGAAAAAGGTCAAGATAGGGAAAAAAAACAGTGCCTATTATGATAAGAGGTGCTATTAGCTGTGATGTAAATTTGATGTTTTATTTAACAAAAGCATGAAAAATTGCACAAAGGATGTTTAGTAGAGAGAGAGAGAGAGAGCAGCATTAAGCACCAAAACAGTCCATTGCTAGCAGAAGTTTGGTTCAGTATGACCAGGATCCTTACAGATGACTGTGCATATGACACCAAAAGCAGCAGTTGTAATAATGCAATTAAAGTATTATACTGGGGTTCCCACTTTAAGTCACCCTGTTATACATTTTCCCCACACTCACATCATCAATCTTTTGAGAAACACAACATAAAAATCCCACACACTCAAGTCAATGTGTGGTTTTTGACTTCATGAAAATAGCATCGAATTCGTATTTGGCAGCTGCACGCCATCTTAGCATCGCTACCCAACATCCTCATCTGTTTCCACGCAATCCTTTGTCATCATCTGATGATGCATAGTTATTGAGAGACATAAACAGTGTCAATTTTCATTGTCAAACATCTTTGCAACACTTGAACAATGAATACAAAGCATATTGAGTGATAGTGAAAGTGGTGAGCATAAGAGGAAATGCAGTAGTATTAATCTGGATGTTAAATTAGAAGTGATAAAGTGAAGTAAAAGAAAAGATGAACATGCTGTTGACATTAGACCCTCTTTGGGACGCCCTCCTCTGAGTGCGCATATGAACCTGAAAAATGCTTCAAAAACCTAAAGTCAAGCAAGGCATGCTTTAAAGTATTCTGAGGTGTCAGAGAAGTTACATAATGGATGCGAAAGAACCTGTTGCTAGCTTTATGGATAAAGGATTTGCATAAAGAGAATGTGTGTGTCAGCTTATCATTTATTCAGGAGAAAGCACTCAGCCTGTATGAGGATATGAAGGAATTACCAGAGAATGAGGCAACGAAAGCTAAACTATTTAGGGCTTCTCGTGGATGGTTTCATCATTCCAGGCAAGCTATGGGTTTAAAAATGTGAAAATGCAAGAACAGCCAGCCAGTGCTGACAAAAAGAATTCAGACACATTTCTGGATATACTGTAGAAATGACAGGAGGCAAGTATCATCCTAAACAAATTTTTAACATAAATGAAACAGAGCTTTATTGGAATTGGATGCCATCTAGGACCTATATTTCTGTACATGAGAGAAGTGCTTCTGGCTTTAAGGCCCCAAAGAATTGACTAACTCTCTTGGTAGGAGGTAGTGCTAATGGAGATAAATGATAATGCCATTGCTCATGTACATAAGTGAACATCCACAAGCAATGAAGAACTTTATGAAATCTCGGCTTCCTGTTATATAGAAATCCCATCGCAAAGCTTGGATGATGAGGCAAATTTTCCTTGAGTGGTATGCTGACCATTATGTGCCAGAAATGAGAAAGTACTGAGAGGAGCAAACTCTTACATTTAAGATCCTTCTGCTACTAGAAAATACTGGCACCCATGATCTGGATTTTGAGCAGTTGAGTCCAAACATAAAAGTAGTATTTTTACCACCAATGACAACATCAATTATGCAGCCAATTGACCAGAGCATCATTGCTAGCTTGAAGGTGTATTATCTGTGGCAAACACTCTGCAGTCTTATCACTGTAACTGGTGATAAGAGTGATAAGAACAGATTCTCAGTGCAGGATTTCTGGAAATCATTCAACATTTTAAACTGCACATTGATGATTAGTTCTGTCTGGCAAAAAGTCTCTCCTCACCTTATGTACAGTTCTTGGAAGAACACATCCAGATGCAGTGCATAGGTTTGAGGAATTCGACAGCACAAAAATATGCAGTGAAATTGTCGAATTAGCAAAGGAGGCTGGTTTGGATGATGGAAGATAATGTGTGAAGAGCTGTTGGAATCATATGCTATGCCACTAAGCAATGAAGAACTTGCAGAATTAGACAGACAAAGTTTTGAAGAAGAAAGCATGGATGATGGTGATGATTTATCCCAACTGAAGGGGTTCACAGTTCTGGTGATGCAACAAATTTTTGAACATACAGATGCAATGATGGATATCCAGACATGTGACATTAGTTGGATCATTCTTCAAAGGTGTTGCAGACTGTAAAAAATGCTTTAGCATGAAATTTGAACTGCCAAACTTCTAATAGGTAAGCAGAAAACCCTGGACTCTTTCTTTAAAAAGAAACCCAATGAACCCAAACCACTGATGGATAAGCCTCAACCAAGACCTTCTGGCATCAAACAAAAGAAAACTGCTGCAACAATCATTGCAGAGCTGATTTTAATTGATGAAGAATTAGTAGATACTGATGTCAATGATGCTGAGGTGACATTTGACACTCCAGCTGCATCCTATCCTCACCATAATCCACTCCTTCACCTTTCAGGCCAATCAAGCACAAATCATCAACTTCTCAGGTAAGATTTTTAAAATTATTGTTAATATATGTAACAAAAACTTACTGTCCCTATCCCTACCATATTCCATTGATTCTTATGGGAAAAATAAAATCGAATAGACTTTGTCAACAGTCTTATGGTCCCTAACACCCCTATTTTACATTATTCTTCTGAGGAAAAATTTCTCACTATAAGTTGTTTTGCTACAAGTAGCGGGGACTCACTGTAATACATTTCATCAACTAACCCAAAATGTTTAATACACAAATACTTTTACTTTCTCAATCACAGCCACTTGAAAGCCTTTTTATAAGTTTTTGCTGTTGTTTTGCTTTTACATCCAGAAACAAAAATTCAGCCAAAGATCTCACAGACACATCTGAAGTTGATTTAAAATACAATAACAAACAGACAGCTCAGGTGTATCAACTCAGAATTAATTAATTATGACTGGACTAAACCAACTTGGCACAGTGAATCTAAATCTTAAGTAACTGTCAATCATTTTGCTAGTCTCTCCCAGCTTGACACCAGGATGCCAAGGTAAGCATATAACAAGGCCTAGACAGATAAGAACCAGCCACCACAGGAAAGACAAAATGTTGACTGTTCTAACACTGAAGTTCACCACAAGTATCTGATAGTAACACATTTGCTAAGTTTTCTTTCTCTTAATGTTGCCAAAAGTAGCTGATTAGCAACCAATGCAATACTGACAAAAAATGAAACATTGTAATGCAGCAGAGCTTTAAATTCTATTACTTCCTGTCCAAACTATTTTAGTAGCAGAAAAATAATACCACTACCTTCAGTGAAACCTCTTGCACCAAATGACGTCTATTTGGATCTTCAAAGTGTAACAGTGACTGATCTGTTCCTTCCACCACCACCTGAGAGAAAGAGAGAGAGAGAGAGAATCTAATTTTATTGGCTTAATAATATTATTGAAAATTGCAGCTTCGAACACAGATGTGATGTTGACTTTTAATTAGAAAATCAGAATACATCCCCCTTCAAAGAAAGGAGTAAGCTAAATGTCACCACATAGTTCATGGCATTCATTTGGAAATTAAACATAACTACATAAATTACAAAATTTCTAATTTTTTTTTTCAGTTCAATTTTTAGCTACAGAAGTAGATTTTTTTCTTTTTCCTTAATTCTTGGATGAAGAATGAGCATTGTAATGAAATCTGAAGAATTTTAGGGTAAGCCATTTAAACCAGGCTTGATAATCAATAGTGACTTTTTTGTTCTCAACCAGCTTGATGAAAATATACATTCAAAGAGGATTCATGAGATGTAGAAAACATTTACAGCACAATGAGAGAAAATCATGGCAAGCACATTCTTTAGTATTTCATTATGACTGCACTCTGTACACACCAGATCTTCAGCAACTAAAACTTGTCTTTGCCTAACAGGAATAAATTTTTTTCAATTTACCCTGTAATTATGCATGTACTGTGAAATATAATAGTCAGACACTATATTTGGTATCTGCATCCTATATAACATTTACAGCACAGTTAAATCTCGTTTTTTCTGCACTGGTGCGTATATATGAGGTGCGTCAGAAAAGTAACAGGACTTAGTGTGTTGTGAGAGCTATGAGTGGGCAGGGATTAGCGGGTTGGGTCACCGTGTGACGTAATATCCGGGGAGTATATAACTGCGATCTCAGCTCTCTGCAGCCATTGCATGTTTTTTCACGTGCTTTTGTTAACAGCTCCTCAATTTTAGGCCGTCAAGCGATGGGCACAGAGCAACGAACCAACCTGAAGTTTCTGGTCCGGCTGGGGAAAACTCCGTCAGAAGCACTCTGACTACTGCAGCAAGTGTTTGGAGATGAGACGATGTCACGCTCACGGGTTTTCGAGTGGCACAAGAGGTTCAAAGAGGGACGCGAGGATGTGGAAGACGACCCCAGGAGCGGAAGGCCTTCAACGAGCAGGACTGAGGCCAACGTTGAGCGCATGAGGCAGGCGGTGCGTGGCGATCGCCGGCTGACTGTTCGACTGATCGCAAGTGAGCTGGGCATGAACCACGACAGCATCTGGAAGATTATCACCGAAAATTTGGGCATGCGGAAGATCTGCGCGAAAATGGTGCCAAAGCTGCTGAATGATGACCAGAAGGAGCAGCGCATGCAGGTGTATCAGGACATCCTCGATAGTCCTGAAACCGAACCAGACTTGCTGGGGAGAGTCATCACCGGTAATGAGTCATGGATCTTTGAGTATGACCCGGAGACCAAGCGCCAGAGCCTTCAGTGGAAGAGTCCGGAGTCGCCGAGGCCGAAGAAAGCAAGACAGTCGAAGTCCAAAGTCAAACACATGTTGATCGCGTTCTTCGATGTGAGGGGCTTCGTCCACATAGAGTTCTTGCCACAGGGCCAGACGATCAACCAGCATGTCTGCAAAGAGATCCTGTGGCGTTTGCTTCGTTCAGTGCGTGAGAGTTGTGGCAGGACAACTCATGGCTGCTTCACCACGACGTGCCGGCTCACAACGCTCTGAGCATCCGGCAGTTCCTTGCAGAGAACATCTCCGTGCTGGAGCAGCCTCCCTACTCACCTGACCTGGCTCCGTGTGATTTTTTCCTTTTCCCCAAGCTCAAGGGGGTCATCAAAGTGACCCGTTTTCTGGACATGGAAGCCATCAAGAGGGCCATGACGATGGAGCTACGGAGAATCCTTCAGGAGTGCATGGAGGCGTGGCGGAGAAGGATGGGAAAGTGCATTAGACTCAAGGGGGATTATTTCGAAGGGAAAACTTGTAGTTTGTAGTTTGGATTTGACATAAATTATTTGTGACCCCAGTCCTGTTTCTTTTCTGACACACCTCGTATATATACAAGAATCTAATGTGTAAAATGCATTCTGAATATTGAAAAGTTCTCTGACAAAAATTCTCTACAATTCTTTCAAAAATTTCTTCCAGAATGACACTTTATCATCCATGGACAGTGACACCAGAGCTATTGACATCGTTGACTGATTATGAAAACTTCAATACAATAGCCTAGGTATCAGCATACAAAATGCATGAAACACCCAATGTAATTGAATGACAAGATTTGTTACCTCAATCTTTAATTATTTGATGTCACAGAGCAAAACAGTGCAGGTGGTCACATTTTTTACATTCATGTGTTATTGTCACAAATGTAACTCCTTATAAAACACTATAAAAATGTTAAGTATTTTAAATTGATAATGCCCTGGTCTCTTTTCAGTACACGAGTTAATCCTCTCAATTCTTTACTTACAGTAAAGAAAACAAATCTACCACTTGGTTTTACATTTAGATTTGCTCTTCATTACCACAATTTCCCTCAAACAACCTTTGAAAATTTTGTTTTTCTTCTAAGTAAAAAAAAAATTGATAAAACAAAGTTGCACTTTGGCAATTCTTCTGCAATCAAACTGTTAATATAGTCTAGTTGCCAAATAGCCCCATTGAACTACATAACTAAGATGATTCCTGTTTTAACTGGTTTTGGTCAGGATGAATATGGCAGAGCCACATGGTTTAATATTTACCTTCCCTAGCATTGTCCCCTTCTCTCGAATCACCTTTGTAAGGGCTCTTGTATCAATACCTGCAAAGTAATTATTACAATTAAGCAAATAAATCACAAAACATTCCACAATATAACCATGTCTGTGCTGCTTTAAGTTCCACCAGCCTCATACATTTGGCAAATTTTGATTGCATGTGGGGTAAGCATTGGAAAAAAAATATGGTATTATCTATGCATGTGTTAAGTAGTATAAATTCTGGATGCTACATATCTAAAATTGCCACTGTGTAAAGGTATAGCATGGAGACATCAAAGAGAAGCCCAGCTAACTGGATGGCTTTCCTGAAAAAAATTGAGGTCAGGCACGTGTTGTTGGCCTTTAAATAACATGAAGTTTGTGATGAGCAAATATAAAATTCTTCAGATGATTTTCTGTTTGTTGTTGAATTAATGTCTTTAAATATAAAAATGTAGAGATTGTGGACTGCTGATGATCTCCTGTCAACTCTACATTTAAAATTAACGCATCAAAAAGCATTTTGATGCCAGTGTATAATTTACAGATTAAAGCTCATCATCGACTGACTGCTATATAAAAGCTTTGTTAGTGACCCCCCAACAAAGCTTCTCCACCAGGTAAACAAAAATCTGGGCTGCACATATTAATCAAGATCATTTAAGTCTGTTCTGGAACATCTATGCGTTATAAAAATGCCTTTTCAAATGTGTTACAATTTTTTAACTGTACAAAATGAAATTATTCTGGCAGGGAAGGAATTAACCCAAACATAAATGCACTAGATGTTAGTAGATAGGCAGACTACCAATGAGGGTGACGGTGTTTAGATCGGGTGATTACAGGTACGCGCTGCACCAGACTTCCTCGGCCTGCTCCTCCTCCTCAAGTCAGAGACAAGGTGCGAGTGGCCCCTCCCCCAGCGGAGAGAAAGACATTCAAAAACCACATGTAAATGGAGAATCTTGCTGGTGGGTGGGGGTGAGTTTCCTTGACCATTAGTGTTACCTGTATCTACAAGGTCAGTGTGAAACTGGTGGGTGGGAGTGAGTTTCCTTGACCATTAATGTTACCTGTAGGTCAGTGTGTGTGGGGGGTGGGGTGTGTGGTAAGACCTGAGCAGACGCCTACCATAGATGGCTGGGATGCTGTATTCTAGAAGCCATTCCGACAGGGACTTAACCGCATTCCAGTGGCTGTACTCCACAGACAGCTCTCCGATAACCAGCGCAGATGCGTGTATTTTGTCCGACTCGAAATACTTCTGCAGGCCGAACTCATCCTCCTCGTTGGCGGGGACTCCATAGTTTCCGATCAGGGGGTATGTTAGCACCAGTATTTGGGAACAATAAGAAGGGTCTGAGAGAGACTCCGGGTATCCGACCATTCCCGTCTGGAACACTGAAAAGAGAGAGAGGATGCTAGGTCAGCCAGCCAGCCAGAGGTCTCCGGTAACCTGCATTAAAACCTTTTAAATTGAAATTGAAATAAAAGGAGGAGGGAGAAGGAATTTAATAAAACGTAAACCCAACCAACCGGAGAGGAAGATGTAACAGAGTTTACTCAAAATAGGCATCCGGTGAGTAAGATTCTGAAAAATTCACCTTTTTTTTTAATTATTTTATTTTATTTTTAAAACAAAAACAGAACAGATTTAACTGGGGTGGGTTCACCAGATTCTTTCTTTGCTGTAGACTGCGTTTCTCCCCCTGTGGAGGGAGGGACAGATTGAATGAAGCCTAACGACCTCTCCACGCCCCCCCCCCCCCAGTCTTGAGGGGGTATCTCTCCCTGCTGCTACACGAGGCCCGACCGGTACTCAGCAGGGACCCACCACCGCCGCCACAGACCGGACTCTCGCTCTCTGCGTAAATTTCTTCCTTTAGGTCAGCCAGGTCCCCGGCGAACAAACCCTAACCCCCGTCCAGTCCCCGATTTGCCGCCTTTTTTCTCCCCCCGCCGCCGCTCGCGCACGCCTCCGTCTGCCATACACGTGGTCAGGTCGTCGAGCCGCCCGAATAGAACTCACTCACTCACACACACACACATACAATACTAATAATCTAACCAACTTCGCCGGCCACACTGACGGGGGAACCGAACAAGCGGCCGGTGTACGTGGTTCCGTCTTCCAGAAATAACGTAGCGGTAACAGGCTGCTTCACGGAGCCCATCGCTCGCTCGCTCATCAGCCGACACGACGCGGCTCTCCTCTCCTCTCCTCGGTCGGGTGGATGGTTGCTGCGGTACTCGCGCCCCGGCCAAATCTGTCGACTGGCGGCCGGGAAACATTTTTAAAAATCGTATTTTTATTGTTTTAAAAGCAGTTTTATTTTTTCTCGGTTCGATTTGATTTTTTTTTTAAAGAGATCATCTGCTCGGGTCATGTGAGCGGTTTAAATTTAGGGCTGCTGCGCTCGAAGCAAGAGGCAACCAACCACGAGAACGACCTCGCCCAGCCCACCGACTGTAGAATGAATGCTAATGGTGCCTCCACTACAGCGGACTATAGTTTTCTAAAAAAAACTAGACAGCTGGTCGGTCCACTAATCCCCAATGGCTCCCTTGTGTAGATCCTTCTCTTCTAAATCTGTTCTTTAAAGCAGCAAAAACCATCGCTACACAGGACAAATTGTCCCCCCCCCCAGTGGTAATAAATCATCTAATTAAGGGTTTGGTAGTTTTTAGCTATCTACGCAATGCAGCACAATCAGACCCCCGAGCATAATCTTCTAGCTACATTTTCTGAAACTTGATCAATTGTCCATCCTTAATTTCTCTCGTTTTCAACTTCCGCTCCTCTCTTTGTCAACAGAAAGGGAGCTAACTTAGATTAACTTAAATTTTCTGAGCCCTGAACTTTAACTCTTTCCATTTATCACACTGAACAAATTTGCAAAACAACCGCATACCAAAATCAAACTTGCTTTCAAAAACTATGTATTATCTTCTTCCCGGTTTTAGCAAACAAGGCACTTTTGGGTTTGCCAATTATTTAACATTCAAGTTTCAGAAAATGGCACGATAGCACATTGAATAATGATGCCACACTATTTCAAAAAGCAAACTCTTCACCAACTTGTACTGCATCATTCCAGTGCATTTCTCATTGTATAGCTTGCATGAGACATGCTGAATCGATACAGCAAACTCATTATGTAAATATCTGTTGATCAAGCAATTTTAAAAACCATTAATGTAACTTGTTTTAGCCCATGAGTAAAAACAATGAATTTAAAAGTTTAAGATCATCTTTTATCTTATGTAAACAGATATTAGTTTGACTAATATTGAGAGCAGTAATTCTAGTTAAAACTATTTCTAGAATGAATTCACCTTTTGACTGGCAAGGAATTAAAATTCAAAAACCAACTGCCAGCTAGAACTTTATACCACAAAATAAAAAGGTGAAGCAATTTGCTACTCAAAGCAAAATTCTTTTAAATTTTTAATTGATTTTAAATTAATCTAAATGAATCAAAAGTAACAAATACTGAATTGCTTAGGCTATCAAAAAACAGCAGACTTTTGCTGCAAAAGAAATTCAGATATTGCTACTAAAATTAGTTTAGTGATCAGCTGATTACTGCATATAGCACAGCCATTTTCTGATTTTAAAAACAAACACACCAACAAATATTACTTATTTCTTTGTTTGTTTTTTTCTTTTTTGCTTTAATTTCTTGTCATACAATATGAGAGAGATGTCAAAGTGCTGCCTAGTCAGGAGCTTCATTTCTTGGACCTGAAATACTCATTGAGAACATCAAGAGCTTGGGATTCTTTGCCATAATCCTGCAGAGAAAGAACAGTATAACAGTCTGAGACAAACAAAAGTTTTTTTTTTTAATTTTCCCAGCCAAACAATAGCAACAAAATTTACATATGTACAGAGGTCCAAGTTACTTAGATCTCACAAAATAGTTTCTTAAGTGTCTTGTAATTTTTTTTAAAAATTCTTAAGAACATTTCTAGATATTTTTCTTATAGAAAATAATTTGAATTAATATTTTTGCAATATATTAATAACAACAAAAAAAAAATAAATTTTAAAATTATTTCACTGAAAAAATTGAGAAAAGGTGTCTTGCTTACAGTAACAACAACACAACTGCAACCAACTACTTTTCTAGCTTTTCCTTCACAGTCAATTTTGCACAGTCCAGACCACTCTCCTAGCTTTTTGTTGTCATCAACCTGTTTTAAGAAATTGTTTTTCTTAGGAATGTTTAATACAAGAAAAACATCAAAATACAGCTTGTTTAGTGGGATATGCTGTATGGCAAAAATAAATGAAAATTGATAAACCCACATAATAAAACAATATATATCACATTCCTACAGAGCAACTGATTATTTTAAGTCTAAATAAAATTATTCAACATTTATCACATAGCATTCTAATTGAGTGCAATTTCTTAAAACCAAAATTAAGATTCAGAATGTATATAGCATAAGTTTTGATGCTGCACATCTCAAATTAATCAGATATTGTCTTCAGTGCAATTATATTTTTATTATGTATTTTTTGTTCCTCCAACCATTAATCTTGACAGCAAAATTCATGTTCACTAACTGAATGCAATGTATTACAATCTGCTTTCAAAATGAAGTCCATAGTTAGTGAATTACTTCCAAGAAACAAGCGAATAGCACTCACTCACTCAGCAGAATTCCTTATGCTAGTATAAGAACACTATTACATTAGCAAATCAGAAATAATTTTTGCATCACCACACACAGTTGAATATTTTGTAAATTAAAAAAAAACGATACAATTCAAACACTTGTTTTAATGATGTAAATAACAAATGAGACAAAATCTGAACAAATTTCTTAAAAAGAACTTTAGCAGGTATCAGATGTAACTTAGCACTTTACTTGCCATTTTGCTACATCTTCAGAATAAACCCTGATGCATTTCTTCACCTAATACTCAAAAGAGGGAGCACTGTTTATCATCACTAGGACCAACAAGAAGATAGTTTAATTTAAATGGAATAGTTAAGGAGTCTTTGCTTTGGAATATTGCAGTAGACTATCTAAGAATGAACAGACGCTGATTTTAAAATATAAAACTTCCCATACACAGGGCAGAAACAGATATGCACCATGTATTTTTGCTTTCTTGTAAACATTTTCTGAAAATTTTCAGATTACAAAATATGAAATAAGTATTAAAAAAACTAGCAAACAGAATCATCATTATTCATGAAAGTAGTGCAGATAACCAACTGAAAAAACATTTTTAAGATTAAGTAAAATTTCACAATTTTAGTGCTAAAATGGTGGTTAAAAGCAGACATAAAATGTGAACTACTTGTCAAAATTCATCACAACACAACATTTACTCCAGGAATTCTTGCCTTTAAGAGATTGATTCCATGCTCAGCACACAAGGCTTCCACCAACTTCACATACAATGGTTCGTCACAGTTATTTGCTAGAATGCATAAGTGAGAACTCCGCCTAAAACAAACAAAAAGCAATATCGCAGTGTTCTAATTAGACTGCAAAAAGACTCCCACTCCACACCATTTACTTACATTTGTACAATTTAAATACAGGTTAACAGTGGTACTCTTAGTACTGTATTCTACACAAAAATTTCCTAAATTCTTTGTGTTATCAGAAACATTCTAATAATGCTTTCTATTTTCTGATATTGAAAATATTTCATAAGTACCAATTGAAAAAAAAGTCATCTTTATAGATGCTCTGCATAAAGCACCCCCGTAAACTGTACTTCCCTGGCAAATTTATTCCTTTACATAAAGAAAAAAATGATCATCAGGGAGAATTTCTTTTCCACAGAATGAACAAATCAGCCATAAGATGACTTGATAACATTATGTGGATGCTAACAAATTGTTTGGTTGAAAGTAAAAAAAAATTAATCATGCAAAAAATTGCCAATTGTTATTAGTTTAAGACCACTCCTAATAATTACCTTATTATTAAGCAAATCAGTAAACCTATTTTCACTGCAACATCACAATGAAAGAAAAGGGAGGGGGGAAGGAATCTACTTTAACATGCATACAACTGTTCAACAGTTAGCAATTCTAGGACTTCTACAAAAGAAATGCTTTCTTGGCATCTGCAAATACCATTCTGAAGTTTACATAAGTTGGTTCTATGTGAACAACATAATGGAAACAGGGCAAATAGCATCCTCACCACAAGACACTCTTGACATGATTTAAGTGGATATCTAGTATTGTGCTATTTTTGGTTTTCAGCAAAATCCAGATAGCTTCTTTCCAGTTATCTTCAAGAAAAACAGTCAGACATGCTAAGCAGTATATGGAAGAAACTGAACCACATTTAAAGTTGTAAAAACCAGTAATTACAGACAAATCATTCAATGAGGAACTGTTTGCATTTCCATTTGATTTTCTGTGAAAAAAAAAAGTTGACAGCCACAAAAGCAGTACACAAATGAGTTTAGCATAGACAGAAGCCTACTCTGTACTAATCCCCATTAGTATTTCAGAAATTTTACTGTCGTGTATTTAAGCAAATGAAACAAATGAGCTGCACTTCTATATTTTTTTGCCCAGGTAGTCTTGCAATTGTTAGAAGCCTATAATAGAATATTTATAGGAGACATCCATTCAGACCATTAAAAAAGCATCCTGAAGTTTAGTAAATACTGATTAAACTTTTCTTAAAACTAGAAATACAGCAATTTTGCAAGATGAAAAAACACACAAACACATGCTCAGACCAGGATTCAGAATATGGAAAATGAATTTCAGATTTTCCATTTATTACTTAACTATTTTGCTGCTGCAGCAGGTCAAACATGGCCGGGATAACATCACTGAAAAATGTGGTAGGCCTAGCATTGAGGTCTACCAAACTCATTGTAAAATGACCACTTTGATTCGTTAATAGTAATCTTTACATTTGCATTTCCAGAAATATACTCTTTAAAAAGTTAGAATTGTCAGAGAATTTTTCTTCTTGTGCTTTTCTACCAACACACATCTATGAATGCAGTAAAAAATACTGGTCAGTGTTATTTTTCAGAATAATTGAAATTTTTTTAAAAGAAACTTTTAATAGCCTGTAAAACCTAAAAAAAAAATGTATTTGGCTTTAGAAAAAAAATAAACTATAAATTCTATTTAAAAAACTACAAATGTACTTTGTCCAACTTTACTCCTTTACAAAAAAAACAGTAAGAAGACTGGTTTTAAAGATATTTCTTTGCCACACTGTGAACACAAAAAAGCCATGAGGACTCCATGATGCTTAATGTGGAACTGTAGTAGTAAAGTTTACATATAGTGCACCTACCCCAAGACAATTTTTTTTTTTTTTTGGTACTGAAAAAAGAACTGCTTTCTTCTCTATTTCTATACTTTAAATTGCAATTCATTCCACTGCAATCTTGTTCATAAGTGAAAATGAGAAAACCAAGACTTTTTTTTAAAAAAAAAAAAAACAGGATCTAAGGGACATAATTTTGTTAATACTTCAAACTATGCACTTGTGCGTGAAGCTATTTTACAAAGGTTTAAACAAAACAAAAGTAAAAAAATTTATGTAATTTTAATTTGATGAAAACTTTTTTAAAAAGTTGTAACAAAATTTTGATAACGCAAAGTACGTAAGTACTCTACTCGTTGGAATCATGTAATGAATTGCATTTTGAAAAAAGACCACTCTTATTTTTGTAGACTAGAAAATAAAACTGACAATGAACCCAAGTAAAAATCAATCATAAATGTTAAAGTAATGCGCTGGACTGACATAACATGTAGCAGCTATAATTCTTAAAACCGACCAATCTCAAAATTTGCGTGAGTAAAGTTTGATCATCGTTGAGTAGCTGACTTTCGATTCATTGTAATAAAGTTTACTCTTAGAGTGGTTATCTCCCCTTGGAATGTATCCACTGATGGCGAGGGGAGGGGAGGGTTGTTTACAGATCATATATATATATATGTAAATTAAAAAGCAACAACAAAAAATTCCCTCCTAAACGGATTATTCGATCATATGCTTGTGAGAGAGTTAAAAACAGAACTTTTATACGGACTATCTAGAACGTGATAAGGAAGGTAACGAAGACGGGGTCCCGTCGGTTTAAGAAGCTCATCGGTATAATTTATCTTTCTTCACAGACACGAATTGGAGAATTCAGCCGCCCAAACTCTTACTTATCTAGAGCCTTGGCACATTCCCGCAGCCCGCGCGCCAGGCCATCGTGGATCAGGGCAGTTTTCAGGACTTCCTGCAGAGCGGTGTACAGGTCCATGGAGCCTCCGGCAGCAGCGGGGACATCGTCTCTGGAGGGGAACAAGATAAGGAAATGACATTCATGACCGATCTCGCTATACCGCCAACACCTATCATTTATTTACAACCCGCACGGGTTACTTCGTTAGAGGGAAAGAGGAAAGAAAACAACAGCACAGACCAGCCAGCAGCCACGCAATCAATCAACCGGGAGACACGAACCTTTCCGCGTTCGGCATTTCTCGTTCTCGGACGTCCTTCTATGAGAAACAAAAACAAAACAAAAAAAAACCCGGTGTGAGCGAAAATAAGGTGAATATCGTTCTCGACAGGTGTAAGGGGTCGGCCGGAGAAGGCCAGCAACAGCCGATGGCGAACAGTTTATTGGGATATAAGAAATGATTGGAAAAGAAATCACTCACGGGCTACACCGCTCACAGATATGGACGAAAGGGTCAATTCCGGTTACAGAATTTAGAATTATGGGTACAGAAGAAATGTGACAGAGTTGCGTACCTTGCTTTTTTTTTTTTTTTTTTTTTTTTACAATCTTTTACATTATTAAAATCAATCAGGTTATCGATGGTTATACCAGCAACAACATGTTTGAACATGCCAGGGTTAACTAGAAAAAAAATCTTTTTTTTTTTAAAAAGCGAGCCATATAAAAAAAAATAACAACAAATCAGGTGCGTGTATGAATATATATATAAATGTATTTTGCTAATTAAAAGTAGATAGGTGCGAACATTAAAAAAAACTGATATCTGTGGATTAAACCAGTGAGTAGAAATTCCACCTTTCCAAAGTCGTTTATATTATGAAAAATTAACTCCCACCGCCGTTGATGAGTCGAGTCAGGGCCTCAGATAATCCGACAGGGCTAACACGTCGAAGTATAGAGGGTACTAATATTCTCCTGGGTTGGGTGACAGGTAGTCGACGAGCCCCAAATTTTGTTCCGTGAAATAGTATTTACGAAACAGAAGAATGAACGATACTTAATTTTGAGTAATGATGGGCGATGCTAGCTAGCCTAGTGAAGAGAGGGCACAATAAGTTAAAGCAAGGACCGAAGTACGTGGGTAAGTGCTGTGCATTAGAAAACAGCGATTATTAAGGTGGCTAACAATTCCTCTGGGTCTCGGTGCAGTGTGGCCGATAACGGTGCGCACAGTTCGAAAATGTCATCGTTTTATGAGCGATCTAGCTACGATCCGAAAAGCAATTAATTACTAAATTAATTGATTACATTGATGATAATCGTAAAATGAATGCTTGTACTTTCACTCTTCTTTCCTTGTGCGTAGAAATGTCGATGGACGTTCTGCGTGTCGCCAGCTGATGGGAGACGCTGTAATGCGAGAGTTGTCGGATTGCTTATCTAAATACCTCAAATTTCTGCCAACAACTTTTAAAAAGATGGAAATTACTCGCTTCCAAACGCCAAAAGTTTTCCGTTTATAAGTATTTACCGTCTGTCCTAACCGCTAGCTAAGTACATTGTTCACCTATTGATATCTACTTAAGCAGGAGACACAAGTATTTTCCCCCGTTTTTCACTGTCAACCATTTAAATCCTGTTTTGTATAAATTATGCAGCTCTTGCGCAAGAAATGGTGGCCTATATATCTGGAATTTTTATGTTTGTTTATTTTTGCAGGTGGATTTTTATTTCTCAAGTCAAAGAAGTTTATTATGATTTTATTTAGAAACAATGGGTTTTAGATAAAAAGATTGAAGCAAGAAAAACGAAAGTAGCATAAGTTCATTTGATATGGTTTTTTTAAGACTCTATGAAGGCCTATATAGATCTTGCTATTTTAGATCTCTAAGCAAAAATCCTACTCAGTCACCTTCCATCACAATTGCAGAAGATTTAGCAACAACATAAATAAACTGCCCTTGAATTTAAGGGAAAGTTAATATTGGTTTGCCATCTATCAACTGTCTCAAGTACAGCAATACAATTATTACATCAATTTATTGACTTTTTTCTTTGCCACTAGATTGTACTTGTATTCTTCATCCCACTCCATTCTTCATCAACCAGTCTGCCTCACATTACTACTGAACACAAGTGAATGTGCAAATGCATCAGAAAAACTCTGGCTTTCTTGCAAGTAAAATCATTAATTGTTTGTGCATTGATGAAATGTTAACAGAAAAGAAAAGAGAAAAATTTACAAATATTTTTTCTTCACATAAATTGAATGATTTGAAAATATGTCTTCCCATCCAATCCTACTCGAGCATTACTTACAGTTCTTTCTGATGAGTAAATGAAATAAAACTGCAGAGCAAAATTGTAACTTACTTTTCAGAATAATTTTGAATGAATTAAATAATTTCTAGACATTTATTTGACTGAAGAATTTCTGAATCGTCTTATTAAAATGTATACAATATCTTCTAAATCATTCAAAAATGTTATTTATTAATACACAGTTTTTTAGTGATGCAGTAATGAATCCATAAACTTTTATATAGCCACCATTTCCAATGATGTAGCACTTTTGCTTCTGGCACATTCTCCAGTTGTCAGTATGATGCGACTGATAACTGCTTTATTGATACAACCTTACTTTCAAAATTCTGTGAACTGATGAATGAGGAATGTTCAGTTCTCGTCAGATAGAGCAATCTGATTTTATTTATAAGATAGAAGCAATAGGCTTAAGGTATCTGCATATCATTTTAATAGTCTATTTGTATATTTTTTCAGCATTTTGTCACTGACTGCTGAAAAATATCAAAATATTATAAGAAAAACTTTGCTATTGCTAGGGTTGATTTACATAATTCAGAATGATAAATATTTGAATGCAAATAACAAAAGAATTCCATTTGTGAAAAGTAGGGGCAGGTGGCATGCTGGGGGGTCAATGTCATTACTCCATAAATTATGGCTATCAACTTTAGCATATGAATAAGTCATGGCAAAGAAAATGTCTCAATTTTGAATGTCTCAATTTTATTTAGTAGTAATGTTTCTGTTTCTAATTGTTAGTCTACAAAATTTAACTTAGCTGTTACATGGAAGCAAAATCCCTCCATGGAAGAAAAATGGGCAGTGAGTGCAGTTATTACATTTATTAATACTATCAAAGATATTTGGATATACCCACATTTTAATTCGTACAGAATGTGGAATGGTGCAGCAAAATGAGAACAATAAAGAATATATTACATATATATTCAGAATCTGGTCCATTCATATTTTAATTAAAAAATAAAGCATAAAATGTAACTAAAAAGAAAGAAGAGAACTAACTAACTCTGTGTAATGAAGCAATAAAAAAGAACAACATGGTCACAATATTATTTAAATACTAACTAGAAATCTGTAATAATAATAATAATAATATTTTCCAGTTTTCCAGCAACAGTTGATAAAATGCATATCAAACAGATATTCTTTTCTTATTCTATATAGGAAACTTTTCTGTATGCATTAAAATTCATTTTAACCTCAGTGTTCTGAACTGTTTATTAAAATTACCACAAAGATGTCCATATCTTGTTTTTTTTATGATTGGTTGACAAACCAAAGTAATATTTTTTCAAGTAAATGTGAATATGTTAAAGCTGAAAGTAAATTGACTGCTAACCTAAAAATAACTTTTATACACAATGGACTGACATGATGAAAATACTTTCTCCTTGAAGCAACCATTTATTTGTGAATTTTTTGTTCTTATTTGCCACTTGTATCAAAATACCCAACATAATGTCAAGAAACCAGGATAAAATGCCCTTGAGTATGGCAGAAAATTAATATTACCATCCTATTAAGTGCTTGGGTGCAGAACTACAGTAAAAAACCAATTATCTGATTCATATTGACATTTTTCACTAATTTCTAGTTGTTTGCAGATTCAGCTGACAGCATCCTTTCCAATGACTTAATCATCGAGTAGTCTAACAATGAAATGGATTCATTAGAATTTAAATTTTAAGGAGAAAGTTTAAATTTTAAAAAAAATTTTCATTCAATTTTATAATTTTAATGAAATAGTATTTTAAAAATGTATGAATATATGAGATCACCTTTGAGTCATACTGCCCAGTTTTCATTCTTATATATGGCATGAGAGTATTTTAATTGAGTAAAATGAACTGTCCAAAGCATCCAAACTTTCTGATGATATAACAGTAGAGTGAAGCTGAGAAATGTTTAATATTTTCCTCTGTATATATTTAAATGTAAAACTATAATAAGATTTCAATTATAGAAACTATTGCATTACCCCATTAAAATTTCTATATGATAACATTTGATTACTACTACAACTAACAGTAGTTTGTTTTTACCAGTCTTTACTTTCACACAGTTACTTTTTTTCCTCTTCCTTCACAGTTCAGAAGCATAAGTAATTTACTGTGCAGCCAGAAACAAAAACAAACATTTCCATTTAAGCAGTGCTTTGTTTAGTTTTTGTTATTTATAAAGTCATCGTCTTTATACTTTAGATTTATTGCAGCCAGCTCCATCAAGTTTATTTTTATTATTATTACAATCTCTGGTTTAAATTATATTCAAATCCTCTGGCATTCTAGCAATCAACTATTTGTACTCCGACTACCTATTATGATTGGTAAGACTTATAGTAAACTCTATGTTGCTTTAACACTGGCAGTCTTCTGTGGCTAAGTGAAGTGACAGTCTCGTCTGAAGATTGTGCACACCTATAATAAACTGTTGTTTTAACACTGGCAGTCTTCTGTGACTAAGTGAAGTGACAGTCTCGTCTGAAGATTGTGCACACCTATAATAAACTGTTGTTTTAACACTGGCAGTCTTCTGTGGCTAAGTGAAGTGACAGTCTCGTCTGAAGATTGTGCACACCTATAATAAACTGTTGTTTTAACACTGGCAGTCTTCTGTGACTAAGTGAAGTGACAGTCTCGTCTGAAGATTGTGCACACCTATAATAAACTGTTGTTTTAACACTGGCAGTCTTCTGTGGCTAAGTGAAGTGACAGTCTCGTCTGAAGATTGTGCACACCTATAATAAACTGTTGTTTTTAACACTGGCAGTCTTCTGTGGCTAAGTGAAGTGACAGTCTTGTCTGAAGATTGTGCACACCTATAATAAACTGTTGTTTTAACACTGGCAGTCTTCTGTGGCTAAGTGAAGTGACAGTCTCGTCTGAAGATTGTGCACACCTATAATAAACTGTTGTTTTAACACTGGCAGTCTTCTGTGGCTAAGTGAAGTGACAGTCTCGTCTGAAGATTGTGCACACCTATAATAAACTGTTGTTTTAACACTGGCAGTCTTCTGTGGCTAAGTGAAGTGACAGTCTTGTCTGAAGATTGTGCACACCTATAATAAACTGTTGTTTTAACACTGGCAGTCTTCTGTGGCTAAGTGAAGTGACAGTCTCGTCTGAAGATTGTGCACACCTATAATAAACTGTTGTTTTAACACTGGCAGTCTTCTGTGACTAAGTGAAGTGACAGTCTCGTCTGAAGATTGTGCACACCTATAATAAACTGTTGTTTTAACACTGGCAGTCTTCTGTGGCTAAGTGAAGTGACAGTCTCGTCTGAAGATTGTGCACACCTATAATAAACTGTTGTTTTAACACTGGCAGTCTTCTGTGGCTAAGTGAAGTGACAGTCTCGTCTGAAGATTGTGCACACCTATAATAAACTGTTGTTTTAACACTGGCAGTCTTCTGTGGCTAAGTGAAGTGACAGTCTCGTCTGAAGACTGTGCACACCTATAATAAACTGTTGTTTTAACACTGGCAGTCTTCTGTGGCTAAGTGAAGTGACAGTCTCGTCTGAAGATTGTGCACACCTATAATAAACTGTTGTTTTAACACTGGCAGTCTTCTGTGGCTAAGTGAAGTGACAGTCTCGTCTGAAGATTGTGCACACCTATAATAAACTGTTGTTTTAACACTGGCAGTCTTCTGTGGCTAAGTGAAGTGACAGTCTCGTCTGAAGACTGTGCACACCTATAATAAACTGTTGTTTTAACACAGGCAGTCTTCTGTGGCTAAGTGAAGTGACAGTCTCGTCTGAAGATTGTGCACACCTATAATAAACTGTTGTTTTAACACTGGCAGTCTTCTGTGGCTAAGTGAAGTGACAGTCTCGTCTGAAGATTGTGCACACCTATAATAAACTGTTGTTTTAACACTGGCAGTCTTCTGTGGCTAAGTGAAGTGACAGTCTCGTCTGAAGATTGTGCACACCTATAATAAACTGTTGTTTTAACACTGGCAGTCTTCTGTGGCTAAGTGAAGTGACAGTCTCGTCTGAAGATTGTGCACACCTATAATAAACTGTTGTTTTAACACTGGCAGTCTTCTGTGGCTAAGTGAAGTGACAGTCTCGTCTGAAGACTGTGCACACCTATAATAAACTGTTGTTTTAACACTGGCAGTCTTCTGTGGCTAAGTGAAGTGACAGTCTCGTCTGAAGACTGTGCACACCTATAATAAACTGTTGTTTTAACACTGGCAGTCTTCTGTGGCTAAGTGAAGTGACAGTCTCGTCTGAAGATTGTGCACACCTATAATAAACTGTTGTTTTAACACTGGCAGTCTTCTGTGGCTAAGTGAAGTGACAGTCTCGTCTGAAGACTGTGCACACCTATAATAAACTGTTGTTTTAACACTGGCAGTCTTCTGTGGCTAAGTGAAGTGACAGTCTCGTCTGAAGACTGTGCACACCTATAATAAACTGTTGTTTTAACACTGGCAGTCTTCTGTGGCTAAGTGAAGTGACAGTCTCGTCTGAAGATTGTGCACACCTATAATAAACTGTTGTTTTAACACTGGCAGTCTTCTGTGGCTAAGTGAAGTGACAGTCTCGTCTGAAGATTGTGCACACCTATAATAAACTGTTGTTTTAACACTGGCAGTCTTCTGTGGCTAAGTGAAGTGACAGTCTCGTCTGAAGATTGTGCACACCTATAATAAACTGTTGTTTTAACACTGGCAGTCTTCTGTGGCTAAGTGAAGTGACAGTCTCGTCTGAAGACTGTGCACACCTATAATAAACTGTTGTTTTAACACTGGCAGTCTTCTGTGGCTAAGTGAAGTGACAGTCTCGTCTGAAGATTGTGCACACCTATAATAAACTGTTGTTTTAACACTGGCAGTCTTCTGTGGCTAAGTGAAGTGACAGTCTCGTCTGAAGATTGTGCACACCTATAATAAACTGTTGTTTTAACACTGGCAGTCTTCTGTGGCTAAGTGAAGTGACAGTCTCGTCTGAAGATTGTGCACACCTATAATAAACTGTTGTTTTAACACTGGCAGTCTTCTGTGGCTAAGTGAAGTGACAGTCTCGTCTGAAGATTGTGCACACCTATAATAAACTGTTGTTTTAACACTGGCAGTCTTCTGTGGCTAAGTGAAGTGACAGTCTCGTCTGAAGATTGTGCACACCTATAATAAACTGTGTTTTAACACTGGCAGTCTTCTGTGGCTAAGTGAAGTGACACAGTCTCGTCTGAAGATTGTGCACACCTATAATAAACTGTTGTTTTAACACTGGCAGTCTTCTGTGGCTAAGTGAAGTGACAGTCTTGTCTGAAGATTGTGCACACCTATAATAAACTGTTGTTTTAACACTGGCAGTCTTCTGTGGCTAAGTGAAGTGACAGTCTCGTCTGAAGATTGTGCACACCTATAATAAACTGTTGTTTTAACACTGGCAGTCTTCTGTGCCTAAGTGAAGTGACAGTCTCGTCTGAAGATTGTGCACACCTATAATAAACTGTTGTTTTAACACTGGCAGTCTTCTGTGCCTAAGTGAAGTGACAGTCTCGTCTGAAGATTGTGCACACCTATAATAAACTGTTGTTTTAACACTGGCAGTCTTCTGTGACTATGTGAAGTGACAGTCTCGTCTGAAGATTGTGCACACCTATAATAAACTGTTGTTTTAACACTGGCAGTCTTCTGTGCCTAAGTGAAGTGACAGTCTCGTCTGAAGATTGTGCACACCTATAATAAACTGTTGTTTTAACACTGGCAGTCTTCTGTGGCTAAGTGAAGTGACAGTCTCGTCTGAAGATTGTGCACACCTATAATAAACTGTTGTTTTAACACTGGCAGTCAGTCTTCTGTGACTAAGTGAAGTGACAGTCTCGTCTGAAGATTGTGCACACCTATAATAAACTGTTGTTTTAACACTGGCAGTCTTCTGTGACTAAGTGAAGTGACAGTCTCGTCTGAAGATTGTGCACACCTATAATAAACTGTTGTTTTAACACTGGCAGTCTTCTGTGGCTAAGTGAAGTGACAGTCTCGTCTGAAGATTGTGCACACCTATAATAAACTGTTGTTTTAACACTGGCAGTCTTCTGTGGCTAAGTGAAGTGACAGTCTCGTCTGAAGATTGTGCACACCTATAATAAACTGTTGTTTTAACACTGGCAGTCAGTCTTCTGTGACTAAGTGAAGTGACAGTCTTGTCTGAAGATTGTGCACACCTATAATAAACTGTTGTTTTAACACTGGCAGTCTTCTGTGACTAAGTGAAGTGACAGTCTTGTCTGAAGATTGTGCACACCTATAATAAACTGTTGTTTTAACACTGGCAGTCTTCTGTGGCTAAGTGAAGTGACAGTCTTGTCTGAAGACTGTGCACACCTATAATAAACTGTTGTTTTAACACTGGCAGTCAGTCTTCTGTGACTATGTGAAGTGACAGTCTTGTCTGAAGACTGTGCACACCTATAATAAACTGTTGTTTTAACACTGGCAGTCTTCTGTGACTAAGTGAAGTGACAGTCTTGTCTGAAGATTGTGCACACCTATAATAAACTGTTGTTTTAACACTGGCAGTCTTCTGTGCCTAAGTGAAGTGACAGTCTTGTCTGAAGACTGTGCACACCTATAATAAACTGTTGTTTTAACACTGGCAGTCTTCTGTGCCTAAGTGAAGTGACAGTCTTGTCTGAAGACTGTGCACACCTATAATAAACTGTTGTTTTAACACTGGCAGTCTTCTGTGACTAAGTGAAGTGACAGTCTTGTCTGAAGATTGTGCACACCTATAATAAACTGTTGTTTTAACACTGGCAGTCTTCTGTGCCTAAGTGAAGTGACAGTCTTGTCTGAAGACTGTGCACACCTATAATAAACTGTTGTTTTAACACTGGCAGTCTTCTGTGCCTAAGTGAAGTGACAGTCTTGTCTGAAGACTGTGCACACCTATAATAAACTGTTGTTTTAACACTGGCAGTCTTCTGTGGACTAAGTGAAGTGACAGTCTCGTCTGAAGATTGTGCACACCTATAATAAACTGTTGTTTTAACACTGGCAGTCTTCTGTGGCTAAGTGAAGTGACAGTCTCGTCTGAAGACTGTGCACACCTATAATAAACTGTTGTTTTAACACTGGCAGTCTTCTGTGACTAAGTGAAGTGACAGTCTCGTCTGAAGATTGTGCACACCTATAATAAACTGTTGTTTTAACACTGGCAGTCTTCTGTGACTAAGTGAAGTGACAGTCTCGTCTGAAGATTGTGCACACCTATAATAAACTGTTGTTTTAACACTGGCAGTCTTCTGTGGCTAAGTGAAGTGACAGTCTCGTCTGAAGATTGTGCACACCTATAATAAACTGTTGTTTTAACACTGGCAGTCTTCTGTGGCTAAGTGAAGTGACAGTCTTGTCTGAAGACTGTGCACACCTATAATAAACTGTTGTTTTAACACTGGCAGTCTTCTGTGCCTAAGTGAAGTGACAGTCTTGTCTGAAGATTATACCAGTAAGTATTCCATTATTTTTAATAACAACAGCAGAAATCCATATATTAAAAGAGCATGGTTGTTTTTTTATTTTAAATACTGCATGAATGTAAAATGATATTTTTCATGAGGATGCACTACATTACAGTATTTATTTGCACCAGTATTCATAAGTGTGGACTCACTAAACAAATATCCTGTACTGGATATGAACTGGTTTTTAAAAGTAAAGCAACATAAAAAATATTTACAAAATGATTTCATTCACCAAATAATCAACACAAACTTCTCTTTTTGTAGCTTTTATTAAAGAAATATGTAAATTACAAATACATTTTAAGAGTGAAAAGGAGAAACAAGCAGGACCAAATCAGGAAATGAGATGGAATTCTAACCTAAAGAATGTAAACAAAAATAAATTAGAGATAATCAATAGGAAATATGATTCCCACTCATTCTCTTGATGGACAATACATAACTCACAGCAGCTTGGCATGTTGCTTATACCCTATTGACAAGAGCAGTGGGCAATAAAGTCCATTGTCTTATCAGAGAAGTTGACAGTCCTTTTGAGGGTTTTGAGAAAGGCAACATATCTTCCTCAAGCATTCTAACCAATCTCATCAAGATTTAGCTCATGAGGTGCTTCATATCACATGATTAAAAATATTGGTTGATTACATGTGCCCTATGTGGACAAGCATTATTGCTCATTAAAATGAAGTTATTTCTAATTGCACCTGCTTATGGTCTGACACAGTAATCTGGAATCTTATTTCTGTGCCTCCCGACCAATAAAATCCTTGCCAGACCATAATACCTTTACCACCATAGAGATCCCTTTTCATGATCTTCATGAGATAAGTACAAACTGAAGGTTAAATCTTGACTAATCAGTAAAGAGAATATGGCTCTAGTCATAAGGTGTTCAAGTGATATCCATGGTCAACCTTGAACTGATCTTCAATCACTAACCGTCTACTTTCTGTAAACAGAAGTACAGAAACACCTTATATCAAAATATAGCTTCATCCAATCTGAATACAGCGTTGTGATATTGTCTTCAGTTTGGACATTGAGTGTGGGTTTTGCAGAGCTCTGTGTGTGTGTGTCGTTAGTCTCCCATGTCTGGGACATTTTTCCGTACAACTACATTTTGGTGCCGGAAACCGGGAATGTTGAATCAGACTAGGAGGAATATTAGTACTGGACGTTCTGGACACATGGAAGACTAATATGAGGTACTTGCACTTGTGTTTTGTGCAGTAAACGTAAATTTACTTGGCGTTGTCATCATCGTTTCGAGCCTCTGTTTCCTTGATTATGAACTTTGCCACTCGTGTTACGTTAGCGAGGACAGTCATCACTGTGTTATGGTGAGTACCTTATTCCCCTTGTAAGTGTTGCTGCTGATCATGGCTAATTTGGCTCAGTTGAAAAGGAGCAGAGCTTCTGCTTGTGGATGGTTGACACAGGCCATCAAAACTCTGGATGATTTTCTTCTGCAATCAACCGTGGAGGATGCTGAAGTAGTTGATAAAATTGAACTTTAAGAGGCTATCACTGAGTTTAATCATCGTTTAGCATCAGTGGATGAGTCTCAATTATTAGTGGAAATGAACCTTGCCACAGAGAAGGATATTGTGAAGGAAGTTGAGGAGTCTGCTGCAATTATAAATCATGCTAAGAAGGTGAAGCTTGCTGCTGCCAAACTTCTTATTAAACTTTCAGCTCCTGCTGGTCCATTGTTGCCTGATATGCCTGATTCTGCATCAAGAGGCCACTGTAAGAATGGCAGTACTTGTGGTGTTTCATGTTCTGCCAATGTTATGTTACCTCAGTTGGAGCTACCAAAGTTTTCTGGTGAAGTTACCCAGTAGCAGAATTTTTGGACCAATTCAATGCCATGGTGGACTCTCCTGATTTGCCAGATGTTACTAAATTTACTTATTTGAAATCTTTGTTGGAAGGAGATGCAAGAAAGGTGGTAGATGGACTATCTCTTTCTTGTCAACACTATACGACTGCCAGGAAGTTGCTGGAATCCAGATATGGTCGTAAAGAGCTGATTATATTCACCCATATTCATGGACTGCTGAATCTTAGTTGTTGTTCAGAGGGAGTCAAGGTGGATGGCCTGAGAAAGCTTCAGGACAGTCTATTGATTCACGGTAGAAATCTAGAGGCATTAGGCAGCACTGGAGACAAGTATGGAATGTTCCTAATGCCTCTGATTTTGTCTCACTTACCTGAAGAAATTTGTATGGAGTGAACCTGTGACTGTATAGGTAAGGAGAGTGACTTTTCCTACTTGATGCAGTTTCTCAAGGGTGAGATTGAGTGACAGGCGAAATGTGATGCATTCAAGGCATCCACAACATTGTCAGAATCGTGGAGGTCTACATCAGAGGAACGGAGAAGGACTGGTGCTAGCAGTATGGTGCCAACTGACTACATGTTGCAAACTTCTTCTCTGGCTGGATGTGGCTTCTGTCACAAGGGACATCCTACCCGGAAGTGTTGAAACATTCTGAAGCTGTCTCTCCCCAAGCAGAACTCTGTTTTATATGTTTAAGGGGTGGACATGTTGCTCGTAAATGTTCTGCTAAGTGTTTTAAGTGTAAAGTTAAACATAATGCCATGTGTTGCCCATCTAACTTACAGAGCAAAAATAATGGTAAGAGTGTTCAGGTTAATAAGGAGCCTGAGGTTTTGACTTCGCCTTTGTTGGGTGTTAATCGCTGTAGTCAGTCTCAGTCTGTTGTGTTACCCACTGCCCAAGTGTATGTTCATGGGGATAAGGGTATTGTCAAGGCAACTTTGTTGTTTGACACTGGTTCTGACAGAACCTACATTACTGGTTCTCTTGCTAAAAGGGCTGGTACAAAGTGGCTTACCTCCCAAGAGGTTACCTATGCAGCCTTTGGTGGGGGAAAGCCATCGCATTGTCAGCATAATATTTACCAGTTCAATGTCAGTGGTGTCAGTGTTAGAAATCCTTCCTTACAGTTGTTAAATGCTGTTGAAGTACCTGTTATTTGTTTTCCATTGTCAAGACCAAAGATTCCTAAGAATTTTTGGGTAAATTTGGTAATTTGGAGTTAGTTGATAGTTATGACTATCAGGTGAATTGTCCATTGACATTTTGGTTGGACTTGATTATTATTGGCATTTGATAAAACAAGGTGGAGGCCATTTGGCTGAAGGACCAGTGGCTGTGGAATCATCCTTTGGTTGGGTTGTTTGTGGTGTATGCAACAAGGGGAATGTTGTCAGGAATCCTGTCTCTTGCCAGTTGTTAAACTTACAGGATATCCCAGATGAAACTGTTACACAGTTTTGGGAACTTGAGTCTTTGGGTATTAGTCTTCATCCAGTAAAAGAGTTCGAAGCTGACCCTGTGCTTGTGCGGTTTAAAGAGTCTGTGAAGTTTGATGCTGTTAGTGGTAGATGGAAGGTTGGTACACACACACACCTGTTTTAGTGAATAACATTGATTCTGCCAAGGTCCATCTGGCTAGTCTCTCTGGTAAACTGAGTAGAGACCCTGAGTTGAAAAATGGGTATGATAAGGTTCTGAGTGAGTTGGAAAGTAATCAGGTTATAGAAGAAGTATCTGACTCAGAATTATCTGTGCCTTATCCTGTCTATTATTTGCCACATCGACCTGTTGTCAGAGAGGGTAGTAGTAGTATCAAAATCAGATCTGTGTTTGATGTGTCAGCTCATGGTCCAAACAATATCTCTCTGAATGACTGTTTGGATGCTGGTCCCTCACTTGTTTTTCCTTTTTATGGCATCACTTTGCCTGATGACGTTATTACCACTAAGCGGGTTGTTCTTAGTTTTCTGGCCCGGCTTTATGACCCTTTAAGATTTCTCACACCTTTCATTGTTGCTGCCAAGTGTCTCTTTCAAGATTTGTGGCAGTTTGGAGTAGATTGGGGGATGAAAGTGTCCCAACTGATGTTAGTTTGTATTTTGCTAATTGGTTAGATGGTATAAAGCTGTTGAAAAAACTTTGAATTCCCTGTTGTTTATCTAGCATACCTTGTAGTAGTATACAGGGTCTACAGCATTATGTATTTGGGGATGCCTCAGAAAGATCTTATGGCGCTGTTTTATATTGTCGTATTCCCTTACCTAACAACTTGTATCATATTGCACTTTTGTATTCAAAGGTTAAAGTAGCACCTCTGAAGAAGATCAGTTTACCACGTTTAGAGTTGTTAGGGGCATTATTAGCTGCTCGAATCTTAGTGTTTGTTGAAAAGGCCCTGAGACTTAGTGAGAATTCCTATGACTACAGATGTTGGACAGACTCTACTATTGCCCTTTCGTGGATCAAGGGAAGTTCTGACCGTTGGAAGCAATTCGTAGCTGATAGAACTATGGAGATTCAAGAGTTAACCAATCCATCTAAATGGGACCATTGTCCTAGTGTTGAGAACCCTACAAAACCTACCACCAGGGGTCTCTCTGCTGATAAGCTTGTTAACTCCGACTTGTGGTTCAAAGGTCCTGATTGGCTTAGGAAACCATCAGATCAGTTTCCCACTAGAGATTTCACTGCTCATGACCCTGAGACTATCAGTGAAGAAGAGAAGACTGTGCATGTATTACATGTTGCAATTACAACTGTAGACTCAGACCTCTTGGACTTTATAGAGAGGCACAGTACCCGGATTAAACTGTTATGTGTATTTGCTTAGGTCAGGCGATTTATTCACATGTAACGCTGATGCCAAATGTTTGAAATCTGATTTGAGTCACTCTAAAGTGTCTGATGCCAAGACAGAGCTTTTCAGGTTAGTTCAGGCTAAGACTTACCCAAAAGAGTTGTGAGCTCTTAGACAGGTGACAGTATTCCTAGACAACCTCCCTTGTTAAGGTTAGACCCTTGCTTAGATGAGGATGGTCTTATTAGGGTTAAGGGATGGTTACAGTTGTCAAGTATCTTATGAGTCTAAGCACCCTATCATATTGCCTAATGGTAATTTTTCTCACTTGATTGTATTATTTCAACACCAGTTTATGAAACATGCTAGTGTCAATACTATTGTGTCCTCACTTCGTGCTACTTATTGGATATTAGGGGTGAGACGTCTCATTAAGAGAGTTAAGAAAAATCGTGTGTCCTGCCAGAGGCAGGTTGCCAAGGCTTGTAATGAAGTTGCAGCTCCATTGCCTGATTTGAGAGTCATGGAGGCTCCACCTCTTGCTGTGACCGGTGTAGATTTTGCTGGACCATTATTTTGTGTGGATTCCAGTCATGAGCATTATATTTGCCTTTCTTCTTTGCTGTGATTCATGCAGTTCATTTGGAACTTACTGACTCTCAGTCTTTGTCAGAATTTATGTTACCACTTAGGCGTTTTCTCAGCCAGAAGGGGTCTTCCCTCTGTAATATACTCGGACAATGCAGCTACTTTTGCTGGCATTCAGGCCCAAATTCAAGCTTATATTGGTCATTTAGCACCTCAGTGGAAGAACATAGTTCCTCAGTCCCCCTTGTGGGGAGGCTGGTGGGAAAGACTGGTGCACTCTGTGAAGACTTCTTTACATCGTACTTTGGGTAATACATATCTTACTCACTCAAAACTTGAGACTTCTTTACATGAGGTTGAGGCGTATATCAGTTCCAGACCTTTGACTTTTGTAAGTGATGAAGTTGACTGTTGTAACTCATTAACTCCTAACCATTTCCTCATAGGTAGAGATGCAGGATTTGACTCTCCAATTATTGAGAATCCTAGTGTGTTATTGTTGATGTTCTTTCTGAACGTGAAGTTTGTCGTCAACAGTTATTAGATAAATTTTGGTCAATATGGCATTCTGAGTATTTGTTCAGTCTCCCACATGTGGTAAAGAAGTTCAAGTCTCATGATGATCTTAAGATTGGATCTGTTGTACTGATACGGGAAGATAATGCACCCAGAATGCTTTGGCCTATGGGTGTTGTTCAGAAATTATATAAGAGTAAAGGCGGTCTTATTCAGAGTGCAGATGTTAAAATTAACAAGGGTCTGCATACCCTGCTATTCAGAGATTGCATGTTTTGGAATTGGGTTAAAAAATATGCTGCTTCGCATGGTGATGCTACTATTGTACCTAATCATTTTGTCAGAGGATCAGGATAATTCTGAAATGATTCAGTCTGTTGAAACTGTCCCTGCTGTAAACTCAGCTAAGGCACCTGTAAAATCTCGTAATGGCAGAACTCATACAGTGCCTAAGTATTTACAAGATTATGAGTTGTAATTTTTTGACTGCATTGACGAACGTATAAGTACATTTGACTTTATGAAAGTGTATTTCTTTATGTAAATTTCATATGTCATATTTTATAATCTTTGTATCAGATTTTCAGCCTAATGCTTAGCCATGGTGTTGTCGTTCAGTATTATGTACTTCAATGAGGGTGGAGAATGTTGTGATGTTGTCTTCAGTTTGGACATTGAGTGTGGATTTTGCAGAGTTCTGTGTGTGTGTCATTAGTCTCTCGTGTCTGGGACATTTTTCTGTACAACTACATATAGGACAGTATCAGCAAACTAGAACATTATGTTTAATAAATTGCTGCCCAAACATAATATTTAAAAGAAGAAAACAGACTACAGTTTTTGATGACTTTTAAATAAGTCATTTTTTTTTTATTTTTTAAATGTACAGAGACTTATTATGTCAATAGATGCCTCCTGAAACTCAGCTAAGCCATTTAAGTCACATGATAACTACATGCTTGCAAGCTCTAAGATCATATACAAATCAGAGGAAGTATCAATCAGCATGAACAGAAGGTTTACAGGCTGATGGACTTTGAAAGGAGGCATAGTTGGATAATGGGATGTTGAGAAACCAGTGGGAAATCCTAAGGGTACTAGATATTCTGCCATCAACTGTTAATAAGGTGATTGTCCAATTCAGTAATAGCCATAACAACCATTTGTGTACATTCATCAAAGTCCAAAGGCAGGAGAGCAGAAAGTTCATGCTGTGAAGGGGGGTATAGAAACAAAACCCTAAAATCACCTGCAGATGTGGCAAAACATCTGCAAGTATTCATAAGAACAATCAGATATTATCTTGTCAACATGGAGTACAATGGAAAACCAGTGAGATGCACATCACTCCTCATGTTTTTTTTTTCCTCTTTCACAGCCAAACTGTAGCACCTAGAGGCCCCAAATTTTGGGCATAGGTACTTCAAAATCTGGGCAAGGTTTTCAGCTACTGCACATTGGCCTTGAGAGCACTCTGAGGCCATCAAAAGCTATTTTTCAAAAGCCAATACATTACATTTAGTTCACTGCACTCATTCAAAATAGGCAACCTAGCAGCCTCAAATTATAATGAAGGTACCTAAGGATCAAAGGCAAAGTACTAGAACCTGGCCTCATTCCCTTTGAATTCAAGAGAACCCAGTTCTCTATAAAGCTCAGCTTTGCTGTGACCATCAGTAAAGCACAGGGTCAATCACTGAAAGTTGTCAGCCTCATTTTAGAGAGTCCCTGCTTTTCCCATGGACAGCTGCATGTTGGATGCTCAACAGTTGGCAAAAACAAAAATCTTGTTTTGCTTTTCACCCCAAGAAAAACATTGAACACATGAAAGAGGCTCTTATGGAACAAATTTAAATTTAAGTGTACAGCTTAAATAATGTTAAGGAATGTATCATTAGCATCAAATTAATGTTTATTCAGTAATTATGTTTAAACAAATAAAATTTCTATTTTTCATACTGATATAAAATCTTTTTTTATAGAAGCCATTTTTTCCCTGTGCAATACTGGAATGTCAGTCACCAACTTTGATAGGCAACTTAAATGCTACTACTTTGGTCTTTTGGAACATTGTAATTTGTTCCTGTTGAGTAATTTTTCACTTGTGTGTGGGTGTGGGGCCATTTCATTGATGACAAAATATGGTGGTGGCTCTGTCAAGTTATGGGTTGAATTTTGACTATAGGATGGCCACAGCTGGTGATCTGTAAAGAAACTGTAACTTCTGTTAAATACAACAACATTCTCTTAGAGAGACCATGCCTGTCTAAGCCAAAGGTCTTTTGTCTAAGAAGAACTGTATCATTTTGGAGGATGGTGCCCCAGTTCACAATACCTGTGCAATGCAAAGATGGAAAGAGAGTCAGTGAATCACAACTCTGCCATGGACTGACCAATTACCGGACATGAATTACATTAAGCACAAGGGAGTTATCCCCAACTAATCCCTCCACTGCTCGCAACACCCTAACACAGATGATTGTTTTTTTAATTGTGTATATCTGATTGCTACTTTGCAGATGCAATAGGAAAAACTTCCCCAAGTTTATAAAATTAGCATTGCACTACAATTTGGTGCAATTATGCAAGGAACACACCCATTATTTTATCAATTATTGCTTCTTTTTTTTTACACGTTAACAATCAGTTGTACATTTACATGCTAGTTTTCTTTATTAGCATGGTTATTACAAACTAATCCACACACATTATCTCCTCAAACTACAGTAACCAAACTGAAAACATTCCGCATTTACCTGCTTTCATTCATCTGACTTGAAAGATAATAATTAGAAGAGCCATTCTGTAGATGCCCACTCTGGGAGGTGTATTTGTAAGTTTGATACTAGTCTTCTATTCTTATTAGAAAAGAAAGGAAAGTCTTTTCTAAAAATGACTTTAAAATTTAAATAAATTAAATACAAAAATTAATTTTCTTTCTTTTCTTTTCTTTTTTTTTTAAATTTCAGTTGCAGGGTCCAAAACTTGGATAACTTAGAATTAACTTTAGAACCAGTAAAAAATATTTTTAGTAATTTATATGCATAAATTAAAAAGATGTTATTTTTGCAGTTTGAATTTGTATATATCTAAAAATTATTATATTTATTCTTTTTCTTTTAAAAACATTTTTACAAGGATTGTATCAAAATGTAATAAACTAATTAATTACAGGAAAAACTAATATTTGGACAAAGCTGTGATTTTTATTCATGCAAAATGCAACATCTGATGAAAATAGCAGAACAAAACCAAGTTTGTGTGTGTGAGAGAACTATTACAGTTCTTTGTTTCAACTCACTTTTCATGGTAAACTCAATGTTCAACAGAACTAGATGGTTCTGCTGATAATGGCAGGGGAAAATTGGCAAATATGGGTTCTGCAGTTAGTTTTACTAATAAAATTATCAAAAACACTTTAACAGGCCATCTAGTTTCTGTAAGTAACACCACCAATAGCTTTCCATTCTCATCTATATGCAGTGGTTATTGAGCTGCTGGCTGGAGAGCGACAACTCTAGCACCACTGTTAATGAGAAGGGGACGCCATCATGTTCTGTGTGAATAAAAACCACATGTTTGGCCAAATAATCATTTCCTGTAGGTATGACCCTTGGTTTTGTACAAGTTCTCCAACTCTGCATTATACATGTATATATATTTTCTGATTTATAGGACCAAGAGATTAGTTTTTGATTAAATCTTGGTCACAAGTTATTGGTTTTCTTTTTTTTTCTGTCCAAGAATGTTTTTTTTTTTTTTTTTTGTTCTATTAATTAAGCAGTTTGAAAATTTCTGGGTTTTTTTTTCTTCCAGGCTGTACAAAATTAAGGATGGTGGTACCAGCAGCTCAGCTGGATTCCCATTGTCCAGTGTTACTGATTATCGTGATTTTCATTGTGTTCTGTGTATTCAGCTGGGTAATGAAAGAAAAAGAAGAAAAATACTGCCAGCTAGCAGCATAGTCGTGTCTGTTAGTGTGCGATGCAGAGCTTTGTCAGTGAATATGACAATAACGAAGCATAACAGTGATTTATCAGTGCATTTTAAAAACTAGTAAATGCTGTCACTATATCCAGTTAATGATGCCAACTTATTTTGTGTATCTACCCTTTTTTTTTTTGTTTGTCATTAAATCCGAGTAAAATTTAATATAGAACATTTCTAAAAAATTCAGAATGAATATAAATCTTGGGAAAAGATATAAAGAAATAAGAAATGTTCTTATTTAACTCTCACTGTGATAAATATGTCAGTTTTTTATACAAGAAAAAAAAATGCTTAGTTTTACTTGTTCTGTTTTTATCTGGAGGTTTCTTGAGTTGCAAGGAGAAAATAGGTCTTTAATTTTAATTTTGCTGATTTATTCATCAGAATCCACAACACTATAAACAGACAGGGGAACTCAATGGAATTCACACATTAACATCTTCATTTATGACAAGGCTGTGACCACCATGTAATACCATGGTTACCATTAATTTATCACTTGTCCTCAGCATTTGGAAGATCCCTGCTAGCATGCACCGCTTAGCTGTGTGAAGAAGCCCACACTGATTGATTGGTACAAATGAGTCAGAAGAAACCATACCAGAGGAGAAGGTTCACCAAAAGTAGGAGTGAAATTGGGTCCCTTAGCCATAGCCAGATAGTACACAATCAACATAGCCATTCATTGCCCATGTCTTTGTCATTAAGTTAGAGATTCCAATCATAGAAGACCAAGATTTAAAATGTTAATTTACAGCATGTGAAACCTGTTTTCTTTACCAAATGTGGTTGTTCCCAGTCAAGTGTTTACAGTCAGCAGAGATCAGACTGGAAGAGTTTCTAGTTGAGCAATCATTACTTAGTCAGGGCGAAAATTCTTTTGCAGATAGACCTATTGCTCAAAAAAATACCATTATTAAATGTTCTATCTCCGGCGAGTAACACATGAAAATCGAAGTGTAGTAGCTTACAAAAACTGGTAAATGTTCTATTTCCAGAACTCACGTTTGTGCCGTAATTTTCTTCTCCCCTCCCGACACTTTGTGTTTTGATGATTCTTGACTGGATATGCATGGAAAAAACATTGATAAACTAGTAAGCAGTGTTGTCAAAAAGCTGGTAATCAGAAAGTTTGTACTTCTTACTAACCCTGTACGATATCCCTTTAAAAAGATAACACACGTATAGAAATGTACTAGAAATTGTGAACAAAACCAACAGCGTGAGCTCACTGTCAGTGGTCTCCTTTCTCCCATGATTGGAATCAAGGTTGACATCTATAGATGTCAGAACTCAATCCCACCCACTGCTCATTATTAACAGAGAAGGGCCACATGTAGAAATTAAGGTTCTCACAAGATTTTAATCAAATTTCTTTACTTGAAAAATTTGACATAAAATGTCTAATTCCAATAATAAAAAACAAACAAACAAAATCCTTCCAAACTAGGGAGGTAATCTCAGCAATTTGTTTTCTTTTTTGTGTTATTTATGTTAGCAGCTGCTTTGTTTTTTTCCTAATTCCATTGTTTCCTTATTTCAGTACCAGTAGCTTTTATTTAAAAAAACAACAACATTAAATTAATATGATGCTTTTAAAAATTAATATTTTATGTACAAAATAGCAGTTGTCTACTTTTTAAAGTCAAGTGAAACACTAATAATCACAAATCCTGTCTGTGTCAGTACTTTAGTTATCTCTTCCGCCTAAGATTGATGAATCGGAGACTCCATTACTCGTCAGCGCAGTTCTAGTGCACCGTTCTAGTCTAGCTGACAAATGAAAACTCCAAACATCTGTGAGAATATTTATTATATTTTTGTGCAATTAAAGTTGATCACATGGCATATAATGTGTACAATAATATGTTTGTCAACAATAAAATATCCTTTACTAGTAAAACAAAAATAAACAATTATATAAAAACTAATTCTGATTGAGATGTTGTCCATGAAAACGACTTACAGTGCAATTGCTGAAGTTCAGCAACTATACAATGACTACTGACTGTTTCATGGTAAGTCTTTTCCAAGATTCCATATAGACTGCACCCAAAAAGACAGTTTAACTTGCCAGATTATCTCTAATTTAACTGAAAAATTACTTACTGTAGCAGAAATTCTTCCCAGCATTGAAAAGTCAGTTTTTAAAGAGAAAAACAAACTTTGGTAATTCTCATTTGTTTTTAACCCAGTCAGATGCTATACCAGGCTTCTTTCTCATGAACAATTTGCAATATTTTCTTTTCTCTCTTTTAAAATCATATGCATATTTTAATATCCGCAAATGCTATTCATTTGATGGCAGAGTTTCTGAAAAAATGTAGAGGCAATTCTGATGGTTGATAACCTGGGTGGGGGCTATGGAAAAGTAACTGCAGGTCTGGACTATGCTTGGCCAGTTTTTTCCATGTTGATAGCAGACACTTTTGGTGGTTTTTTACGACTTTTTATAAAGAGAGCTTTGAACTCCTGCCTGAATTGAGTGCTGCTGGCTAGGTAAAAAAAGAAGTTGATGCAGTTGTTGCCATACATGATCACATGAGCGATATCCCCAGCTAGAATGACACGGTTCAGTTCTTCAGTATTGTTTCTGTCCACAAGGTAAAAGTATATCAGAAGCACTGATCGGGGGCATGTAGTGAGGATGAACACAATGTTCAGGGCTAAAATAATCCTCATGTTGCTGGCAGCTTGAAGGGACCGACCACTAGAGCTTTTCTGAGGATCCAGAGAATCATCTTTGTTGAAGAACCCCTTGAGTTTGGCGAAGATCAAAACATTAGAGATGATTATAATCACATAAGGGAGGTAAAATATAAAAGCCATATCTAACCACATTCCAAAATAGGCATAAAAGTGGGAATACTGAAGACTAGTAATTGTACACCACATTTCAGCATTAGCAGTTACATTATTAGTCTTAACATGAACTGCTTCAAATCCATAGAAATAATGGGAGTTGAGAATCATCAAAGCAAGTAATAAACAAAAGAGTTTTGTAGCTCCTCTGAGTTTTTTCTTTGATGTCCAGGTGTCCAGTGGTTTCAGCACAGAATAAAGTCTGTCCAATGTAATGTCACTCATGGAAAGACTGGAAAACTCCAGCATTGTTTCTACTGACCACATCATAACCTTACAGCTGATGTTGTGAAGGTTGAAGAGGCTCAGTTTGTGCACATACAACAACCAGTTGCTAGTGAAAAAGACCAGCACTATAACAAGATCAGTCACAGCAAGGATGATTAACTTTTGAGTCACAGGATTCTGAGTGTTCCTTCTACCAAATATGATAATGGACAGTAGGTTTCCTAGTAAACCTATGGTCACCATCACTGGCCAGCCATATTTCCATGCGGCAGCTACTATTTCTCCATTCTTCTGGACAATGTTAACTTCAGTTGAATTCATGGCAGTCTACAGATCGCTGGTACAAACTGTTTAATCACTTGATTCTGTGTACGCACTCAGCTGCATTTCTTACCTAAATCTTATCCTTCGTATGAATATATATATACAGGTGTAGAATAATGATTTGTTGTCTTTTGTCTTATATTTATCATCAATCACTCATATTGATTAGCTTATGATTTATTAGGTTAATTTATTAATGAAAAGAATTACACCGAAACTGTGAGAGGCAGCATTCATTCGATAGATGTATGCATTATAAAATTCCTTTAATGAGAAAACCAATTCTATTGTTAGAGAGAGAGAAAGAATGACTGTGTATCCAAATAATGATGGATGCTACCTTGGAAACATAAATATTCTTAGCACATACCTTAGAAAAGGTCAGTTCTTGTAGGAAAAAAAAAAGAGAAGTAAATAAATAAATGGATAATAGTAATGATTATAAATTATGTAAAGAAGACAGAAAAGATCCTCTGGTTGGAAGATCTTCAGAAAGTGGTTTTACTTGGAATAGCCAGGATTGTTCAGAATATGCTAGGAATCTTTAATCTTTGATAAGAGGTTTGAGCTGTATGCTGCAACAGACCATGTTGGAAAAAGGATAATAATAATAATAATAATAATAATAATAATAATAATGTTTCACAAAATTGTAGGAAAACTACACTGCAGCAGTAATACTGAAATTTAAATATTTACATACTATTCATTGTAATAAATAAGATAATATAATTGTATAAGAAAATTACATTTTTCACTAATTAATGAAAAATTTAAATATACAATTTAAAAAGAGACTTTTAAAGCTTTTAATAGGAATTTTTACAAATATTAGTTAGTGGTTTTAGCTATCTTTTCTGAGGATTTGGCTAATTGGAATAATTTATATATTGATGGAATGCTACTCATCAAATATTGTTTTAAGTATGTGAGGAACTGTAGATTTTTTATTATATCTGCTAAACAAGTCACAAACATTTTACTATTTCATATTTCTTTCTTTTTTGTTATTATATAAGTAAATGAGGTACAGACATAAAAAATAGATTTCTATGAGCACACTAATTAAATATATAAGTTGCTCTGTATATTAGGAAAACCTTAAAAACAATTAGAAATATAGCTAAAGTTTCCGAGAAACTTTGGGTAACATGATGACAGTATAAAGGATGATGAATTTTCTTATTAAATTATTTGTAAAAAATCAATATATTATAACAGTCAGCTGAAACTTTTATGCTTATAGAAGATTAATCTAGATGCACAAAACAAAAACTGCGAGACTCCCTAACTTTAAAGTTAAGTGATATTCCTCTGCCGTTCTTCTCCAGGAAACTGAAACTAAAGGGTTTCCCCTACTGTGCTGACTGCTGACATGCCACAGGTTTGAAGAAGTTTGACTGCAGTGTGTTTATTTGGAGTGTCAGCTATTTATAAAGATTGATAAAGATTATTCGTTATTTACTTTTTTAAAATTAGTTTTTTTACGTACTTTGTCAGAGAGTATAATGAAATGAAGAATGATTTTGTTAAAATACAAGCCACAGAGATCCTAAACTTTCAGAAACTTCCTTAAACATGACATTGTACTAGACAGAAAAAGGAGTCCTTTACAAAGTTTACTGGTGATAAAAGACAGATGAGGTGGTCAATCTATTGTGAAAATAGCCAGCAAACATGAATAAAGAAAGTTTCAAGTTTGTAGGCAGCCATGAAGTTTGTCGTATGTAGCTGAGAAGATAAACAACAACAAGTCTTAAAAACCGATTCTGTTCACATCTTGTATCCATTAATGAAAATACAAGATGTAAGGAAAAGAATTAGATATCATACTGTCATTTATGCAATTCTCTAAATGGACAGTAGTAAATAAATTACTCTGTAGTATCGCTGAAAAAAGTAGAATAAATAAAATACAGCAGAATAAAAACCAAAAAAGGGCAACAACATATAAGGTACATAAACCCAAATCCATCATTTTTCTTCATGAGCGTTCCTTTTCTGCTGGAGGTAGTAAGTCTGCCAAAAGGTGTGTTGTATATATACTGGAGTTCTTCATTTTTAGATGTGAAAGGAAATCAGACAGCACACACAAAAAAAACAAAAAACCTACACAGCCTGCTGATAAAGAAGAGTGAGTGAGATTCCTGGATAAAATTTTCTTAATTGGCTACCTGTAAAAAAATTTTTAAAAAAGGTAAACAAAACACTAGTAAATTAAGTAACAGTGTATGTTACATCCCTATGATGCAAATAAGAATTGATGCGGGTAAGGAAATAGTTGATGAGTTGTGAAGTACAACTTTATCCTCATTACAGTATGGCTGCTCTGCCAACTGCATCCAGGGACCCAGGTTCCTAGTATTTAGGGGAATTCAGTACAGTAGTGATATCTATAGTAAACTATGTAGCCATGTAACATCCTTCCCTACATGGAAACTCTAGTGCAAGAACATGTGGCATTATTTAAACTATACATTAATAGTTGAGTATATACCATTATGGCAAGAAATAATGTCTTTAGTAGCATTTATATAAAGTTGGCTGGTTTGGTAAGTGCACAGCAGGTGTTGTTTTCTTTATTTATATCGTCTTGCTTTGTTTCTTAGACAGCAGGCTTATGACTTAGTGGAAGAGACTTTGGTCTAAGGTGCATCTATGGTATACACAAAAGAATTGGTAATTCTTCCTTTATGTTTATCATTATCAGTGGCTACCTTCTATGAGGTTTCACTTCTGAGCTTTCTGCTGACTGATCTCTCAGTATGCTGTATTCTTACACCATTTCCCATTGCTGGTATGATCATAACATACATATCTGTTTCGCACCTGTTGTTTCTTTAATCACTAAATGGTTTTAGCAGATTTAATTTGATTGGTACATGAGTTGTCACCAAGTAAGACTGGTTTTGAGTCTTCATTAAAGTTTATTCCTAAGACTGGGTAAACCTAAATATGGACATTCTCTTGCACACTTTTTTAGTATACAATTGACAGTAGCTTCAGCAGCTCCATTAATCTTGCTGTTTGTTGTCAGAGTCCGACGTTTGGTGGCTAAAATCTAGTTTTCAATTGCTGAGATGTGTATTGAGCCAGTCCATCACTGATGACACTGTCAGCAAAGCTGGAAAGGTGGTATTTCAGCTTGGTCACAACAACTGTTTCTGGTATTGTCATCTTGGGCAGATAAATAATCCAGTTCGAAAAATTGACCCTCAACTCTGAAAATGTCAACATCCACTTTCTCTAATAGATGACCAGATGTTTTATGCAGCTTTCTTATCATGGAGTGACACACACATGCCACATGATTTTATATATTGGTGAATACCATTTATTCCAGGTGAGAAGACCAATTGTCTGGCTCTGCAAAGACAGGAATTTATGTTGATGGCCAGCAGGTATCTTAAAAAAAATGTTTTTTTTATTACTGAGAATGGAACAGAGACTTTTTTCCCTATGTAAAATAATGCCATCCTGTACTGTTATTTCATCTCTATGGCTGTAGTAGTGGTGATAGAAAGTTCTCATTTTTTGACCAGCCTTCCACAATAGTGTTACACTTCCTAGGTGGCCATATGCATTTTATTCAGACTCATCACTTCTGAGTGAAAAAAATGCGATTTTTTTATAGATATAACTTCAGGTATGGGTTTCTCTTTCAAAGAAGCTCACGGCAAACAGAAACTAACCTTTTTGGTACAGAGTAGTAAAACTTGAAGTCCCTTAGGATCTCCTGACAGGGGTTCACACTGATGTGATGACCATATGTATAGTGATCAAATTTAAGCCAAATTTCAGAATAAGCATTTCCTTTTTGAGCTGCACATAATGTCCTTCAATGTTTTTTATTGTCATTTAGAAACTGATAAGCAAAAGCTATTTCCTTTCCATCCTGAAGAAGTACAGGACTCAATCCATATTAACTTATATCATTTTCAAGTTTGTGGTTGAGTAATAGAATGTGAGTACAGCCATACTGGTCGGCATCTCCTTAACCTGTTGGAATGCTTGTTGTTGAGAAGTAGACAAACCTCATGGCATATATTTTTGGTAATTCAGCTAGACATTCATCAAGCTCTGACTGAGTTTTTCCATGAATATTCAGATTGTCTGCTATGCCCACAACATTAGAAAGCCTCCCCCATAGCTTCTAACAGTATTTTCTGGAAAATCTCAGAAGATACAGACAATCCAAAGATGAGATGGTACTACCAGTAGTGTCCAAAGAAAATATGGAGTGTAGTAAGCATGCTGAACTTCTTATCTAACTACATGCCAGTACCTTGGTAAGTAAACTCTAGTGAAGCGTTGCAACTAAATCATTTCATGCAATTTGTCCTTGAGTGCAGGCATATTGTTGTGTTCTCGCACCAGAGCTTTGATTAATTCATGGAAGTCTGTAAATAATCTTAGATCATTTCATTTTTTTCATGATATTACAACTTACCTGACTCACAGTGTGGGTCTATCAACAAGTACAATGATGCTGATATCAATGAAACAATCAAGCTTAGCATCAAACTTTGGGCATGTTCTAATGCTTAGCATGGCAACAGGTTCTATACTTTCATCAACTTAATGGTGATGGACCCTAACATGGTGGCAAATGTTTTATCAAACACTTTGGGATATTGCTCAGTTAGCAACACATTAGCAACTCTATTCACCTTTTCACAGTTAGCAATGATAAGTTTTACTTGCTCAGCAGCTCTTAGTCCTAATATTAGAGTGAAATTCTCTTTCACTACAACAAACTCTTTTACCACTTGTTGTTTTTAGAGTTAAAAATAGACAGGCAGACATATGTCACTTTGTCTGTATAAGAGTCACCTTTGTATCATTATACATTTTCAGTTTGTGGTTAGTTAGATCTGCTTTGTTTCTTAACTTTACAATTTTAAGATGTTTTGCTACAGAACTCACTGCAATATGTTTTTAATTGAGTTAGTACTTTTTGTCACAAGTATAATGATGTGTTGTACATATGTGTCTTTAGTATCTCAAGATACAATAGACAGCTAACACTAACATTGGGATTTGAACCAGAAATCTACTGAGCTCAGTTGATAGCACACATGGGTTAGCAGTTGGAGATTCCTAGCTCAAATTCCAGTGTTAGTGTTAGCTGTCTACAGTATTTTGAGATACTGAAAACACACATTTACAATTTTAGTTTTTAAATGAGTATTGTTTTGATTTGCATTGTAATGTACACTTCTCTCTCAGGCTCCAATGAACCAGCTAGGATACCAAAATTATTTCCCTTATTCTTGAACAAGAACACAGCTGCAGCAGAAATAAGCCAGTAAGTACTTTTACATGATGATTTTATGTGTGGCATATATTTCATAGAAGTTATGTTTATGGATACATCTGTATAAATTTAGAGTACAACATCAGAATCTTTGATAGTCATGTGACACTTACTGTCTTTGGTAATTTGACAAAATGGACACACCTAGTATCTGTAACTGCATTTATCCATGCATTATTACTATTAACATGAGAGTCACTCATTGTCACTTGATGAGCTTGCATTTCTTTTGTCAACTTTTGAGCAAAGTGATTTTTTTGTTACATAGGTTGCATTTTTTTGTTCACACAGGACATTTTCCCATTCAATTTTCATTGGATCAGTACATCCACAGATCTACACTTCCTTTCTTCTGTGGCTACATCTGAGCTAGATTTCTTGGGATGGTTACAGTTTAGATTTGCTGAAATTGACCTTGTTCACAGTTTCCAGTATCATGGCATGAAAATGAGTCATAGTATTTCTGGCAACTTTGTATTTCCAGAGTTAAGTTTCTTTCTTCTATATACAAGAAGTTTGCATTCTCTCTCTAATCCCTAAGATTATTCTGTTTGCAGAATAGAGGCAACATAATTATCCCATGACTGCCACCATATTGCATCTTCACAATAAATGAAAATTGGCACATGTAAAGAAATAGTAACTTTTGAAGTACAACTCAACACTACAGCATGACTATTCTGCCAACTACATTTGAGGATCCAAGCCTTGAGCAGCGGATGGGTTATAACAAAATCTGTAAAACAGAATAAATCCCCATGACAAGGTAGACAAAACACTGGCAACTTCACTAGCAGGATGTTAATTTACTAATAGTCTGGACAAAAAAAAAAAGAAAAACAAATTTCTAGACATAAAGGTCTGGTGACAAAATTTTAAAAATAAAAGATGTCATTATTTAATGCTATGTAAATATCATGTATATCACATCCATTGTTCATCTTTTACATATCATTGTGCTATTCTTTTTACCCTCAAATTTATAACATTTTTTTTTTTTTAGTATTTATTTTACTGTATTTGTTGTGGCTTCATCATCACAAAATTTACAAAACTTCCATGAGAGTTAGCTTTGCAATTTGAGGAAATCTTATCTACTTTAATCATTGTTTGGCGAGTTTGTAGAATTAAAAAGTGTATGCCAATAGAAACAGTGTCAGACTTTGAAACGATGAAAATCGTTTTCAAAACTTATGTGATTTTTCTCAAAAATAAAGAATCATCAATTCTGTTTTCCCCTTATTGAAACAAAAGTTCACCTTGTTGATTTTTTAAGAGTTACTTCCCTTGAACTGAAAAAAAAAACAAAAAAAAACCGTGCATTTTATTTACAACCAAATAAAAACTACTTCTCTTACCTTAGAACAAAATTTTATTTCCAAATTATCATAGAACATTTGTATTTACAGTTTTTGGTATTATGTCTTTTTATATTCTTTTTTTTTAGATTATCTCGTTAACACGTGCAATTCATTAGATTAAACAGCACGACGAATTCAATTACCTGTTTTTGTGTGTGTGTGTGTGTGTGTTTTGTTTTTTGTTTCTCATCTCGGACATCTTGTAAGAACGATAACTCTACAGGTTATGCTTACAGCATAAGATTAAGAGAGTTACCTCCCCCCTCCACACTTTACACGAGTATGTACTGTTGCTATACTTGGCAGTAACATCCTTGTTTATAAATGAGGCATCTTAACCGCATATTCGTTTTTTGTGGGGGGGGGCGTCGTCGTCTCGGAGGTTACTTAGCGACGTGGTTCGTCGTGAGTTAATTCCCCTTTGAAAACTAGTGAATAGCTTCTGTAGTTAACACCAGTTGAAATACTAGTAATCCAATAATAAACAACTCCTCCCCCCCCATTTTTACCACTAACCTTATATAGATTTCCAATTAAAATAGTTACAACGATTATTATTATTATTATTATTATTATTATTATTATTATTATTATTATTATTATTATTATTATTATTATTATTTTTAACTTTTATTCGTATTAAAATAAAGGATTTCGTGGCTACCGTTAGAAAAAAAAGGGGGGGGTAGTCAATTAACATGACCCTTTTTATGGTGGTAGCCTAAGGTAATGGATGGATTATTCTCATAAGATTGGATTTAAACAGATAACAGCTGTTAGTGAATTAAGAAAATTAATTAACTAACGGCGCGCGTTTTTTTACGGTTTCGCTCTAGAAAACTCGCGCGACCCATTCGTGACGTCACGTTGCTGCTTGTAGCAGACGACACAGTCGTCGTCGACGCGGGCTCCCCCCTCCGCCGTGAGGCCGCTCGCTCGCCGAGGATGGCGTTATTTCTGTCGGGAGGTGAGTGGTTTTCGGATGGAGTTTTCTCGGCCTGCAGCCTACTACACCACCTCTGTTTATGCCGCGAACGCGATACCAGGCCTGGTTTGTGTATTTTTATTTCCCTTAAGCGTCCCTGTTCTGTTCCTCCCCCCCCCCCCGAGCCGGTGGTGGTGGTTCTCAGTGGTCGAGTCCCGCTCCGCAGACAGACAGACAGGGCAGGGCGTCTTCGCTTCGTCTCTCTCTCTCTCTAATGGCTCATCTCCCACGGTCCTGCTCGGTCCGGTCCCACTTCTGGTGCAATTTTCGACGAGTTCTCCCCCTCCCCTAAAGCTTGGCAGTCCGGGCAAAGACACACGTAGCCTTTAGCGTCCCATGCTTAAAAATATTCGAGAAGTAAGAGAATAATAATAATATTTATTTATTTAAACATACAACATCATAATTTTAAAACTGGATAATGTTCTATTACAGGAATAATAAACTTTTTAAAAGGTTTTCCTCCTCCCGTGCTGAACGGATCTCTGCGGCGCCATCGCCATAAAAACTCTCCATGAAGTGAATAGGGATTCGCCAGCCATTCATTGCCCAATGTCTCAGCGTTCGCATAAGATGCCCAGCCCATCTGAAATTACGTGCGACCCCAAAGCCACATTCGCCGAGATGAGTGCGGCTAATAATTAATATAAATTTTAACATTTAGATTGCAAGCAAAATGGAGGAGAAAAAAAAAATGGGGGGGGAGGGGAGGTAATCACCCCACGTATTGTTGATTTGGGACGCCAAAGGCTGCGTACCATCATCATATCGCCGAGGAGGAGGAACCGGTACGTGAATATATACGGCCAGGGCGTCGGATGGCCGACAGCGTGAATGGAACAAACAGAAGACAAGCTCAGCTTTTGTTTCTTTACTTTGCGCGCACACACTCACTCTCACACACACACACATGCACTCACACACACACACACACACACACACACACACACACACACACACACACACACTCACTCTCACACACACACACACACTCACTCTCACACTCACATACACACTCTCATACATACACACTCACTCTCACACACATGCACACACACTCACATACACATAACACTCTCACACACACATGCACACACAATCACACACACATACACTCTCACACATACACACACTCACACACACTCACACATACACTCACTCTCACACACTCACACACACATACACACTCACACATACACACTCACTCTCACACACATACAATCACTCACACACTCACACTCACACACACACACAAAAATAAAAAATATCCCAGAGATGATCCCAAACTGGAAATGGCTCCATAATGCATCGTTGTACTTAAGGAAAAAATTGCAGGTCACTTGCCCATTTATTAATGCGTTTGTATCTTTCTGCAGTTGTTTTTCTTTTTCAGTTGATGAGATTTGAATTGACAGGTTTTGTTGATACTTCAAAGGTTTGGACAAATCCGGCAAAATGAAGCTGCTTTAGTCTTCATAAGAGAGTTTGTGTGTATCATACAGATAAATTTAAAAACAAATACATCTGAACTACTACAACAAAAGGGTTTTGACTAACAAGTTATACATATGAGCTATAACTGCTGAAATTCTACTGTTTATAATTAAATTTAGCATAGTTAATACCCTTTTGGTTTCTATCAGTGCTCAGAAGTTCCAACCATACCTAAGTAACCGGCTTGGGCACCATACTGTAATGCACTGCAACTTTCTTTTCTAGCTCCCTTCTGTGAGATGTCCCCAACTTTGAAGTCAGGGCAGGGATCTGCAAAGCAAGCAAGTAATCCTTTCCTTTTAAGAGTTTATATCGTTGTCTTTGAACTTTAGAATACTGTTATAGGCTTCAAACCTTTACATTTATCTACTAAAATCTGTACATTATGGCTAATTTTTTTTAAAAATTTTTTTTTGTAATAATGTTGTCATCTTTATTTGTATTTATATCTAAAAATTCCGGATTGTAAAATGGCCCAACACTTTTTTGCACTAAAACACAAGCAAAGTAATTTTTAGGATTTTAGCTGTTTCTTAAAAACTATCAACTACTTGATCTTGTTCATTTTTAAATTGTCCTACTTTTTTCTTGAAAACGTAAACATAAAAATGTATGAATTTACATTTTGTATTATCTACTGTATTCTGCCTAAATTGAATTAAATAATGCCCAGTCTTAGCCTATTAAATCTATAGTTAATCATGTGCAAATAGGATTTTTACACCTAGGCTGTTTTTTTTTTTTCCTTTATATATTTAACACAGGAATTCTTAAAAACAATATGGAAAGCATTCCAATTCCTATTAAAATCACTGCCAGCATCTAGGGAGTATAGTGGTTGAATTGTTAAAGTGCTTGTTTCTCAATATGCTTCCAATTTCTGAGTGCTGCTCGTGCTGCTGCCAGTTTGACTTTGCTTGCCTTAGGGGCTGTTCAAAAATTACGTAAGGCTTTTTTGCTGAAATCTGACACCCACGCACCCACCCTCCTGTAAAAATGCATAATGCTAGACCCACTAGATCCCACACCCCATAAGATACTACTAATGCTTGTAGGTATCCCCCTTCAATGCTCGTCCATTAGTAAATCAATTATAAACTCTAGAACACTATCACAATATTAAAACCCCAACAATTACACTTCTTTTTATTTTCATTTTACATTTCATTTTTAAAATAGCTGAATAAAGTTTTGTCTGCTAGAAACTGTCTCTGTTTCCAATTTGTTAATATGTGTTACATCTTTGTTTATGCTTCCCATTTCACAGAATTGTTCATTCGAAAATCTGCATCCGTGCATGATGATCAACAAATCTTAAATTCATTCAAGGTTTATTCAACATGTGGTATATCTTTTTAAATACAGATCTAGATATTATAGTTGAAATGGAAAAATATGTGCATACAAAATAAAAACATTATATTTTGCTAATTTGAAAATCAGCAATCTAATTTTTGAAAGTGCACATTTGATACACACACTAGCATTGGGAAAATGGTGAAATGAAACACAAGTGCAAATTCATTTTTTGTGCTTAACTGAAGTGTTTCCATCTCACAGCTAATCACGTGTCTTTTGTTGTATTGTTGTCGCACGGTGGAATGATTTTAAATATTTTATTCTTAGAAACGTACCAGGACATGAGAAATCTACATAGCTTTATGTTATGCTACCAGTAACACCCCCACCCTCTGTAATGTTTCATAACATTTTGACATACACCCACCCAGCCTCCCAACAGTCTCTTACATGTGATCTGGTAAAAACTCAACTTCAAACTCTGATGAAGAGAACTAATTGGCTGTCTCATTTTATTTTTCTATCGTCTAAAAAAGTAATTCTTATCAATCACTTTCTATACTTTTGCCTCTTAAGATGGTGTACATATAAATGAAAGAGATATAAAGTAAAATCATATTCAAATTTATTCTAATTTTTTGCAGTTTATGCTTGTTTAAAACCAAATTTATAGATGTGTTCATTATTACATTGCTGCTTAATTCATACCAAATTATGAACAAAAACCAAAAAAGATTTTAAAAATGCATTTATCCTAGCTAGTTTAGTCACTATTTGATGAAAGAACATATTGCAAGTTTTGCTAACTTATAGGTTTATTCTTTTCTTGTTAACACACATCTACTATCTTTTCTTCACCTAATATGTGGTTCAAATGTGTTACTTCATTTTGCTACTCAAGAGTAAAACCCTTTTATCTATAAACATGAAATACAATAAAAATTGCTGCAGTTCTTTTGCTTTAATTTGGAATGAGACAAAAGTTTATCTGATTTTCAACAAACTTATTGAAAGTAGTAATTTTTAAAAAATGCAATTAGTGATCTGTTGGATTACCTGTGTAAACAGATTTCACATGCTAGGATTGTTTGTAGCTTGCCACACATTTGCAGAAAAAAGTGACCATAAAAAGTTGTTTTATGGAAATGGTTTGCTATTACAAAAACTAATGTAGGAATTAGGAATCTGTAGCATTGTAATTGACTGGAAAAGGGAATAGATATTTGTTTATTGCTCTTCTAATTTTAATTAGCCAATTTGATTTTTTAATTAATTTTTATTTGTGGTTACATTGTGAATTTTTTCATTATTGTTTGTGTCACAGTATATCTTTAAAAGGTTTGCAAAATAAAAAATCTCACTTTTGATAAATTTGAAGTATAAAATGTGCAAGATTGTATACACTGTCTTAACTCATTGGCCAGTTTAAAAAAATAACTTCCATCCGTTTTTCTTGAAATTTTTACTATTTTCTAATTTAAAATACAAAATAGTAATGGACATTATTATTCATTTGCACAAACAGACTATTTACTCTGTCATGTTACCTCACAATGGGATAATGTGGCCAAGGATGTCTTGTGATATTTGATGACAATTACAGCTGTTTTGAAAGGCATAGATGATTCTGGACTTTGCTAATGTTTGGCCATGTTTCTAATTTTGTTTAGGTCTAGTATGCCATGAAACATAATTGATATTATTATGGTATATATCCTCAATTGCAATATGGTGAAACTGTTAAAAACTATCTCAGAGAACATTCAAAATACACCCAAGACAGATGAATCTGTTGGGGCAGCAGTTCCAAGTAATGCTGAGATTCTTTTCAAAAAAATTAAACTAACAATACAGTTTATGAATGTCATCTTTTGAGATGACCATGTAAGTAATACTCTGAAACATCAGAGTACCATTTATTATTTGATTAAGCTTTCTGTGAGCATTATGAAAGTATGTTCAAAGAGAAATTGATCACAGATGTTTTTGCTATTAAAACAGTAATTTAAATACATTTACTTACTAATTTTTTTCACTGCTAAAGAAATTAGATCATAAGAAAAATCTTTAGTTAATATTCTAATCTTTGGAAGGTAAATGTAAAAAATAATGGGAGAAAACTTCTATATAAATTCTTTTTTAAAAAAGATGAATGTATGCACACTGCTTTTGCTTAATGATTTATTTTGGGGGTTTGTTACTAAAGTCTACATTTTTTAATGTAAAAAGAAGGTGCATACTTTGCATCAATAAAAAATATGAAAAAATTTTAATACTTTTATTCTAGTTACTTGGATTTTTAAAATCATCACTTGAAAATTATAAATTGCATCAAAAGTTAAGTATGTCCTTTACAATTTCTCTTTGCAGTTAATTGTCATAATCTGGTACAATACACATATTCAGTAATGAAATTATTTCTCAGTATCTACTGTCTTTTGTTTTGCCACATACATTTGTGTTTGCACTTTAGCTGTAATAAAATTAAAATGTTGTCCAAAAATGTCTGACACAGGACATTTATTTGAAAAAAATTTCTAAAAGTTACAGAGAAGGAAAAGATTGCTTGTGAAACTTTATTGAAAGATGTAATTTGTATCCAAATTAAATTTCATATATTACACTTGGAAAAAATAGGGATAGAAAATAGTATTTATAATCATGCATAATTCCTAAAATGCAAAAGTATTAAGTAAAATAAAAATGACTAAGGAAATATCTTGCTAAGATTTATAGAGGAGAAAATAAGTATTAGCTTTGTTGTTTAATAAGCATGCATTTTTCCCTAGTCATTAAAAGCAGCCTATGTTTGTAAATAAATTACTGAATTTGTATTTATTGTGCTTAATTCTAGTTCCTTACTTTTTGGTGGTGGTTGTGTCATACACCAATCTCTACATTGGTGACAACCCTGGTGAGGTAGTGTACATTGCAATTATCTACTAGAGAACTTGCCTATCATACACCATAAGAGCTTGGCACTTCTGGGGAAATACCCACTAAAACTCATTATATTTAGATGTGGGAGAAAAGTAGTGTATCCAGAGGTAACTCTCATGACCAGCTGGTGAAGAAGAATGAAGAAACCATGCCATGGAGATACACCAAACAGCCTTGGCAGTCTAGTAATTTAACTACTGGGCCACTGATCACCCACATTTCTGGTGGTATTAGTAATTGATTGCTCTCATTTGTTTCTTTTATTATCTTTTTTTTTAAAATCTATAATAAGTTTTGTTTTGTTAATAAATTCTGAAACTCTTCATTCCAAAATAAAGTGACAAGTATCAGTTATTTCATTGTTAAAAGAAAAAAATTTGAAGTTAAAAACAAAATTACAAAATTAAATGACAATGGTTTAACTAGATAAAGATAAAAACTTTTACTTTAATTTTTTTCCTGACCTGTTGTATGTAGTCCTAGTTATTACTTTGGTGTTTATACAATAAAAGAAAAGAGCTACCAAGAGATGTATTCACAGATTTACAAAAACATGAAATACAAAGTTAATATTTTTAATGCTAAAATTACATTGGTTCTTCAAATACTCTTCTCTCCCAACCAAAAAAAGAAACAAAATGTATATGTTAATTCCATATGTACAATAGTAACAAAGGTGTTAATGTTAAAAGATAAGTTTCAAAAACATTGCATCTAATATTATGTCCACTCTTGTTTGTAAGTATGATAACTGTCAGTTTTCAACCTGAATACCCTATGTTTGAGTACTTGTCTCTTTGGAACTTGTGAGATAGAGGCTACAACTTTACATCTTTTCATCTGGAAGCCCATTGCACCTTCAGTACAAGTTTTATCAAAATCTGTGAGGGTGAGATGCAGCACACTTGATAATTTTATGCAAACTAACCCATTAATAGACACCACGCTTAAGGTGAGCTGTCTTTTTATTCTATTCATTTCATGTCTTCTCCATGCTTTTTTTATGGACCTCAACCAAATTAAAGGCAACCATTGCACTTTATCTGCAAACTTCTAAACCTATTTGTACAAGATATGAAGAATGAACAAAAGGTTTGCATATTTAATAATGTTATCAAGTTTTGTTGAACTTGTGTAAAATGCAGCAAAAATATAATTTCACTGGCATCAAATTATAATCACTCATTTTTTTTGGAAATGGTATTGAAATTTTATTGAACACTAACTTTACATTAATGTACTTCATATCTGGACAAAATAAAAATAAAATAAATATTTATAAATTATGATATTTTTACTGTTATTCAATGAAAATAATATTCCACAGGTATGTTTAACATTTTTGACAACCATCAGCTTGATATTAGAATTTTTTTTAAATTGGGATTTAACAGCAATCCTAGTGTTTAAAGGTGTGTGTGTGTGCTAATAATTAAGAAAAAATTTTCAGCGGTGCATCACCAGGTAGAACAGCTAAAATCTAAAGCTGAAAAACACTAGAATTACAATTAAAATAGCAGTGTGTGTGTGTTTGGCAACATATGACACTCATAACATAGTAATTATGGAAAACTTTTCACAATGTGTTAAGCTATTTTTCATAATTTTTAAATTAAAAACTTATTGTTACCCCTTTATCTGTAAATGAGACAATTCAGAATTTTGTTGAAAATTATTAATTTAAAGAATTCATTTTTTAAAAAAATTAAATCTTATGCAGGTCATGAAGCTAAAATCTTTTTCATTTAATTGATCTTTGTGGGATTCTACTAGTTTAGTGTTGTTTTAGTTATTTTACAAGGCAACAAGGCTATCATGGCTTGTACAAGGCTCCCAGAGAAAAGAATTACTTATCAGGTTAGCCTTTGAAACTAATTCATACTACTACCATGTCGGTGGGTGAGTTATTCCATTCATTTTAAAACATCAAGCCTTTAGTCAACCTACATGATGACTATTTGTCTTTTTAATTGTAAATAAGATCTGCTAATTACCACTTATTTATTTTGTTTCTTTGCTTACTTGTGATATCAAATCAAATAGCCTACCTGCAAAAACATTGCATAATGACATAGTTAACATTTGATTTAATGAAAATATCCCCTTTTTCTTCTTGCCACAAAATAATGAACAGTAAATGAGAAACATGCTACTAAAACACAGTAAGTCAGCCTAAGCTTTCAAACGCTGCTTTATTTCAAGAGTAAATAGGTACATTATTTAGCCTCTAGATCAGAATATGCGCAGTATATATTCTCAATTTGTACAAGCTCATTTTTTTCTAACAAGTCCAGCTTAAACAATATTTATCTTGAAATAATACTGGACCCATTACTTAAATATAATCGAGGTAAAAATGTTCCAAACACCCTTAACTGGGCAACTGTAATTATGGTGAAATATATTTGGAAACCATTTACAGTCATGCGATTGACTTAATATGGGCATACCACACATGCATCAGTTGCTATGTGACACAGATATGATCTTAAGAGTGAATAAGGGCAGATGTGAAAACATCATGCTCAGATAAATTTGTGGGAGAGAATTTTGAAATCACACACTCTCTTTTTGTAGCATGTGGGGTATGCGTTATCATCATCATCACTAGAAACCTCATGACAGAATGATGGTCACGACAGTAACTGAACAGCACATAAGTCCACCACAACACCGATGAGTGAGTGAAAAACAAATCAACCTTCTGTATATGAACTTAATATATTTCGGCCGCTTTGCTTGAAAAATATGGTCTTACAAAAATAGATCTTCCTTATCAAAATTCTTGACAACTGGTTTAAATCTCAACACTACATTTGTTTTTTTTTTTGTAGATTAAAGATACATCCCAGAAATATATACACATCACATGACACAAGTTTCACCATTCTAACAGTTGCCCAGTTGGGATCCAAGACAACCAGTCAAATGCTTTCATTCAGCAATTGCCACAGCAGTGTATATGTGAACAGTCATATTCACGCAGGCTTCAGTCATCAGCATGTAAGAATTCAGAAGTTCAAATTCAATCTTTTTTGCAACCTCTGATATTCTGTCAAGGATCCCAGTACAAAACATAATTACATTCTTGTTATTGGTGATGATAAGATAAATGATTTGAGCATTTTGCTTTTTTAAAAAATTTTTTAGAAATCTTTAATTATTTGTCTAAAACTACTTTAACAAGTAATTAAAACTACACACTAAGGTACTACTGCAATTAGCCACAACGTCAACCTTAACTAAAATGAAAAAGAAAAAATTAAATTAAAAAGAAAAAAAAACAATTATATTATTTCATTTAATATTACAATGGGTGATCTCACTAAAAGCACAAAAAGGAAAGTAATTGTGTAAAATAAAAAAAAAAAAGATTAGGCAATAAAGCCTTAATAAACTATTTACAACTTTATATTGGTAGTAAAAGTTGGAAGGAGATTCAGTATCCTCCATGAGAGAAAAAAAAATGTCAAAATTATATAAAACATGACACTAAAAATATGACTGGGGAAAAAGGTTTAGAGTGGAATTTTTGTTTACAATGACTTCTGTACAGATAAGGGAGTACATATGAGTATAACTCCTTTGTAACTTTCGCTTGGTAATGATTGTATTATGTTGTATACCTTCCCTATATATCTGAAATATAATATTCATTGTGTGCATTCATGTGTCTATGTATTTGTGTGCATGCATTGTTGATGTGTATAAATATTATAACAGATTTTCATGATGTCCAACAATGATTTTAAATAGTTATTCAAATAAATTTATAGAATTATCATTTAAAAGAAATTATTTGATTATTGATAAAAATAAGAACACAGTTATTTCTTTTTCACTTTTAATATTAATATTATTATTTTGTTGTTGATTATGCAAGAATTTAAAAAAAATCTGTTTAAAACAAATTATTCTTGAAAAAGATATGCTTATAGCATGTACATTATTCAAGGTGATCAGTAATAAATAATCAGTATCTTGGGGGAAAATCTATTAAAATGCTATTGAAATTTATAAATTATGCATTTTTACCATTAAGACTGATATTTGTATTTTGGGAAAAATAATTTTTATGCAAACAAGTTAAATAATTTAAATAAATAATTAATAAGTTACAATACTGATACTTTACTATGACATATTGCACTTTCACTGGATAGTTAAGACCAGGGATTGTCATGGATTTAAAAACATTTTATCCTTATGGCGGTCTTCAAAGCCTGTTAAATATGTAATAAAAATGATATGCTTAGAGGAAAAGTTTTATAGTAACTCCAAGATCGTGTTTCAGACCAAACATACGATATGAAAATCCTGAATTAGAAAAAGAAAAAAAAAAATTTATCACACTACTCAAGAGATCTGAAACACAATCTAATCATTGGTGCATCAACTACTTTCCCTGATATGACTGATCTGCACCGACAAAATGGCAACCAGCCATTTACTAACATAACTGAGAATTAATTAAAAATTAAACAATCTGATCACAGTTTAATGGATGTGAGTCAAAAGATTGATATACTATAACTGACTAGCTCATCATAATTAAACATGATGCAATAAATAAATAGTTGAATAAATAAATAAATAAATAAATAAATAAATAAATAAATAAGCAATATAAGCCTTAAACAGTGCTCAGACTGGAGTGAACTTTTCCAGTCAGATCATGCCAAAATAACTTAGGTGAACCATCATGTTCAAGTATATTACACAGTATTCCTTGCAACATATATTTTCAAGTCAAATAAATAAAAACATATTTAAAATTTTACCTTGCAAAAAGGATTTCATTTGAAAATACAACAGGAAAATTGAACATCCTGTTAGTTAACAGATAACAGTTTTTACATCTGATGCCTAATGCATTTGAACCGAAATGCCTTTTTGCAAGGCTAACAACTGCCAAGAACAGGAAACAGCTCCAATTGAGAGATTTGTAACCATGACAAACAATTAATTCTGCTAAATATAGCAGTTTGTACTAAATTTCAACAGTGCTACATAGGTTGACGATGTAGATTTTCATAGGGCCTTGTCTGGGGAGTTTAGTGAGAGGAATTACAAGATGGAGCTTTAATTTACAATGCAGTTTTAACAGTGTCATGCATTTGAAATGTCATATATGAATTCCTCAACATGTATATTTTGTAATACAGTAATACATCATTGGCAATGGCTGTTGATATGGATATAGAATTAATGAAGATTTGATGTTTTAACATCAGACCAAAATGTGACTCCCAACAAAGCTGAACAAAACTATATAAGAAAAAATAAATAAGATTTTGATGTACATCCAGTCTTCTTTTTTTTTTGTATAAACAAGACTATAACCAAACTACTGGCTTTTATCATCTAGTTAACAATTTAAGATTCTGCAATCTCTAATTTCTACTAGCTAAATGACTTCTGGAATTAATAATTAAATTCATTAGTCCCTATTTTTCACAAATATATAAATTCTATATTTGCTTTCCATTGTCCTATGAAATATTAGGCACTCTTGTCTTTTCCAAATCAAACCATAGTTTTCCTCAGGGAAAAATGTTTTCTGACTTTCTTCCATACTTCATCACAAGCGGGGTTGTTTTTTTTAACCCAAATATATATATATATATATATGTATATATATATGTATATGTATATACAGTGAATAAAATGTGCTGTAAGCTAATAATAAAATTTCATGTTTAGGGGCTAATAAATAACATTATGTGCACATGCAGCCGTAATCCTTCCACTAATGGAATGTGTAGAGCAGTTTTCTTTTTTTTTTCATTATCCATTTATCTTTTTTTTATTTTTTTTTAATTTTTTTTTCATGTAATAAAAGCATTGGAAAAGACAAGAATTCTAAATTCTAAAAAAGCTGACCAAAAAGCTTCTAATTTTACACAAAGCTACTGTGCTGATATCTATAAATATACAAGTTTAAAAACTAATCAAAGACTATTTCCTATAACATTTCAAATGATTTTTCTGTATGTATACACCTTATTTTTTTTTTATGACCTCGGTGGGCTTGTTCGTTCATTCTTTGGCCTTGCTGAGATAAATTCTGGTGGAAGTAGTAGACTTCATGCTTTTCTCAATATTCTGTAGCAAGCCTTGTTTGGTGGCTTCCTAAACAAACAGAGAAAAAAGAAATTGTTAGGAATTAGATATGTAAACAAATTTATTTTCTGTACTATTATTTTACTATTTATAAAAAGAATGTGACTAGTTGTAGATTCCTTTTCTGTTCATCAAGTTATTTTATAAAAGAAAAAATAAATTTTGTAATTGTCTTATTGTTAATTTTAAAAAAAAAATATTTCTGGTAAGATAAATAACCGTATAAGAATTTAGCATACACAAATAAATCAAAACATTGCTGCTACTCAGATTATAGTTAAAAGAGATATAAGGATATATTCTCTATTTACCTTTTTAAAATGATAGAGTACAAATTACTGCAAAAGGTACTATTTTCAAAGGAAAGCAAGATGTATAATACAGATTTTAGTACTAACTGCTTCCCTTTTTAAATCTAATTACATTTTATAATCTAAAATACTTAGTAAATAGATTAATTATAATAGTGGTAAAAGATGCAATTATCAGGTAGCATGGGAATAACTTATTGAATTTAGTAAACAAAAGCAAAAAAAACTGCTTGTACAGCAAAGTGATTCTATTTTTTTTATTTTTCTTTAACCCTTCAAAATGTTTTTTTTTAAATATATTTCAGACTTTGAAAAATTCATGAAATATAACAAAATATTTTTAAATTTATAAAATATAAATTGCACATTATATACAATTCTAATTTAGTATTATTAACTAATTAACTTTGAATTGATTTCATCCATACAGTTACTGATCTATCTTTTAGAAATCATAAATAATGCACCACAAGTAACACATTTTAAAACTTTTTGTTGACTTTTATTTTACTCTAAATTTTAGTGTTAATTTTGAAAACTATTTTCTTAGACTGCTAGGTCTGAGGATCCAAATTCAAATCTCAGTCAGAACCTCGGTTTGGGATACCTCCCTGTCATGGTTTTTGCTGGCTCTTCTTCACCAGCCAGCCATGTGAGTTTCCTTCAGGCTCTCTGGTTTATTCTCACAGATGAAACTGAAGAGTTCTAATAGGAACTTTTACTTGTGGCCTCCCCTCAATGTGTTATTATACACTTCCGAATCTCAATCAAGATAAAGGTACAGCAATTGAAAAAAAAACAAAACAAACATCCTAATATAGCTAATTCTTAAATGAATTTGCTAAGTGCAAATAAAATCATTAAGTATATTTAAAAGAAATTTTAAGTTGCCAAATAGATTTTGCATTATGCCATTCTGCTCAGGAACTAAAGTTGACAACTACAAGTTATATTAATATCTTTATATATTTTTTCAATTTTGAATTTAGATTACTGTGCCTTTAAGCTACATAAATAATAGAATCAAACTGCTACTTCAGAAATAATTATACAATTTTCTGCAAGATGATATACATTTGACTGACTTTGCCTTATTTAGAAAGTTATTTAATTATTGAAAAATAATTTAGACCTTTATGGAAATTTTAAAAAAGCAAATAAACAAAAATTAGCACTTATATATATATTTATATATATTTGAATTTTTCACTTGCAATGAATGTAGTCATCACATAAAATCTTTTAAAAATCAATTTTAATCTGATAACGAATAGAATGCATTTAGAAATATGTGATAATTTCAAATACATTTTATGCTTGCTATCATCACTTATTTTAGCTTAATTTTTGAGGTCACTCTTTTTGTTGTTTCTTGAAATTTTCCAATTAAGAAAGTTTATTGCATATACTAAACCAATAAATTAAGTATTTTCTTAATCATAGGAATATCAAGAGAAAAAATAAATTATATCAATCATATGAAAGATATGTTCTCATGTATTAAGGTACTAGTTCTTTGAACTGAAAGAATGATTATAAAATAACTGTTTTTTAAACACTGAAAGTTTTAACTAAATATTTATTGACCTGATTAATTTTATTTGAGCACAATGACATTAGACATTCTATAGTTTTTGTACTAGCATTGGTCAGATTTTATTTTATTAATTTAAAACTGCATCTTCACTCTGAACGCTAAACAAAACACCTTAAAAGTTTCACTCTGTATACTGTTCTTTTTTCACTTAAATGGAATAGTAAATAAAAACAGCTAAAACAAACTGGAACAAAACATTGCATAATACTGGTGTTTAAATTGTATTGCTTTGTTGTGTACAGAGCAGTAAAGTTCAAGAAGGGTTAAACTATTTTGGTAAAATTATTTAAAAAATTATATTTTACACATTAAAACTTAGAATTTTGATATTTTACATCAAAGATTTTATATTCCTTTGCATTGATATGCTATCAGTCATCAACAAATTAAAATTATATCTGTTTATATAACTTTCTAAGTTTAGTTATTTACCATTGCAATTATTTTTTTGATATTTTGAGAAGAATTACTATATGTACTGTTTTAAAATGTACATTTTTATACATTTATAACCTAATACACTGCCTATTAGATTTTGATTATTGTATTTTGAATTGAGAAAGCAATTTTAAGTCAAATACTTACCTCATCATATTTATAATTTTTTGCCTCCAGAATAGTAATTTACAAATATCAAATACTCTGGTAAAAACATGGAAACTATCTTTTAGGTATTTCCATGTTCGGAAGCATGTCTTTCAAAGCCTTGACAGTAAGGATAGTTTACATATAGACACTGGTAGAAGAATAGAAGCTAGGCAGAAACAAATGTTTAATCAGAATATTTCACTTTAAAATTTTTCTTTTCAGCAAAAAAAAACTGGTTTGTAACTTGATAATGGAATGCCTGACTAAGCAAATGAATGAGCAAATGCAAGAATTTTAAAGCCTACACGCATTTGCTTATTTTTCAAAAATAGTGTAAAATGTAATGTAATATTTCAAACAGGAAATACCATAAGACATAAAAACACAAAACCATTAAGCTTTCAATGACTTCATATAAAGTTCTGTCAAAACAATAATAATATTGGAAAGATTTTTTTTTTTAAGTTGCAAATTAAATCATGTGGGATGAAAAACAATGTTTTCAACTGTGTAGAACTTTAGTTATAATTGGAGTGTAGAATTTTTGTTTGTTAAAAACAATTCTGCTACTAAAACTATTTGCTTTGCATTATTTTAGTAAGCCTTTAAAATTTGTGACCATCGAAATTAAATGTTTGTCAAGTAATAAAAAGAAATCTGTATCTTGGTGAAATTATTAACAAGTTTTTAATTAAGTCAGGCTCTAAGAAAAAAAACTCCATTCAAATCAATTACCCTTGTATTTTTAGAATAATAAAATACTTAGAATGCTTAATAAACAGCATTTCTTTTCTTCAAAAGCCCAAAGTTTGAGATTTCACTGGTACATATAAAAGAACCCAAAGATACTGCATGTTTTTTTTGTATTTAATCCATTCCATGTATTTGTGAACAAGTCTATATTGGTCAAACAACATTCTTTAAATTATAGGGTCTCTGAACATAGAAAGTTTGTCTATAAAGGCAATTATTTTAAATTTACATATGTTAACAGCTCTCCCATTTGTCTGGCAGCAAATTATTAGCATAGGAAATCAACAAAAAATAGAGAAAACAAAGAATCTATTCTCATTTCTTTACAAAATAATTTTATTGACATAAATGAGGGCATTATAATTGAAAGTGTTTGGTTTTCTTTAAAACAAAACAAAATTTTATACTTAAATTAAAATAAAGTTCTGCATAGTAGAAAACATTGTTTACATTCTATATATTTAAAAAATCATATCCAAGTTAACCCAAAGCATCATTCATCATCACATTACTTGGACTCAGAGTTAGTGAAAGCTGTTGTTTTTTTCCTCATCCCATTTAAAAGATTATATTAGTATTGTGCAACACCAAGAAAGTCTCAAAAGCTTAATCACAAAATGCAACGATATATTCTAATATAAATATTTCTGATGGAGGAATGATAGATTAAGTCAAAATTTCTTCAGGATTAGAAGTACAGTAAGATGTAGCTGTGTGTACTTTGTGAAAGTAAAGATGCTACAAAATCTTTCAGTGTAGAATTTTATTGACAGGGATGAAAAAAAAGAGCAATTAAATCTTCATTTATAAGGTGATACTTAAAAATGTGTGTATCTTTCTACAACTATAGCTTAAGGCTAATTTTGAAAGGTTAGAATGGGGGCATAAACAGGAAAACTAGATCCTCATTAGATGTAAAGGTTTATGTTGAAAAAAAAACGAGACTATTTAGAAGTTTAAGGTTTCCAGATACAACGCTTGAGTAATTCAGTGGTATCAAAAGCTGAACATTTATGAAAGTAGCATGAGAAAAGGCCTGAAATTTATGGGTGAGATATAAGCTGGGGTAATCCTTCATCATTCATCTGAAGATTGGCACAGATTCTATTTGATTTATTAAATAAACCAATGGATGATGAAAGAGAAAATATTCATCACATGATTGGATAATAGCACACATGTAAAGTTAGGGCAAGAGAAATGACAATCATGAATGATCATGTTTGCTGCACTAGTGCAACTAGAAGATAGTATCATCATTAAGCCATATCTCTAAGATTATAATAAAAATTAAGGACTTTTTTTAAATAATGACTCTTTGGTTTAAAATATATGATAGTGTACAATGAGCATGATTGCAAAAAGAGTGAAATGAGACTTTTCCCAAAGATCTATAGGTAGGTATCTTTTATCTTGAATACTGTATATAGCAATGAGGGCAACAATATATATATATTGTAAATGTCAAGATGGTAACAGAAAAACTGTTTATTTCAGAATTTGCTGCCAAATTTTATCAGTTTTAAAAAATCAAAAAAACAAAAAATTGTAATGATTTGTAGGCATGCACACATTTGTGTTTTCATGCATATGTTATGGTTTGTTTAGCCAATAATGAAAATTATACCTTGAAAGTATTTTAAATTAGTACTTTAATTTTAGAGTTTGATTCATAGACAGATTCTAAATAATTAGTTTTATAACTTTTTAAAATACATTTTATGCTTAAAAACATTACTCATAAATTTTTTTAATAAGTGGATAAATAAACAAACATTTAAGTGCAAAAACAAAATACTGCATTAGGACTGTGTTATACAACACCACACTGCATACAAAATATTGTAACAAATTAATACATGTGCAAAGAAGATAAGTGAAAAAGAAAAGAAATAAAAAATACCCACAGCCAGTCTGTCACTTACAACCCAAGATGTTGGTTGCCAAGTAAATTTAGATGCATTACAATATCACAAACTATCTTAACTTATCCACAACACCAGATAGTATACAACAGGAGCCAGCAGACAGACAGTGCTTACTCTAGGTGGGGACCAACATCAAATTAAAATATTGTTTGTTTTTCTTCAAACAATCCATACCCAAAATAAATAAATAAAGATTAAAGGGAGAAGAAACCATACATAAATTATGTTATTTGGCTTTTATTTTATATTTTAATTTTTAATTAAAAAAAACAACACTCAAAACCTCTAAGTGACCAATAATGAAAAATTATCAATGTAAATAACTGGACAGAAAATATTAAAAAATTTAGTTAACTTTGTGGCTGTGCTGGTCACCAATTACAAAATGTGATATAATAATCTAATAGTATTGAGAAAACAGAGCTATATAAACTATTCTTGTACTTCCAGATAATTTTTCAAAAACAGCTGTGTGTGATTAATTCACATTTAGTTTATAATTTGATAAAAACAAAATGTTCTATTGCTGGTAAATATGATTTGTCAACAATTTTATATTAAGATGATAAAATTTAAGTTTTTCTAATGTTCACTTGTTAAAATATTTATTGGATATTTATGCAGTTAATGTTATTATAAATTTAAAACCTTAAATTTAGTCATATTTGAATGTTCTACATTAATAAAATTCAAATGCCACCTTTGAAATATATATTACTAGTAGAATGAAACTTGCTTTCAAAATTTGTTTTCTAAATTTTTTTATTTGCTAATATAATTTGATTAAAAATGATTATACAAATAATTCCAAACTGCTTGCAAATATTCCAAATTTATCATAAAGTAATGTGAATGAATTTACAGTTTGTTGATAAGCATATAACTAGAAACACGACACCAAGCTATTATTTCAGAATATTTTGATAAAATATCATTCTGAAGATATTTGATATATTTTTCTGTTTTTTAAAGAAAAATAAATTGTGTAATGGAAAAACTAAGATTTGTATTTTTGAAATTTGTTAAAGTTAAGTTCTTAAACAAAATTTTTGTTGAATTCTTTTTACCTATATAATTTTTTTGACTGACAAACTTGTGATGGTGATAAAGTTAGTTTTTTTTATTTTTGAATTTTAATTAAATTTAGTTAAAGTGAGCATATAGAAGTCAAAACAAGTTTCTTTTGCTGGTAATTAAGTTTTGTCAATACAATGACAGGAAACTTTTTGTGTTATGTTAAAACAAATGATAGGCTTATTACAAATATGTTGGTGCTTCATCTGTCTGCCTATAATGCAATTTTTAGTACACATTACAGTGTTAGGTTACTTTGATGTAATCATGTGGAACTCTACCTAAAGTTAAAGGGATATTTCTGTTAATAAAAAATGTATTCTATAATTAAATTCAATTTTTGTAATAACTTACCTATATTATTAATTTCAAGAAAATTTCAGTAAATTTAAATCTTCTAAAGCTGCATGATAATCTGTAATTTTATCAGTGAAACCAACGAATGTTAATATATTTAAAAAAAATGTTTTCACCGTTCCTTTATAGTAACAACTTTCTAATGAAATATTGTATAGGTCTGTGACTCATAAGTGGATGAAACTAAAAACTAAAATTTAAAGGTTTTTTTAAATATATCTAGCATGAATTTTCTACCTAAAATAGCACAAAATTGCATTGGAGTATCTATGACAATTTCTAAAACAGCATATCTCAATGCATTAGAACAGAGTCTGGGAAAGACATCGTGTGGAGAAAGAAAAATTTATAGAAATGAAGACTTTTTCTGACAAATGTTGGAAGTGACAAATAAAATGCAATTTATTATTAGAAATTAAATAACCTAAAGCAGGATAATAATAATAATATAATAATAATAATAATAATAATAATAATATATTTCTACAATTTGATGCTTTGAAAGATGACAAAATGCTTAGCACTAGTGGAACTCAAGTAAAAATGGTCCATAAAGAACATGTTAGAGTGCATGGCACAAATTATTAGAGATGCTACAACCATAATAACAAGTGGCTTTGTAAAGGAAGAAATAGTGCCCATATTTATTATAGATGTTGAATTTTATAGCATTGCTTTTGGGTGAATGTTTTCATAATTATCAACAGACAGAAGTTTGTTTCCAATTTCATATAATCCTGTTTTAAACTAAAAAATTATGTCAGTCTAAACAGAGGAAAATGTATTATACACTGTAGTGAATACATAAACAATATTCTTATCATTGGACATGTATGGATATTTAATTTTAATTTGTGGTGAAGTTTTCCCAAATTTTTTTGTTATTAAAGAATTACTAAAGTTATTGTTTTATACAAGTTTTGGAACTTCTTTCTCTATATATATAATTCTGATAAGTTGTATTACTTTGAACTTAAAATATAAGTCAGCTTAAATATTTTTGATATGACATTTGATGACTAATTATTTTTCATGCTAATCTACATAAATATGTACTACAAATAAAAAGACTGAAATCTTTTATAATTAAATGAATATAAATAAAAATTAAAACTTTATTGATTATCAATACAAAATTTTTGTTAATAAAAATGTATTAAAATGTTAAGAATATAAAATTAAAATATTCTTTTATATAGAAGTATATTTCTATAGTGATTTTTAACAGTCAATTAAAGTATATTACATATTAATGTTAATTTTCAGGCTTATTCAGATACTTTGCATGTTTTCTGCATATAACTGTCAGAATCTTTTTCATAAAGTGAAATATGAATACATATTCCTATAATATGCTTTTTTGTTTTAAAATAAAAATGCGTTTAATGTTTGCTCAGTGTGACTTGAAGATAAAACAATATTTTAAATCCTAAGAAGCTCATGTCCTTGTCTTATCCATTATATGTGGTGCTTTTAAATTATTCTAAGATAAATGATAATGTTTTGTAATGTTCTCTCTGTTAAGCTGTAAAGGATTTTCATGTTAAAATACAAAATATTACTTTGCAATATTTATAAGAAAGTTTATAATGATATATTCTTGTAATGTAATAAGTACTGTTTGGAATACAAATCAAATAAATATTTTTATTTCACAATATTAGTTTTAACTTTAAAATTACCACTAGCTTTCTTCAAAGATTTCATCTTGCTTTTCTCACTTTTGTAAGATTGAGTACAAAAAATCATAATAAAAATGTCTCTCTATTGGTAAAAGCTATAGATTTTTAAAAATGTGAAAATAAGAAACATTCACTATATTCGAAAGTAGCTTATTACTGTCAGCATAATAACTCTATATGTTATTTGTGGGATAGTGCTTGTGTATGCATTACATGCTTGAATGCAATACCTTAGATAAACATACAACTTACACAAACTGACATGCAATAATACATATATATATAAGAACAAAAAAAAATCATTCAAAATTCTACTAGTTATGTGCACAATGCAAAAATGACTTATTTGATAAGTTCTATTGCAGTTATTAGCATGGTAAAAATGCAATTTAAATGTTTTAAAATAAAAATTCAAATGTCAAATGATTTTAAATGTTTTTTTCTTCTTTAAGAAACTTTTTACAAAACAGTGTATACTATTTATCTATCTTTTAAGTAATTTTTATTTTAAATTGTTTTCGTTTAAATACAATTTTTAATAAATTTTAGTTACAGAATGTTCAATTTTACTCAAATAAAAATTTTCATTTGTTCTTAAAAATATATAAAATATGTTTATTAATTCATTTACAGTTTCTCAGCAATTTAATATTTTCTTTAAGCAATCTTAAAATGTTAAGGGGAAAGGAAATATAAATACTAGAAATGGCAAAGCTTTAAAAAATACTAATGGTTTCTCCCTTCAATGATGACTTTTTACTATGTAAAAAATATCACAAACATCTAATTTTGATTTGGACCCATATTTTTTGATTCTAGAGAAAACACTGTTAATAACCCAGCAATGTCATTTATTAAAATCAGTTGGTGTAATGCTATTATGGTTAATAGAAGGCAAAAAAAGAAACAAAAAAACAAACACATATGTGGTTAATAAGACTCTTAAGAACCATCCATGCTTTGCAAAATACATTTGAAAAAATATTTATTGCCACCAAGTGACAGATCGGCATAAAGCATGGTGAGAAATATTAATTGTCCAGAATTCAAAAAACAACTTTCACAAGACATACCATATCAAAAAAGAATTTAAAAACATTGGAAGAAAAAAAATAAAAACAACAACTGAAAAATACTCATGAAAGCAGACAAGGATCAACATGAAAACCAAAACTGCACAGTGTTTACACTATGTTGCCATGACAACTATCCAAACAACACCTGACCACCCTTTTGACTTACTCAGATTTCAGCTGCCCTGGCTCATTGCCATAGGAACTGTCATTGCCATAGTAACTGTCTCTTTTTCTCTGCAATGATGAGAGTTCTAGTTGTTTCCATGGAAACAGTTTTCAAGGAAAGGTAAACAGAATAGAATAGAAAAACCACAGATGTGTGAAAACACACTCATACTGTCATACATACAGACAATGAAACAAGTTTCAGACAAGAATGAAGAATAAAAAATTTCTAATTCCTGACAGTACATTATAGTTTATTTTGCTCTATTATTTTAAATTTCATTTAATCAAACATTTGCTGCTTTTTTTTTTTTTCAATTCTCCTTAGAGCTTTTAATAGATTGTCTAATAAAGCTTCTTTAGATAATGGTTTTGAGAAGAAACATTGGCAGATAAACAACGTTTACACAAAGATTTAACTAAAAATTAAAAGTTATATACTTTGAATGGAACTGATTTTTGGGAAAATAGCTCTTAGACCAAAAATGCATTTGGTTTGGTTCTTTTAATATGTGAAGGCTAATAATAATGATATTTAGGCTAGCAGCCCTGAATTCTCAATTTATATTGTTAATGCTTTTAGTTTTAAGCAAGAAAAAATTTATTGCATGAAAGGTCTCATTTATGGAATACCTTTATACATTTGAGAGCCACAGTTTCATATTTAATTAGTACAAATTTTTTCCTGCTTATAAAATATGCTCTATTTAATCAATTACATCAAGAAATGAAAAAAATAGAAATCAAAAAAACATTTCAATTACTTTATGTGAAATAAAGAATATTCTATTCAAAAGGCTTGGTAGAATTTCATCTTTATTATTTCACAATGACTTCAAGTTTTTAAAGAAAATTTTGCCTATAAATATTTCAGTAGAGTGTTGTTTTTTTTAAAACAATTTATTATTATTTATAATTCAGCTTAAAAATCATACAGGGTAGAAAAAAGATTAAGTGAAAGAGTCTATATAATTGTGCAGATACATATTTGCATAATGTACAACCAGAAACGAGAGAAATGGGCTTTTGATGAGGAAACTTTCATAAAAGGGTCATTTTGTGCCTTTTTATAGAATTCATGATTAGTATTAAGCATTTGTATAACTATTTAGCCAGATACCTTTAACCATTTTAACATTAAAGTTTTTATATTTTAAAAAAATTGCCTAGAAGATTTTATTGTGACACAATAAATATTGAGAATAATATACCAATAAATTGTTCATTAATGACTAATAACTTTATTGTAATTTATTACAATATTCTATATAGATATAAAGAGAAAAAGGTAACTTCTAATTTAAATTACCAATCATTATGCTAATTTTTCTATTAGTAGGAGAATGTTTAAGAAATAATAGAGAACGATGTATACATATAAATATTTTTTCAAGTTTTGTTTTCTTATAAAGAAAATTATTAGCCTCTGGCTAATTCCATCTTTATTTAAATACAAGATCTTTAATTGATGCAAATACATACACCCACATACATGTATCTACTAAAGCATATAAATATGAATGCACTTCAGGAAAAAGAAACAAAAATATTTGATACTACACTCCAGATGGCAGCATAATTTATGGATTTTAAATAAACAAAATTAGTGGCAATGAATTAAAATGCGTGTTTTGCTAATTATCTATTTTGACATGAAGTTACTACTAATATTATTAGCCATAAGTTCTAGTAGAGTATTTCAGCTGATTTTTTTGTATAGTAACATGTTTAGGATAATATTTTATTGTTGTTTCATAGCATTAGTTATGTCTAAGCGAGCAACATTTTCAAAGTATTCTTGATTCTATAGACACTCATTAATATAATGTTATTTCTAATATCTTTATCATAACTGATATAAAAGACAAATCCAATTTATTACTAATCTTGATAAAAGATAAAGTTTTACCTATAGAATCTTCATTTTTTAATAGATTCTTAATGAAAAATAATACTGACTTGGTTAGTAATCTTATTAGGCTGCATATCATTTGATTTTATTTTACATTGAAGTATTACAGTTTTTGAAATATTTAAAAAAATGTTTCTATAAAATGTAATTGATTTGGATTTACAACATACTGAACTGACACATTATGATAAATGATAATACTGAAAATTTGTTTAGAAATATGAATATTTTTGTGGTATAGTTAGTATTCAGATATTTAAAAAAATGATACTTTAACATTTTTACACCAAAATTTCATTTAAACAAAAGAAAAAAATAAGATAGTTTTGTAATTTAAACTGATAATAATGCATAAAAGATGTAGAAATAAATTCAGTTTTCAGTGATACGTGTTTTGCAGAAAACTACCTTCAGATCTTTATTTTCTAATGACAAGTTAAGCTACTGAATTATTTGCTATTTCATCTGATAATTTTTAGTTTAGATATTTGCTATTAAAAGTATATAAAAGGAATATAATTAATTTAAGTGGTATGGATGGTATTCTTATCCATCTGTGTGCCACCTGAGTGCATTTGCACCCCACTACCCTTCAAATATGTATTATTCAGCACAGAATGAGCCACAGTGGCTTGTCAAGTAGTACTTTTTCGTTAATGTAACTCTTTTTAATGACGAATCTGTATTGCTCCAACTCTGTGTGTTTTGCATTGTGAGTGTACTGATTTCTGTTTGTACTTATACCATCTGGATAGCTTTTTAGATCTATGACAAAACATTTTTCAAGAAATAGGTTATAGAGTATCATTTTCAGAACTTTCTTGAATTTTTCGAACATTCTTGAAGTAGATTAAAAGATTATAAAAGTAAACGAATAACTTTAGTTATTGTTTACAGTGTAGTCAAGTAGCAACTACTAATGCTGATAATTCTATTACAGTTCTTGTCTCAAGGTTGAAAGTCAAGATACAAGAATGTCATGTACAGACATTATCCAAAAGTTAGGAGAAGAAAATATAGTTGTTAGGGGAGAAAGTAGTGGATCAAGTAGATATATAACAACTTGTAATAACAATAACTTTTTCACTGACATTCAGCTTTCAACATACCTTTTGACTAAGAACTTGACACTGGTTGGTATATATGAAAAAAACCAAAAAAGCCATCCAAATAGATGTTAAATGCAATGGTTTTGATGGGCAATTCACCATGGTCAGATATGTTCCCATGAAAAGCAAAGCTGTAATACCTCTTAGCTTCATGATTCTTGCTGTTAAGGTCATTGCTGATCAACATGATATTGCAGCATTATAATCACAAAATCTGGCATTGACAACTTTGATTTTCTGGTTAAATTGTACACTTGTAAGTGAGCAACAAGGTGGCCACTGGTACTTTTTATGAACATGCTGGTTACTCAGCCAGTGTAGCTTTATTTGTTGTTTGGATGGAATAGTTTCCAGACTGAAATATTGAAAAGTGAGCTTTCAGAAGCACTTTTTAATGATCAAGTTGGGGAAATTTCTAATGCTTCACCACCAGTTTCACTGTCTACAAAATCTAAGAACTCTTAGAAGGATGCTAGGAAAAGTTTAGAAATGGTAGTTTTTTTAATTGCTGGTACTATGCATCATGATAAATATTCTAGGCAGGGCTGATGTTCTCTCTCTCTCTCTCTGATATGAGAACAAAAAATGCAGAAGAGAGTGTGACTTATGTGGTCAATTTGCTTGCAAAAGTCACAGCATTTTTTCTGCACTAAACAATGAGCTGGACACTGTATACACTGAAGTATAAAACACCTACCATGGTAAAGTTTTATTCCAGGTAGCTTTTTCTCTGGGACATTCAGTCAAGAACTGTTTTGTTTTCATTATTATTTTATTTTACTTTTTTTCATTCTAAGATCAATAAAGGCAGTGAATTAATTGTAATGAAGTGTTGTAAGTATAGACAGTTTAACGCAAATACTAGTGCTTCTAGGCTGGAGAGCAAATGGTATGAGAAAGAAAAACTGTTATACAGAAGGTTTAAAAGGTTTTTACTTCATTAAAGTTGTTTTCTAAAAAATATAATAATTTATTTCACTAGTGAAATTAAACAATAAAAAAAAAGTTTGCATTTTGAAAGCTGTCATAGTCATCAGAAAAAAATAGCTTTAAAAATTTTGATTTAATTGAAAGAAAATTCATTTTTTAAGAGTATGGAAGAAAATATGCTTACATTCATACAGAAAATATATATTTAAGATAAAAACAAAGAAAGCAAGCAAATATAAATACAAAATAAGGGAAATGTGATTTATATACATACACACACACACTCTCTCTCTCTGTATTCTATAAATTAAATTTGATTGATAAGCTATCCTTTAATGATTTCCTACATAGCAAAAATATCATCAAAACAATTTTAAATTTTTGGAATTTTCTTTTGTCAGTTTTGGTGTAAATTTGTGTGGAAAAAATTCTTATTTTACTCTTTACTTCATATTGCCAAAAAACTTTTAAAAAATTGTTAAAAGTGTTTATATCAAATAGAAAAAAAAAACTCCTAGTGATAAGAAAACTGTACACTATATTTTCTTTTGACAAACATTCTCTCTCTTTAAAGTGAGTTATAATACATTCAAAAGTCAAAGAATACTAAAGTTAAGCAGGTTTTTTTTATTGTTACTTTATTAAATAACAGAACAATAAAATCTTTGCCAGATTTTTTTGCCTTTCAATAGAGGAATGAAATTATATTGTATATGTAATTTTTAAAATTTTTGGTGGCATCTACAATAAATAGAGGAATCAAAGTTAGTCTTCATTAAAGCTAAGCAGTTTTCTTGAATATATATGCTAAAATCTTAAATATTTTAACTTAAGTCATTTATACTTTCTAATACCAACATATTCAAATTTCTAACAAGTGTTTAAATGTGAAATTTAAAAGAAAGTCTCAAACTAAACTTAATTTCAAAGCAGTCTTGTTGGAAATTTATCTAAAATATGCTTTCATTTTGCAACATTAAAATACAAGCAAAATTTTTGTTTCCCTTTTCTCTAATAATAATTACAGACATACACTCTTATAGTTCTCAGGATGCATTCTTGTTAAACAGAGTGCAATACAAAACAGCGCTATAGGAGGCCATTATGAAATGTAGGAATCTTTCTCCAGAATAAAGAGCATTATAAGGAAACAGTGCTATAAGAGGCAGCACAAAACAGGTATGCCTGTATTTAATATTTTTTTTTAGAATTTTATATGACTATGATTATTAAAACATTAAAACAAAAAACAAAAAGCAACAAAAATTCAAAAACGAGACTAATTAACTTATGTATGATGAAAATACTTTATTGAACACCTTTGAAAATTATGATACATTTAATAGTTGGACTGCTAGATTATTTGTTAAAAAGCCTGATATATATGTGTGTGTGTGAGAGAGAGAGAGACAGATTATCATTTTATTTATCCAACTTTATTGTGAAAACTACATCATCCAAAACCAACATCTAAACCTTATAATAGCTATAGTTACTAAAGTTGTTATTTGAAAACAATAAAGCCTTGAAATAATGACTGACTCTTAGTAATCATTTTTCTGAACTAATCAGAATTTTAAAGTCCCTTATTATAATAAGACAACTACTACTACTAATACTAATAATAATAATTTTAAGATATTTACTATTTTATTTTTAACAAACTGAATTTATTTTGCCTCTTCAAATTAAACAAAATTTATTTGTTCAATAATAAATGCATTAAAATCATGCATTATAAATAAATGTCAGCAATGTATTAGAAAATTGTTCTTTTACAATTTTAATATTCTTCTTTACTATTTTATTAATTTCAAATAAATGCCTATATTAATATTATGAATATTTTTCTCAGTAAATTTAACATCATGATTTTTAAATAAAATTTAGATCTTTCTACCTTGTAACAATTGTTTAATTATATTTTTAAGTCAAATTAGATTTTGAGTAATTTCAAAAAATAATAACTATAAATTAGTCCAACAAAAAACAAAAGTAGCTCACTTCTATTATCGAACTACATAAAAGATACAATGCATTAATGATCAAGAAAGCAAAGACATTAAAAAAAACACTAGCTGAACATAAACAGTAGACATTTACTCATGCATTAATCAATTAAATAAAAAGATGTTATTGATTTTTTAATGCAGAGATACTCCCCAAGTATAGTTTATGTGTAACAAGAAATATTTATCTTTTTTTGCTTCCCAAATATTAAAAAATATGTAATGTTTTTGTTTAAAAACGTGCTTATTTAAAACCCATTTTTTAAGTTTAAAGAATGTGAACAATGCACATATTAGTACTAGAAAAAACAAACTATTTTCACAATTGATAAAACATGTAAGTTACAGATATATATCTAACATGCGTGCACATTTTTAATTTTAAAAAATTATTTTGTCAGAATTGAATGCTTTTGATTATTATATACAACATTCACACAGCTATCAAACTTACTATGTAGATGAAAAGCAATGGCAAACTGTGTTTCCAGGAAAGAGGGCAACATGATTACCAGTGTATAGAAAGGAAACACACATTGGGCACTACCTGCACTTTGAATGCAATCACCACCAGGGACTTAAGAAGAATGGAAATGTTAAATTCCTTTCAACAAGAGCAGAAAGTTCTGCACTATGACATTCTAAGACTATAAAAGCAACATCTGATATCCAGCTTTGTGAAGAATGGCTATCCTAAATCAACAGTGACAACAATAGAACAACAAAAGGGTCTTTATTCGATACATTAAAAGAACTTCCAAATACTTGGCCTGACTCTGCAAGGAATTCAATATCAAAATCCTCCACAAAAGTACTGACATTAAAAAATTAGTTTAAATGTCTGGCCTTAAAGCATAAACCATTATCCACTAAAACTGCAATTTATTCCATTGCCTGTGCCCTTGGTAAGAAATAAATTGGAGGAACAAAAAGCTCAACAAAGCCAGAGTAGAATATCATAAAGGAATTAGCTAAAAAAGTCAGCTTTAGTGAATCATGCCTACTGAAAATTAAAATCATTATATGCCAAATGTCCTACACACTGATGATGGCAGCAGAAGATGATCACTGAATTGTAGATTCATTAATCCTAACAAGGGTTGGGAAATTACTTGAACTAACCATTTAGTTTCTGTAGGCACATCATCAATAATTTTCTTCTCTTATCTTGATGAGTGGTATGAGCTTGGTCAACAGATTTTTGTTTTTGTTATCTTGATAAATTAAAGTGCAAATTAGCAAGGGAATGTAACCATTTGACTGTCTTAATGAGATTTAAATCCAACCTTATCATCCCAAAATCTTTGCACATTAAGTCACCTAAATCTACAAAAATCGTTCAGCAAGGAAACAGCATCTTCATAACAACAAATTAGCCGTTTTACTGATAATGATTACACCTAAATCATACAAGTCTACTTTATTTTCCCTTTCAAGGCAGACAAAAATAAGAAAATTATAAAGCTGCAGACACTAAACCATTTTATACCTGCAAATCTATGTATAGTAAAAATGAAACCTCATTGACCAGTTTTTTACTAGTCTGAAGAGAAGATACTATCTAAAGCCTCAAACACTGCAACAATATTAAACAAACTGCTCATATTAGATACTTCAGCTGCCCTCATCCCCCAAACATTCTGTCAATGATTTAAAAGTATACACAAACCTCATTCTACAGAAGTCAGTCCTCCACCTTCCACTTAAAGAGAAACAAGGAATGACTAGTCTCAAAAGGGATAAAAACATCATAAATCTTCCAGCTGATAATGCCATTATTGAAAATGAATATCTTCAATTGAAAGGAAACTAAGATGAAGCTCTGCAAAAATATGATACCTGAAATAGCAATGCACATCTTGAAGAAAACCACCTCACATATATGGTCTTCCAGATATCCTCAAATATTATCCATTCTGACTCAGAGTAAATCATATTGGACGACCATGCCATCTTTTGGAAAAACATCAGAGACAGGCTAGTCAGCTTTGAAATAGAAAGCCTGCTCACAATAAGGTGTTAACAATTGCAAGGAATAAATTGGTACAAGACACTAATTTGAGTAGAATCAGCCAAAGCTCAGAACATCAAGAAATTAACAACATTTTGTGTAACAACACAATTCCAAGATGCTTGCTATGAACAAACTGAAGGAATGATTATGAGCTTCTCTGCCCTATTTTTGCAAATATCTACATGGATGATTTTAAAGAATCAACATTGACAACTTCAGATGAGAAACTTAAGATATGCTGATAAGACCTTCCTCATCTAGCCTATGACAGGAGAGATTTAGATCAGGTCTTAAAACATCTAAACAGCATTCATACAGCTATCAAATTTACCATGGAGATGGAAAGCAATAGCCAATTGCCTTTCCTTGATGTTCTAATTTTCAGGAAACAGGGGAAAATGATTACTATTGTGTGCACTACCTGCACTTTGACTCCAATCACCACCAGGGTCAAGAAAAAATAGATAAATGCCTTTCAACAAAAACAACAATGCTATAGCAAGAAATACATTGGTGTTGGGAAATGCCTGCAGTAACCAGAATGAAACTATCTGATTACTTATTTAAAACTGTTATAAAAGAAAAAAATGGAAATAAATTTAATCTGTACATATATTCAAAATAAATTCCTGCTGTATATTTCTTTGCAAAGTTTTTGACTTCTTTTGTAAATAAAGTCTTTTTCTGTGTTTTTGAAATAAATAATTTTGAAACTACAAAATGAACAGCTACACACAAAACCAGACTAATTAAGGCATGGTGTTCTTATCAAGTATTAAAAGCCAATTTTTCATATTTTAATTATGAAATTTCAGTATTTTATGTATATTTCATTCAATGACTTTAAGCCCTTTGTTATAAGCATTAAAAAGGGACATGAAAAAAATAAAGAAATGAAAATATCAGAAAAGCAAGTAAAAAAAGAAAATATTAGTGTCTCCACAAAACTCAAGCAATAATCCACACCTAAAATACATAACATCACCACTATTGCCACAGAGTTTTGTGAAAGATAAAAAGAGAGAAATGTACATTGCATGGTCTAAGGCTAGCTTATGTTACATCTGATTGCCACCTAAAGTGATGCTACACATTTGACAGAACATTTCACAGCAGCACTGGCATTACAACACAGCTAGCACTCTGAATGTGTGAAACTGCAAAGAAACGTCACCACAATGTACACACATTGACACTCACCCGTGAGAACAGATATTTTCCTATGTCTCATGAATTCTGTGAATATAGAAAGGTGCCAAGATAATTTCTAACACTTCCCCCAGTATCCTACACTTTAGGTTGGCTATATCCCACAGCAATCTCTTTAATATTTGAATGTGAAAACTTGGAAATTTTAATTAATTTTTAAAAATTATTTTTTAGTTACTGAGACTAATATTAGCTGACTAACATTTTAAGGAAGACTTTGGGTTTTATTTTACCTTTAATGTTGTAAACACTTTTTCTTTTTTAAATGAGACTGAATTTTTTAAAAAAGGCTATTTACTCGAACTTATGACTCAAATAGAACAATGAGTCCTTTATATTGTTTGTTTATGGTTTAAATTTTATTTTACTCTTTTACTAGTCATATCACTTAATTAGATCATTCAGATGCTCACTTGAAATTTAAATACTAAAGAACTGATAAAAAATTAGTTTTATACTTCACTGCAAATTAGTTAGTATTAGTAAAGTAAATAGGTAAAATCATATTCTTTTAATTTTTCTTAAGTAAACCATACTTGATTAACTTAAACCAGAATCTTTGTTGTCAGATTTAATTTGCATATTATGCAGATTTATATTTATTTAATTCATCATTTCAAAATAATCTGCTACTATTTCCTTGTCTTTTTTTAAAATTTGCCTGGAAATAACTAATACCTTTTTTAAAATGCATAATTTATGTTAATTAAGATTTTTATTTTTATAGTTGCTCTATACTGATTTTTTTTTTCTTTTTTCACTGAGCACCATCTGACCCCCATTGTTTTAATCTTTAAACTGTGATCCTTATTAGTAATACCCGAATTCTAAATGAATGTGGATAAGCTTTATAAGTACAGACTGACATAAGGGTAAAAAGATATACTGGTTTTGTAAATCATCAGTCACCCTTACTTACCATTCTAATTTGATAGGGAGTTGTTCTAATAGGGGCGATTGGCATCTTTTGGCCGCTTCAACTGTACTTTGAGGCGCTTCATACCAATTTGGAATCCATTCATGGCCTGTATTGCAGCTTGGGCACTTGCTGGATTGTCAAAGCTAACAAAACCTGATAGCAGAAAACAAATACATACCTTTCACTACAACCTCTGCCATGAAATAGCCCTGCTGTATTTTCTTTTCTTTTCTCAAGAAAGCATGAATTAAATTTTGAATAAAGAATTGTCAGCATTCTGAGATGGGACAATTTTGAAACCTATTTTTACATAAAAATGAATGAATGTGCAAAAATATTAGTATTTTTTTAAAATTTAAAAATATATGTGTATATGCAGTAGTAACTATTATATGATTAATATTACTTCAATAAATTAAAATGGTTAATAACTTTCAGTAGTATATTAATTTTTTTTGCTTTTTATTTCTCTTTATTGCTTAAGAATTATTAACAGTTTATAATTGGGTATATTGTACAGTATGATGTCCCTTGTAATTCTGTTTCTTTACATGTGGAAAAAGGAAAGAAAACATTTTTTAATTTTATCATTTTTCTTTTATAAAATTCAGTTATATGAAACCAGTGAGCTCAGTGCTAAAGTTATTTCTTTGTAAATGTTATCTAAATTGTTGTAAGAGTAAATATATAACAAAAAGAACATGGCATGTATTTAACCAGCAAGTAATCATGACAAAAGGAGAACATTATTTTTTTAAGTTTTAAAGTTTCCTTTAGTTCCTGAGAAAACTAAATGTGAATATATTTATTTATTTTTTGTGTGAATTTATTTAAATATATCTCATCTAGTTATGAATATCCAGTGCCAAACTTGAAAAAAAATTCATTTATTTCTTACAAACATTTTGCCATTCACATATGAAAGCATGAGAGCATCAGTGTAAAAATTATTTTAGATAGCAATGTACAAAAATTATATAAAAAGTTCAGTCAACAATATTAAAACAATCAAGCATAAGCCAAGTTCCATTTATATAGCTTTACAACAAATATTACATAAAATTGGCCCAAATCAACTCATATCACAAAATAAACACAGTATGCACTAATAAGCAGCCATGCAGTGTCCCATAGTGCTTCTGACTTGGTGTTCTGGTTTAATTAATTCAGTATTTAATTACATTGTTGATTATAGCTCTATTAAAAAAGTAAAAATATCATATTTCACAATTATTCAGTTAAATAATTTATTCAAAAATAAAATTTTTAAAAATAAATTCATACAAAACAAACTATAATGCATAAATATTTTTTTTCTCAACTTATAATATTATAACTAAATTGGATGCTAAAATAAAACAATGCAAATTTAAGGAAAAATATACAAAGAAATGGAAGTATTATTGTCATTCAAAACAGGATTCAGATGTTTGATAAATAAAGATTCTTGGATTTGCAGTTTGAAATCTGAGTGGCCAGTATTTTGACATCATCCAAAACAAATTTGTGATTTAAATTAAAAGAAATGAGATTCAAAAGGGCTGCATTTTCTTTGCTGGACAGACATGATGCAAACCTCTTGTAGATGCACCAGATGGCCTTGCCCACATAGATGGCCTGACTTGGAACTAAGCAGATAATGAGCAATTTGTTCCACTGAGTAGTAATATGGTCCTTAAATTGAAAGAGTGAAGCAATTTTTATTGTTGAAAATGAACTTTAAGTTCCATTAAGAAATACATTGAAGTGCAAAGCTTAATTAATGATTTCTTTTAAATGGAGCAAATGAAAACCCAAATAAAGAAATGTCAAATGAATAGCCTGTTTTGCAACATTTTGTTTAGATACTTCAGATACACACACACTCACACTCACTCACACACACACACACACACACACACACACAGTTTATAAAAACTTTACATTATTAGAAATGACAGACTGTGGGGAAACCATTCTGCTGCCATATTTTAATAATAAAGGACACTTTATGAAAATTAGTAAAAGAATATCAAATTTGTTTAAGCTTGAGAGAGAGCAAATGTTAAAATAAAATTTATACTGTTCCATTTTATTGTCAACCCAGTATACATAGGTTTATGCAAAACAGTTACATCTGTTTCTGTACATCTGAGTTAGTTCTTCAATTAAATAAAACCTAAGGTATAGTCATAAATATTCTTTTTATTTACTGTTTGTGCAATTGTTTTATACTGCCATTTGATATTTTTATTTTTGTGAAAATAATATAATTCTGTGTACCTCTGTTATATGAATAAAATGTTTTTGTATCCTTTTCAGGCTATCTCTAACATAATGTAAATTTTATGTCAGTAAACCGTACTCTAATACAGTTAATTGTCTAAATGATCATACATGAAAGTTTGCCTTTACTATTTCACTTTCACACTACTACTATTATTTCATAAATACAGTTAAAGGTGGTGTGACAAAGTTTAAATATACTTAAATTAAGGCATTAAATTCTATCTGCTATTTACACCAGGCATATGCAAATTCTAGATCAGGCATGTCAAACTGAGGGTCCCCCGAGGGCCACATTGGTCACATGTGTGTTGTCATGAGGGACACACATGACAACCAATTGCGCACATTACAACTAATTGAAGTCATTTAATAAAATTTATTGCAGAATATTTTTGTTGCAAATTAGTATCCTTTGTGCAAGTCGCAGGTGTGCTTGTAAAGGGCCGCATGTTTGACATGCCTGCTCTAGATGATGATTATGAAGATAAAATGTCAAATATTAAAATAGAAAATAATTCCAGTTTTCTTAATTTTTATTATCTTTATCTCTCAATATTTGAAAACTAATTTATGACTAAATTGTTGTTTTATTGTTTAAGTATCCATTATACTGTGGATTTTCATTTTTTGTAGTGTGAACATTTTTGTTAAATAAATATGTGATTGAATGGAATATTTAAAGGATATGTAGGCATATCCAATAAATACAAAAAATAATTAATTAAAAATATTTTTATCTAAAATACATCAAATTTAATTTTCTCTTTATTTAAAAAGTGAATTTTTTCTCTTTTCTAAACACAGATTGTATTATTTTTTGGTGCTTCATTATATTGTATTTATCCAGTAATATCTATAATTTCTGTATTTAAATTTCACTGATTTCTGGATATACTGCCAAATGTTTTCTTACAATGAACCCATTTTAGAAGATTTCCATTTTTTTTTTACAGAATACTCAAATAGCATAGAAAATGAAACAAAAACAACAGTTTATCCTTTATGGAATTAAGTATATAGAATATATATATATATATAAAGTAAACAAAAAAATAAAATAATAAAATAATTCGGTATAACAAGTACTGATTAAATTTTGTAAATTAAACTGAAAACTTACCAAAACATTTACTTTGGTTTGTGGCACGATCCACATAAACCTTTGCACTGATCACATTTCCAAAAGGCATGAACATTTGGGCCAACTCAGCATCTCCAAACTCCTGTGGTAAATGGTAGATAAATAGATTGCATCCTTCTGGTCCTACAATTTAGAGAGGAAATGTTTTTAAAAATTGACACTACATTTAGAATAACACGTTAAAAAAGAATAAGGATATTTTCAAAAGAATTTTATTGATTTCAGATGAAATTATTATTTTTAGAGAAGATATTATTGCCACCAAAACTTAATTTTATTAATAAATTTCAGACTATAGCCATGCAAACACTAATATGTTTAAAATATAATTGTTGTTTTTTTTAATCTACACTGTTAAAGGAAATTTTGTCATGCATATTTGTTTACTGATAATTGGTTAATGCATTGGGGGTGCATTCATTTATAATTACTCACCCTCTTTTTGTGCTGTTGGTAGGATAGTAGTATGTTGGGCCAGTGCTTGTTGAAATTGTCCATAAGCAGCAGGGTATGCAGCTAAGAAGATAAATAATGGTATTTAAAATTGTATCAAATTCATGAAATTTCTAAATTGAAAAATAAGAAATTTATTTGTTACTTCGACTTATATGTTTTGCAAAGACTGCTGTTATTTTTGTTATCTGTGCTTTAATCATAATAAATATAAAATACTTCAGTTACTAGAAATTACTAAAAGAAAAAGAAATACAATTATTCAAATGATGAATTAGTAATCTTGACATAGTCAAGAACACATTATCATACTATTCTTTTTTAACAAATCTTGCATTAAAAATTATAAAGTTCTTTTAAATATAAAAGTGTAGGCAATTACAAAAATAACACAGTGCAGAAAGAAACAGTAAGCATTCTGAAAACTACCAGTTTAAACAGTCTGAACAGCCAACATTGCTGAAAAATATTTAAACATTTTAATAGTTGTAGATTTACATATTACTATAATCCTAATAAATTACCAATTTAATTGAGGTAAACTATTTTTATTTAATTATAATTTGATAAAACTGTTGATAACATTGGACAACAAAATGAAATTTTTTGTTTGCCACTGAGCAAAATGCAGGTGATTTTAGCTAAATTTTGAATACTGATTTCAAATCTGGAGTCAGAATTTGGCTAGGATGTCAGGTTTTTGAGATATGCATAAGGAGGAATTTCACCACTAACACTATATTATGACTTATGTTATATGAACTATATAAAGCTTGAACAACAATATTTGGTTTTCAAATGTTTAATGTGAAACATATTTGCCATGATCAGACAACAGATGCATGAGAAAGACTGATAAAAGCAGTATGGAAGATATGGAACGCATTTAACTTACATAGTTTGTACATTCCAAATGTTCAAAAATGTTTCAGACATTTGTTCTTGTGCTTATGTGAGGTATCAGTCTCCCTTTGGAAGAACCAACAGTAATCACCCATCATGTTGGGATTGAATTTGCCTTGATATCTACTTTGCATCACCTTTATGTCTTGGTGGAACCTTTCACCATGCTCATCACTGACAACCCCAAGATTGGTTGGGAAAAAATCAAGATGTGAATGCAGAAAATGCATCTTTAGAGACATCCTGGCCCCCATTCGCTGATACACCATTAGCATGTTTTCTACATACTCAGCATAGTGCTCAACTCTATATTTGCCAAGAAAGTTCTGTACAACTAAAATAAATGCTTCCCATGCTGCAGACTTAAGTGGGTTCAGCTTATTTTTTTAACCTGTCATCACACTTGAGTTCTCGAATTTCAGGCCCCACAAAAATTCCTTCTTTGAGTTTAGCTTCACTTTTGTCAGCACCAAACTTCTCTCCTAGGTACCTGAAGCCGTCCCCGTCTTTATCCATGGCTTTGACAAAGTTTTTCATAAGGCTGAGTTTGATATGAAGTGGCGGAAGGTAGATATTCTGAGGGTCTATCAATGGCATATGATGCACATTGTACCTGCCAACTATAGTTTCATGTCGCATAGGCCAGTCTTCGAGTGTAATGGTTGGCATCATCACAGCTGTTCCAAAGACACAAGAAACACACGTGTTTTGTGTACCCTATCTGCAATCCGAGGAGGAGAGAAATAACTTTGAGATCACCACATATTTTCCATTTATGATCCAAATAATTCGTTACTTTCAAAAGGAGTTCCATCGACTTGTATGTCTTTTTCAAGCCAACTGCATGAGCTAAAGGAACTGAAGTTTCTGGTTACCATGATGTGACAGCACAGCTTTAAGGCTTAGTTTGCTACAGTCAATAAATAACCTCCATTCATCAGTCACATACCATAACTAAAAAACATGATGTTCTAGAGCAAAACGGTTATCAGATTTGAAATCAACATGCGAAATATTACAAAGTAAGCAAGATAGTGTTCCAGTGGCAAAATCATTTTTGTCCAGTGTAATTTATATTATGATAAATCACTTTTTTTCACAAAGGTTTAGACAATCAACCTGCTGTTAATAAATGTAATTCTTTATTTTAATTTTAATTTCCTTCTTAAATCAAAATTATTAGCAGTAGCAAATTTGCACCCATTTGTAATAATAACATTCTTCTGATCCAATTTTTATCTTGGTTACTTCTTGTAAAAGACAGTATAAGTTTAAAAACTTTTTTCATTAAGTTTTTGTTCTTTAATTTTCAAATTTTTGTTGTTATATATGCTTAAATTTAAAATTATTTCAATCATAATATTTTTTTAATACCTGCCATTTTACAAAAAGAAAAATTTAGTAGAATAAAATAACTAATATCAAAACCAAGCTTTAGTGGCTAGATGAATATCAAGCAACAATGAGTAGGTATACAAATATCCTTTTTTATTTTAATTTATTCTGAGTATTATAAAAATCTGTATTAAGTAAGCCTAAAAGTGTTACTAAACAAAAATGCATTTGGTTATATATTTTTACAAGAACAGAATTGAACATTATTTTAAAAAAATTCATCATGTCAAAAGGTAAAGTTTTCATATGCATTTCTATCAATAATTTTTTCAAAAACTAATTTGGTTTAAAAAGATTTTTAGTATACTTATGATAACCAAGAGAGAAAAACATTTATTAACTTTCACTATTTATATAGTATACTTTCAAAAATAGTTAATATTTTGAGAAATACTTTAATAATACATTATTTAAAGCTATGTCTGTCAGTAAATGATTAGCATATTTATTACATATTTTAATTATCAACAGTTTAGATATAATTTTTATGTGAAAAATAAAATTAGCTTAAGTAATTCAGCTGTAGAGTTTAGACCTTTTAAACTAGTACTTGAAGATGACACATTGGTTACATTTAGAATAAATAATATTCATCAATGATGTTACTTGTTGAAGCTTTTCTGATTCCTGAATGTTTCTTTTTATTGAAGTTCTTGTTGTTTTAGCTTTTAAATACTTTAAGAGGTATGCATGGCCTGACCCTTCTCATTCATACCAATCTTTACCAGAAATGTTTCAATCCTCCTCCTAACATGTCTGCATTACACTAGTCAGTTTAATTGTCTATTTTTTCATCTCCTACAGATTAAAAAAAATTATAAATATTTCTGCAATTAAAATGCATTAATTTGATGTTTTATCAACTTTTTGTTATTAATTGTTGAATGAAAATTAACTGGGTTTATTAAACAGTTTCTAGAATATTTGATAAAGATGCTAAACCATCTTTTTACAAAAACAGTTTTGTAAGTTAAGTCGATGTAAATATTTTTCAAAACCTTTCACACTATTTGGATTTCAAATAATATTCAACATTTTTTCATTGCTATGCAACAACTTTTGTATTATATGAAAAATATTGTAAATGAACAAAAGCATTTTAAAATTTCTTTTGTCAAGTATGTATAAATAAAAATTTCAGAATTAGGAAAAAAATTGGCAGCATTCTTTTATTTTATATGATAGGCATAACATTAGAAGCCTGGGATTAATTCAAAGGACATACATTATTTTTCAAATTATAAAATAGTAAAATATTTCAAAGTAAATTGTGGTTTGCTTTTTGAATCTTGTAAAAGTTAAATATCAAATATTACACACATTGCTTGAACACAAAGTGCTATTAAGCCATAACAGGAACTACACTTACCCAGCCGTAAATAAGAGCTGTGGCCTTTTAAGCATGGAAAATGCAAAGAATTGAAAATGAAGCGCATGCAAGCCAATATTACAACAACAACAACAAAAAAATAGTAATGATTAAATTTCTCAAGATTTTACATTTATAGTAAATATTTACAAGAATTTTTTGAAAAATTATCTACAGTTTAGTTTGCATATGTCAGTTTTTAGTTGTAAAATGCAAAATAACTTTTAAGAGTTCAACAATAAAAATTTTATTTTGTATTTTGTTGTATAAAATGTTTTTTGTAATTATTTATTGTAATTCTCATTTGTTTCCACATTGGTGTACTTTTGCTTTTTTTCCAAATTAAAAAAAAAAAATTGGCATCAGTTAGTTTGTACTAAGAGCATTGCAAAACAGGAGAAATGAGAGAATCTACAAAAGCTATTGAAAAAGAATAAAATTAATAAAACTAAAGAAAAGCTTTAGATCACATTAAATATAGCTTTAAAATTACAGAAATAAGCAAGCTGAAATTGTCAGAACACATTTAATGAAATATTATTAATGCCAGTGGTTGACTTAATGTGCATAAGCAGCAATTGGAATTAGTTTTACTTTGTTAATACTACAAAAATATTTGGTTTTATTGTACATATTTCATTAAAAATGTCTGTCAGATATCAAAAAAGAATATATTGCAGTCTCTCTCTTCTTTAATTTACATTTTGAGTTTAAAAAAAAAAATTTTTGAATTTATTGCCTTTAGGTTGCTAGATTTGTGCGTTTCATAGTATTACTTATTTTACAAATTAATTCTAACTCTGGTGTACTTACTGTTAAAAAAAGAGAGATAATTACATAACTTGTTATACTTCCACATATTTTAATTTAAAATTGCTTGACAAATTATTTAGTTCTAGGATGATAAAAGAAGCATGCAGAGGTGTTGGAACTTGGGTGGCGTGCAGGGGCACGTCTCCCCTCTTTTTAACAGATTAGCTAAGTGCCCTTCTAAAGAATTTTTTAATTTGGTAATTTTACCATTTAATAATGTTATTAAATAAACTATTCAAATAAACACCTAATTTCATTTCAAACTTTAGTTTATTTTGATATTTCTTTAGATTCTTATTTTTAATAAAAATCAATAGTCCATGAAAAATTCACAATGTGGTTTGTGTCCAACTCCCAGTCCTAAAGATCTGTTTGCTTCTGGAAACATTAATGGTACCAACATAGTACACATTAGTTTGTTTATTTAATTATAAATCCTGAAATAACTAAAAAATTTTAGTGCAAAGGTAAAACAAATTGGATATATCATGAAAAACATGATAGTAAGCTGTTCATAGTTTTTTTTTTATTTTCTAATTTTAAAAAGGTTTTATTTTAGTTGGAATTTTTATATGATTACTAAAAAAGAAATGAAAGAGTATTCTTATTCTGCTTACCAATTCCTGCATAAGGCTGTACTGCATAGGCTTGGAGAGGATCTCCATTGGCAACTGCTTGAGCTGGAAAGGAAAGGTCTACAGATCAAGCTTAATCAGCAATTTTACTAGCCAAGTGGAAGTATTGTACTTTTTCTTACACAGAATAAACTATTATTTCACTTGTTCCATTAGTTGGATTGTGACATTTATTTAAAAAGGTAATATAAATATTAATCATTTGTTTGTTTTGGAGAAAATATTAGTCAACGATTAAATTGTCATTACTTTTGTCATTATTAGTGACTTTGCTTTTTAAAATATGTTACTGGAGTAGAATATGTAGTCTGAGTTTTATGAATTATTATTTTATTGTTTTTAAAGTGAGTCTATGGGAAATTCTAAGGTTTCTTCAGCTATTGATGGATTGTTAGCTTTTTAAAAATAATTTAAAAGGGATAGTGACTATGATGGGAAATTGGCCTAAAATAGATAATAAAAATAAAATGGTTATTTTTAGTCTCATCATGCTGAACACAAGGACTGTATATATTTTCATACCACTGATGCAATTTTTTTAAAAAAAAATTCATTTCTCTAAAATAGAGGAAGCATTGCAATTTGAATATTATTTTTTTTTGCTTATTTTCCTATTTTAACTTATTTTTATGAGAGCCTTCTTTAAAAATTTTATTTTTCATAGATTATTTAATAATCAAATAAAATAAATAAATAAATATCAAACCGGTTGAAAAATTTGCTCAAATTTTTAAAAATTACAAACATGTTTGTAAAATACCACATACGAATCCTTCAGTTGATGCAATCACAGGAGTGTTTTTCAATAGATTATGTTGCTGATATGCTAGTTTTGGTTGCCATTGATTTAGTCCATATGTATTCTTGATCCAGCTATATCTATGCATTTATCAGTCCAGTATGTATGGTAGTTTTCAGTGACCAATGATCTTATGCCATCTTTGAATGGGTGATCAAACCCATAAATCAACAACATTCATTCAAAACACTGCTCATCAAGATGAAGGAATACAGCTGAGTAGTTTGCCACTTAGTATGGCCAGAGGCAAGAAGACATTTCTTGAAAAAAAAGACTGAAGCATATTTCTGCTGCAGATGTTGTTATTGTAACATTGTGGATGACCTTACAGCAAAAACCAGTAAATCAAAATGATCTCTGTTATGTACCTGACCAGGGTACATCAGGTGCAGCTTCCAGTAATCGCTTCTCCAGCGCAAAGCATTTGAAGTCAATGATCAAATAAACAGTTAGCAGTCATGCAAAACATACTATGTACTCAAAATATAAAAATCTAGCTTTTATACTGGTTGAAACACAAAACTAGGCATTAGTTTTTTTAATGAAAGTATAATCCTTGCTGATGCAAAATGTTGTAGAAAACTTAAACCACTTACATGAAATGTTTCCATGTAAAATGCATGCTATGGTATAGATACCAAAACGAGAGCTCAACTTCTTAAGTTATGCAGATGCCATTAATTTTCTGGACAATGCGCTGTAGTAAAGAGTTGGTGGAATAAATTTTGACACTTCACACATACTTAATGATAATAAATACTTCAATTTATTTGGCCTTACTAAGTCTCAGTTTAATGATTTAATTTCCAGAATTCTATGCATTAGAAACACCTATGTCAGATCAAAGCAAACATGTTTGAGAGTTCTGCTTTTTAAGCTTTGCACTGTGTTACCAAATCCAATTCTGGAAACTGTCCTCAGATTGAAAGACACTATTGCTTCAGGAGATTAATTTATTCAGCATGTTTTGCAATGGTGAATGATTTTGTTCCCTTCCATCTTTGATTTAGTATCCATTATTCATTATCAACTGACAGGTCACTTACTCAACCACTTACAATGCAATTTCTGGCAGATGGAAGTGATGATGCAGCTATTTTTTGGATAGAACATGTGTATATTCAAAAGAATTCCAACTATGCATTTCAGAGATACAATGTGCACAACACAAACCCCCCTTGTGAGGCCAATGATGATCACATCTGCACAGTCTCTGTCCTTGAGAGTTGGACCATACCTTGCTAATAGGGGGAACAACACTGCAGCAATAGCTTTCCATGTATTCCAAAACCACATTGAATCTATTCATTCATGGATATGAGAAAATGACATGGCTGTTGTGGATAGAGTTTTCTATGACACCTTGAATTTTTTTTCATAAACTTGGTATGAAAACTCATATCCCATTCTTTCTGCAAAAGACACACAAACAGTGCTGTGCTAAAAACAGTAATCTGTCAAGACTAAAGTGCAATGGATTGTGGAAACTGTTAATTGTCATTTGAAACTGGAGATTCTTGTACATGTTAATTCCAACATAGATGACTAAGAATTATCTGTTCTCTCTTCAACTGTTATTGCCCTTTTCTTATTCAAAATACAGAAAATTATTCTACAATTGTGTGCTTGCTCACTCTTGTGAAACAACAAAACAAGCTCCAAAAGACTGTTTTAAGTGCAGTTCTTGCATAGAAAAGATCATTGTGGAGAAGACTGATGCAAAAGATGCCCTTGGACTTTTTGAATGTTACAGAAGAAATTCTCAGGTTGCTTACTATAGGTGTATTTTAGCTGAAGCAGGCAAAATCCTACTTTTGTGAGCATCTAAACAAAGATGGATTACATGAAGTGTGGGACTAACATGAAAAAGACTGCCTTCTCCGAGCCAAGATTAAATTCTGGAATGATCCACTAATACTTAAATGATACTGTACATGTCATTCTGGTTTGACTATGATGAGGTGTTGTTCACATAGCTTCTGTCATTTGGTTCTGAGATCCAATGGAATACAGCTGATGTTGTGGATGATGACATTTCTCGCAAATTGGATAAGGACTATATGTAATGTTGGTGATTTTGTTACTAGTGGACTATTCATGTGCATTGTTTTCAGTGTTATTTTTTCAATGAAAAAGTAGAAGTTTGAAACAAAAGTCAATTATATTATTTTTGGGCAAGTATTTACTAAACCAAGTGAGAATCAACAAGATCAAAGAGTAAGTCAATTTCTCATCTTTAATCACTAGTACTTCCTTACCTACTCAAATATGATTGCATTTCAAGATTCAAAGTGAAAATAACCTAAACTCTTGATATGCTGACAAAAAATCAGGGCAGAAAGAATTTAATGTATCATTACTGCATATTAAAGCTAAAGATAAAACCATGTGGTTCATAGTATTTGTATAATACCTGGATAATGAGGAATTCCATTCGCATACACTTCAGGAGCTTGGCTATTAGCTTGTGGGACAGGAAAACTTGTAACTGTTGGAGAAAGCATATTAGGTGGAGCACCATTTATTGCAGGAGTTGTAGCAGTACCTGAAGCAAAAACAGTCACATTGTTAGGCAGTTTTAGTATTTCTAAGATTATTTTTTGTATAATATAAAGGTGGCTACCCAGTTTATTTTTTAAAAAATAATTCTACTGCAGTATATTTAAGTTATTTATCAATAAGTTAATTTTTTTGGTAACTGTTTTAAGCATACATACTTTTTATATTTTTTGTGAACTTGTCTTGCCACATACCATGATAACCTGCAATTTCAGTTTGAGAAATTTTTTGATCAAAAAGGACTAGAAAAACTTATTAATTAAACAGTTTTTTTTTTCTTTCATGTTTTATCCTTTATTTGATGTCAGGGAAATACATCACAATTTTCTTTGATTCAGGCAATGTTTACATTCCTTGATTTTGAAAATAAAAGAATACTAAATAGTGGTAGTGAGTTCTGAAAATTTAGCTTTTCTTCTCTCACTCTCTCACACACTCTGAATAGCTACAAAAGTTCTTTCAACCACGTTGGTTGAAATTTTAACCTATAACAATAACAAGCCCTAGAAACTTTGTACATTGCTACCTGAGACAACTGACAGAATATGTATGATGTGCTGATATATACAAAAATTCTCTAACTTCATTTAGGCCATTTTATACATTTTTTTAGTTGTTTCTACTATCTCTCTGATCATGACCTTTGCATTTATGCCTGGTTTTACAATGGTATTTCTCTCTTTTGTCAATTTTGTCTCCAATATAATGAAACATGTTTATTACATGCTCAGTTGTTATTATTTAAAAATAACAACAAAAATAGATAGGAGATAGCTACTTCATATAAAATTTAATCAGTCAAACTATTTCAACAAGCCTCTTGATGACTACATTACATCTTGTAAATATAGGAAATTTTAAAATCTGAAATTAAGATTTACCATTTGCTAGTGTTCCAGTGGTTGGTGTAATAGCAGCTGTTGTAATACCATTTGGTGCTCCTAATGTATTCATTGATTGTACATGTGCTGCAAGTGATGAAATAGGACTGGCCAGGTATGTTCCCTGTGTAGCTGCAGCAGCCATAATAGCTGCCTGTTGCTGCATCAGCTATAAATAAATACAAAAGACAATAAAAACTTATTAGAAATGTATATGTTATCAGGTGTTTATTTGTGTAGGATAGGTAAGATTGTTTTTCCACATATTTTTAGTCATTGGCTGTGAAGAGCCATCAGTAATATTTTTTGTCTTGGAACTTTTTAAGAAAACATGGGCTCTTAAGTCAGAAGCAATAAGTTGCCTCTTCAACAGTAAATAAAATTATCACAACTTTAACTATACGTATTTTGCTTACACAATTTTCAGTTAGATACACAAAAAGACAAGCATAATGTGTTGGGATGTTTTTCCAAGCTGAACTAATAAATCTTGACGGGCAACTTAGGAAAAAGTTTATATATATATTTTAAAATTTACTATTTGTAGTCTATTGGTTAAAATACATTTATTAATTAAAATAAAGAGTAGCTTATAATTTTAAAAAAATAAATCATTGGCTATTCCAAATTATTTTATCAATGTATTCACTCACCTACTCTCTCTCTCTCTCTCACACACACACACACACACACACTTAATCTGCTTTAAATACTTTAAAACCCACCAAAAACAATTTAAAATGTCTACCTTTAATCATTATTTATCTATAGGTACTAATATTAATAATAATTTAAAATAAGGAAAAGTAAATGTCAAGTACCTGACTGTAACTCACCTGAGTACTCACCTGGGTGTAAGCCCCATAAGCACCAAACTGAGTGAGAGCAAAGGGATTTAGCAGACTGAGTGGACCAGCCATCTGCTGCATGCGCCGAAGCTGACGTTCTTTTTCTGTATCAGCAAATTTCACAACAAGACTTGAAGAGGCCCCCTGTACAGTCAGAGGAAAGGAATGCACAACAGTGGATAAAAGACAGTTTGTTACAGTTGAAATTTATTTTACATTAAATTCCAATAATTTATCTTTAATAAAATGGAGAGAAAAAAAACTGAGCAAAATTTAAGGCTGGTGGCTTGAAAAAATTTGTTTCTTCATTTTCTCTGAAATCTTTTTTATATATTTATTTATTTATTATTGATTTTTAAATTGGTTTTATAATTTTACAAACATTATACATTAAAGAATTTCTCAGAAGTCTCTTAAGTGGAAAGGTTAGCTTTACAATTATTTTTTAAAGGTGAAAGTAACTAAAAATATAACAAGATAAATTTACAGTGAAGTAAAATAACTAAAATATCAATTTACTAGCAAATAAGAGAGTTTTGAAAAATTAACATTATAAAAGATATGGCATAACTTGCAAGGAAAATATTAATTTGTTATAAAATAATTTTGAAAACTTATTATATATATTGATAATTTTACACTGACTTATATAATGATTACAAATGAAATTGTTAAAATAATCCAAAATTACTTATTTGGCTGTTTCAAATTTATGCAATGTTTCTCAGTAGTTTTTTTTAATGTACTGTAAAATTTTTTGCTCAAGCATTTTCTTTAAATTATTTTTTATAAATCAAAGATAAAGGTCAAATTTACAAATGAATTTTCCTATGCTTATGATCAGAGAATATATAGAGGGAAAACAAACAAACAAAAACAGATAATTTTGCTATTCATATTGATATCCATTGGTTTGTAATTCTACATTGCAAGATGCTTACCATTTTTACTGATTAGGTTGTGTGTATATTTCTGAATATAATTTATCCTTCGAGTACTGAATCACATTTTTAAAGACATTTTATTTAATTTTGAAAATGCAAAATTAAATTTTTAAAAAATGAATTAATTATGAGACAGTTCTTATTTTGGACATATATCACATTCCACTATGATTGAAAGACAAACAACAAAAATACAAAACTATTATATTTACCACCTGTTTCTTCCAGTTCCAGTGTGTTAGTATAACTTCCTGTTACAATTATAAAGTTTTTATTTGCAAGAGCTAATGAGATACCCAGACCAGTTAGAGGACATTTTATGAACAAACCAAAAAAGATGATCAGCTTTTCAAGACACTGGTAAACAGTAGAATTAATGCATTTTTCACTATTAAAGTGATTTTAAAATAAATTCTGTATATAAGTGCATATTAAATAATTAAAATATTTTAAAATAGAAAGTCTTTCAGATATATACACATACATACAGATTATTAGAATAACAAATTTTTCAGACTACTTTGTGTATAAAGTAAATATCATTGTTACGGTAGTTTAATTTTTTTTTTCAGTAAACTTTAGATATCTAAATTAATGTTTTTTATACATACTTTATTGTTAAAAAATTAAATAACTTTGCATATTGTTTTCATTTTTTGAGCTTTTGAATTTTTTGAAAAGATAAAGAATGTTTTCAAATGTGAATAATAACTTTATTTATTAAGGATAATGCCTCTAACTGGCTTTGTAGGTGGGCCTCCATAATTCCAATTGTTTGAATAATAACATGTATAAATGTGTTAGTTAATAAACCTAACATTCTAGAACTATCTACCTGTTGTGCTAAGTCTGCCACTTCAAATCTCAGCATCTCCTGGAACAGAAAAAGAAAAAGACAAATAGAAAAATTCCTCCCCCATTTATTTATTAATGTCTATTTTAGCAACAGAACAGCAGCATAATATAGATTTCATGATGTAACTTTGAAGTGGCTTTATAGCCCAACAGGTAGACATTAATAAATTTATTTAGCTACTATATTTAGTGATACTGAAAAGCTTTAAACACCAGTTTTTAATCTGGCTATTTTGGGACTATTGGGACAAAGCCATATTTTAGCTAATCAAAAGAATGAACATTTGTGACATAACTTTTGATTTAAAATTTGGTCTGTCACAATTTTGTCCTGTCTCTGTCCACAATATTTAAAATTCTGGATACTTCTCTGAAGCAATGCATAATCAGTTGATAAACTGAATAAATTGAATATATATACATAAAATAACTATATTTACAAACTTTCCAACTTTGTATCTGCCTTTCTTATACTTTTGTATTGGTAACTGAACATATATATATATAAATGTAAGGATAGAAATATAAAACAATGAAATTATCACAAGTCTTATCTGTATTTTGTATGCATTCTTTCTGAAAATTTGTTGTTAGGTACTATTATGGTGTATTCATACATAAGCTGAAACAAATGAAAGAAGTTGTCATAAAATAAAAAAATTGGCTTTAAGTAGACTGTAGATATAATTAATCTAATTAGCATCTTTAATTTTTAATGCTTAATCTTGAAAACAGAAATGGGCACAATTTCATATTCCTGTCTATTTAGGAAGAAAAATACTATTTAGATTAAATCATTATAAAAGAGCTTTAAGTTAATTTTTCTTATCTTATTCCATTTAGCAAAACCACTTCTGTTATACATACATGTCTGTTAGCAGCATTTAAACACAATACTCTAAGCTAAAACTAGTATAGTACACATTTTAAGGAAATATTTCTCTAGGACTTTCTGATTCACAACTGTTGGTGGTCAAAGAGTTACTTAAAATGTAATTAATACAAACATTATGATGCTTTTTAGAAACAATGTCCTACAAAATTTTATGTGTATGTGTTTAATTCAATTTTAATTCTGCTTAAATAGGTATTGTTTAGTTGTAAAAGCAGATGATGATGCTAGTCTTCTGAATTAGTAATTAATCTTTTTTAAAGCTGCATTATTCAATTTTATAAAACCGTGTATAGACTGAAAAAACAACAAAAAAGCATTTTAAATGATTGACTTTTTTCTACTATATCCAGATATTAATTAAAAAACACAAGTTGAAAATACATAAAATTTAATTAAAAATTTAATTTAAAAAAACTGGATATATATATATATACATATATACACAACAACAGTGAATACTATTAAATTGCTCATTAATATAAAAATAGGCATAACAAAAAAGATGAATAATTTAACAGTTATTGTTAGTACTTTATATGATAAAGACTTTCTTAATGAAAACTGAACTCCAGAACACCAAGCCAGCATATATGGACTAAATTCCTTAAGCTCCTTTAAAGCCAGAAATCTAAATTTGCAAGCTTACACACAAGTTATCAAAGCTTGATTGCTTTTAAATTTGCTTTATACAAAGATTATTCCAACTACATAAAATCATGCATTGAAATACTTATTCTGAGGTGGGTTATTTAGCTATTCAAGGATAATGAACACCAAAGAGATATTGTTACTTTTGTTTTGTTCTAAATGTAAAAGTAAATCATTTTATTAAAGATAGATTGGATGCAAATTTTGGAATATAAATATGATGTCATCAAAAAAATACTGTAATCAGAAATGACATTTATTCATCACACTAGATTAAAATTTTTCTAGCAAGGGTAATTTAAAGAATCTGGGCAACTTGTCATTTCAAAATGTGTTTATGAAATAGCTGACTAGTTATTAATATTCAGCATAATTTAAAATAGAGTAAAAAAGGTAAAATTACTTTTTATTGAAGCTTTCTAATAATTATAATAATAACAAAAACACAACTGAGCAAAACAAGTTTTCAAAATTCTCCATTCTTGTTTTTCAGCTTGGTTAATTTATTAGGTATATATATACAAAACCACTATATCTTGGTATGGATATTCTTTATAAAAAAATATATAGAAAAATTCTTCTTTGACTAATTTTGACAATATTTTTTTAATGTAATTTAAGATGTTTTTTGTTGAATTTTTTAAAATCAAAGATTATTGAATCAAAATAGATAGGGAGTTAGTTCTTAAAAAATATATATTTATCATTATGGCAGCTATTCCATTGTTTTTGTTTCAATTTCACTGACTGTACCATGTGACAAAGTATGAAATTTAGCATTTTAATGACCTGGTTAATGCATAGATATCCATTCATAAATAAGGATAATTTTTGTTGCTTTAACAACATGATTTCCAGCTTCAAATCTGGAATATGTTATGTATTCTCAATGGATGTATGCTAAGTAACACACAAATGTTTCCCATTTTAGTCAATAATTTCAATAAACTAGTATTTCCATGTGACATTTCTTATTTTAGCAGTACGTTGAAATTTATTCAGTCACTTTTTATAGAGTAACTTTGTAATCAGTAATCAGTATATGCTTTAGTTTGGGCTAAACTCATAATTCAATTTAAAATCATTTTAAATCAAATTTCAATAGGTAAACAGAGTGGTAAGTGTAATTTACTGATGACAATGCTGCAGAAGTTCTCATGAACACCTTCTGAACAGCCTTTGCAAAAAAATTGTGGAAAAAATTGAAATTTTCAGATGAGGTAAAAAAAATTAAATTTTTCTAATGCTAGTTATTTCAACCAAACTCATTCCCAGATAGTAGCACAGATTATATATAAATTATTTAATGTAAAAATGCTTAAGACATGTAAAAAAAATGTCTTATTTGTCATCAGAAAATAAATATCAATAAAAAAAGTTTTATTATTTTTTACAATTAATAGTATTTTTAAAAAGGGAATATTATCTTAATACATCCTATACATTGTATGTTACCTAGTGCAATTCCATGTTTTGTTCTTAAAGAGAAAGATTAGTCAAAATAATCTTAGATTTTTTAATTGAAGACTTTGGCAAGAATTTCATAACTGATTTTGTCTTGGAATTCAGGTGAAGCATTAGCATCATATTTTTATTCTCAAAGCTTTGTTTCCAAATGTATTTTTTTTAATTTTATTTTGTTTTTGGTCTTAGCTTTGTGGTGAATGAGATAAATGTTTTTGATGACAATGTATGAATCATTGTCAAGTTGTTCTAGTCTTGAATTATGTGATATCCATGAATTACTTTACATGATTAAGCTACTATTGATGCATGACCAGTACCTTAACTGTATTGCATCTATTTATGAGGTGAACAAGCTCAATTTTTACTAAACTTTAATTTGCTTTGAATATTAATTTCTTTTTAAAATTCAGATATTTAAAAATTTTTTTTTTACTTCTATTATGTCTTTGCTGATATGCCTATGTTATATGCCACTTAATAGATGTTTCTTTACAATAAAAATAATCTTAAAGATGAGTCTCATGTGCCCAGCAGTAAACAGAATTTGTTAACTTCAGTATATAATATATAGAGATAACATAGCATGAATACAGACTTAAGTCATCTGGGTATGCTGACTGAATGTGTCTAGGTAAAAGTACAGAGGCAGTTAACTATGTGAACTGAGCATAGTCTAAAACTTTACAGGTTTTAAGTATAGGCATCAGAAAAATGTATACAATGTCTCTATTTTTGCACTAGGTCAGGCTCAAGGGCTTAAGTTTTATGTATTATTAGCCAAAGTGCTTAGATTTCAAACTGTTTTGCTTTTATAAGAAAATTTTAGTTTCTTATTCTTATTTCTAAAAAGTAAGATTTTTCTTTAGTTTGGAAGGGTATTTAAAGGACACTACAATTGATCTCACCAGAAATTTACTTTAGAGAATCCAGTTTAAAAAAAGAGTGAGTAGTTCCACCACCACATGCATTACACCAGATAGCTGCCCACAGATACTTACTGTACTTGGCAGGTAAAACTGGATGGACTTCTAGGACTGGCAGTAGACAATGATATATTAAATTAAAGTTAGATAATTAAAAACTGAATAAGGTAAATTTCACTAATTTTATTGCATTAAATTTACTGTTGAAAAGTATGCTTATTGAAAAGAAATTTTAAATGATCATATAAGTCCACTTTAAAACTTTATAGACTTGCTATTAATTTTTACACTTAAATTATCACATGGTTATTTTAATCTTTACAAAATTAATGTTTTTTTTATTTTTTATTTAAAGTGAAAGTAAATTATTTTAAAATAATTTAATATTATTTTTAATTGAATGAATACATATTTAAGCAAATGTTATTTTCATTATTGCTTAGCATTTGATTATCAGATGCTGGTAAAAACTTCATGTATCAGTTATGTTCAATGTGTAATAATATTTTCAGATAATAACAAAGAATAAAAAAGTAAATTAATATTTACAAATTGCATTTTGCAAGCTCAATTTGATAAGTTAATTTTAAAAAATACTATTAAAAAAACCTTTAAAATTGGCTTGTTTATTATTATTTTACTATATTATTTTAGTCAAGAAAAAATTATAGGCTTTTAAATAAATGAACATTTGGAGAACAAAACTAGTATTAAATATACTCTTACAGAAAATAAGAAAATTTTTATTAGCCAAGTAAACTGTTTAAAAAGAAAACTTGGGAAAATATGGTATCACTTGTTTTCATATTTATTTATCTACACTAGATGACTATTATCATAAGATTTTGAACTGTGCATGTATCACACATACATAAAATGACACAATAATATTTTCAGTGTTGATTTCAATGAAATGTAATAATATTGGTCAATTGTTGTTTCTGCATTTTATTAACCACCACCAAGCACATCATTTGCTGCAAGTGTAGTCAGACAAATGTTCATGTTGCCATACATGCAAAATAGCAGTTTTCCAGAGCATTCTGTGATAGATATATTTTGTATTTATAAAACATGCAAAACACACCATGTTTTAGGCTGCACAAAAAGCCTAGAAACTTGGCTGGAGAGTCACATTTGCTGTGATTCTACCACTGTTAGCAAAATGCTGGGGCTATTTAACATTCAGAAGAACTATGCATTCAGGAGCTGCAAGCTGAAATTACCTGTTCTGAGATTGCTGCCATCCTGGGTATCTACAGATTAATTATAAGCAGATTGTGGGACTTATTTCAATAAACAGAAAGCACCACAGACAAAAATCAGGTTGATTGCTTGTTATGCCATAGGCTTAAGACCAATACCATGGGTTAGCACTTGTGGTACCAGTTTACCACTGCCTCCTTGACAGCACAGATTACTCTTGGACTTCATTATATATTTAACTAGACCATCCAGAACCACTGATGCTGTATCTTTTCTCTTTATGCAGCAATGTTTTGACCCATGCATAAACAAGCTCAGCTTAAATGTTATCAACAGGACAAAATTTGATCTCAGTTGTGATGAACAGCATTTTTTAATGATAAATCCTGTTTTCTGCTGCACAAAGTCAGTAGTCAGAAATTTTACTGCTGTAAAAATGTTCTTCACCCTGCTCTTTAAATGTTACTATGACCAATTTGGTAGTGAAAGTGGAAAGAGTAACTGTAAGGACAGACATCATTTATAATTACTAATTACTGCATCAATCTTGTGCATGCATGTGGAAAGCTGATGACAACCAGTACACAAATAAAATTCTATTGTCATACTGTCCCCTCTATGCAAGCCCATGGTATGATATTTCAACAAGTTAATGTTGGGCCTCACATTGGAAGTGTTTTGGGATTTTCTAGACACTGCCAACGTTGTGCTAAAGAGCCTGATCATCTTATTTCCCCACATCTGAACTCTATTTGGGGTGAACTTTATTGCTGTGTGTAATGTCACCAGCCAGAATCTCAGATACTTCAGGTAGTTCTTCAGCTTTTACAGGAAGAGTAAAGGAATGTCCTACAGCAGGTTCTGACTCCAAACTACTTTGTCATTTTGGATTGCTCTGGTTTTACTTTTCTAAGTTCAACTTATTATTATTTTTTTGTGTGACTATTAATTCATAACAAATATGGTAACATCTGTGCAAATTTATAAGAGTAGGTTATGATGAATAAATTTATTGTGACCTTAAACATCAGTGGCATAACTTAGGAGGTCTGTCGAAAAAGTATCTGACTTTATTTTTTCCCGTTGGAAGTTATGACGTTAAGGAGGCAAAAATGTGCATAGTGGAGCCGCATGCCTTCATGTGCATGTGTGGTTTTTGGCAGGCTTTCTGGATGCGTCAGTTGCTGTCAGGCAGCCAGCGTGTGAGGTGCTGTACTACTTACTTGTTGCATTTTCATTTCGCCAGTGATGACGGAACGTGTGGAGCAACGATCTTGCATCAAGTTTTGCCAAAAGCTTGGAGATACACAAGTGGAAACAATTTGCAAAATTCAACAGGCTTTTGGTGACAATGCCATGGGTGTTACCCAAATAAAAAAATGGTACAACAGGTTGAAAGATGGCCGCACATCAGTGGAGAGTGACCAGCATTCTGGGAGGCCATCAACAAGCAGCAATGCAGTTGTTATTGAGAAAGTGCGAACCTTGATAATGGAGGATTTTCATTTGACGGTGTGGGAAATTGGTGATGAGGTTCAGATCAGTAAAGATTCTGCACATGCAATTTTAAAGGAGGATTTGGGTTTGCGCAGAGTGGCAATGAAATTTGTGCCCAAGCTGCTTTCTCATGAACAACAACAACTTTGTCTTGAGGTTGCGCAGGACCTGCTGGATACTGCCAACAGGGATCCTGAGTTCCAGAATACTGTGATAACTGGAGATGAGACGTGGGTGTACAGGTACGATCTGGAAACCAAAGTTCAGTCATAACAGTTGCAGCACCCAACGTCAGGTCTGGAGCAAAATCAAGGTGATGCTGACTGTTTTCTTCGACTACCAAGGTGTTGTGCATCACAAATATGCACCAGAAGGACAAACAGTTACAAAGGAGTACTACTATCAGGAAGTCTGCTGATTTCTTCGTGATGCAGTTCGGTGCAAGAGACTGGATCTGTGGGTCTCGCAAAACTGGCAGCTGCATCATGACAATGCCCCGGCTCATTTGTTGCAGTTGATCCACGGTTTCTTGGCATAGAAAGGCATTTTGCTCATTCGCCAGACTCCCTACTCTCCAGACATGGCTCCTTCTGACTTCTGGTTGTTCCCAAAAATGAAGATGCCACTGAAAGGCTCCCTCTTTGAGAGCCAAGAGGACATCATGCAGAATGCGACGGCGGAGCTGAGAGCCATTCCAGAAGAAGCATTCCAGATGTGCTTCGAACAGTGGAAGGATCGCTGGGCTAAGTGTGTGGAGGCACAAGGGGCCCACTTCGAAGGGGATTAGCAATTGAACCCCAGCAAGTACATAATTTTTTTCCCCAGCCTAAGGTCAGATACTTTTTCGACAGACCTCATATTTTTAAAGTATATATTTTAAAAATTATGTTAAAATAAATACAAAATATTTACTTTTTCTGGCATTAGTACAGCATTATAAAGTATTGCATATTATATTATAGTGAAAATGTTTCTTTAAAAACTAGTGGGGATGCTCTTTTTGCTTGCTATTTGATTTTGTGGACATTGTCTGTGTTCAATGTTATCTAATTTTTAAGCTATTATTAAAAAAAATCTTTTTAATTAAAAGAAATAAATTAAACTGTTAAAAATTAAGCAAGCTTGTAGAGCATTATTATTAATTGTCATTTAAAATCTATAAAAATTTAACAAAGACTTTTAAAAACATTTTGTATTTTTCTGGCATGGTGAGTGGTAAGATCATTTGACATAGCTTATTACAATAGAAAAAAATCAGAATACACTTAAACAGTATGAATACCATGTTAGAAGTTTAGTTTATTATACTGTAAAAGTAATTTTTTTATTGTTAAATAATACTGAAATCCTGCTTGATTTATTAAATAATACATTTTAATAACAATCTAAGCCCATGAAAGAGACAAAAACTGGCTGTACTTACTGGCATTGTCTGACTGCCATGTAGGGCATTTATAGCAGCTTGAGCCTCAGCATGTGCAGAAAATTTGACAAATGCACAACCTAGAATAATACAACATAAAATGAAAAGACATTAAAAAGAAAAACAAACTATTGCACACATTTTTGTCACCTTGATTTGTTTTACTACAATTAATCAAAAAATAAAGATCATGAAAAATGAATTTAAAGTTAATCATAATTTTCATTATTAATACTTTTTAACTCATACCATATCTTAATTTTTTTATTTGAAAAAAAAATTTAGTTTTACTGCTTGTAGGAATACAAGCATACCTACTCATATCAAGTTTTGATATTAACAGTAGAAAAATTATTTTTAAAGAAAATTTGCTGTTACAAAGGTTAAAATGCAAAATAAATTTGTTAAAAATTGACAATATGAGTCCTGACTGATGCAATCAATGTAATTATGTCTATTAGTTGATGTCTACCACCATTATATTAATCTATTAGTAATGCTTCATTAATTTGTGAAAACAAATAGACAAAGTTATTATTTACAAGTATAATGTATACATTACGTATTTAAAAGTTATTGCTGATGAAACTGTTGAAATTACTAAAAATAAAGATTAATTTCAATTTATACTGATTTAAAATGTTTGGTAATATTTTCCTTCTGTACACTGGAAAAACTGAGTCAAAGAACCAAAAACTTAATAAACATCCCTTTAATGTAAAGATATTCTGATTAGCAACTTTTAAAAAAATTATTAATATATATGAAAAAATTAAAATAATTAATATGCTTTACATGGCTAGTTTATGTAAAATCTTCTCCAATGCAATTTTGTATTGTTTACAATGCTGTTACCTTATTGTGAAATTTTAATTTATATTTTACATCAGGTGTGACTACAAAATACTTAATAATTGTCATGTTTTACTTTTAGTTTTATTTTATTAGTACATTTAGTCACTCAGCATATTCCCTGAATAAAGCTGATAATTCTTGACAAAAATAATAATATTACATTTAATATGTTCTTATAATGACAAATTTTCCTTTTTCAGTTTTGTAAATTTAAGTAATGGTGTTTTTTTTTAAGTTAATAAGAGTTCTAAAATAACAAGAAGTTAAAACCTGATGGAAAAAGTAGATACTCTAAAAGCTCAGTATTGTTTTCAGATTTTTTACTTGATTTTTAAAATCTAATTTAGGTTGCAATTTACAAGTTTAGACTATATAATGCTTCTAAGTGAAAAAAATGAGAAACTAAGAGGATAGCTTCCTCATCCTTTTATAAACTATATTTTAAATTATTTTGTATATCTACAAAATTAACATTACAAATCTTTAAAAATAATATGCAAAAGAATTATAGAAAATACAGGAAATAGAATTTATCTCCCTTTCATTTAGTTGCTGCTTATACTTATTAGATATACAACAGCTGTACAGTTAATATTAAAAATATGATTGTGGTCTAATACTTTGAAATTTGTCATTAGTCATCATTTTGAATATCAAATAATCAACATAAATGTTTTTTGATTATTTTTTTCAAATGTGGACTTTAAGGTATGCAGTATGTGTACATTATCAAAAATATAATACTACATGGCTTTTGATATTCAATTTTAAACTTTTTGGTGGAAAAAGGAAAGATTTTTAAAATATTTTAGTAGACACATCTGATCTAAAAAGTTATTTTTAATAATATTTTTCCATAATTTTAAAAGAAGCAAAATACTAACACAAATTTTTTTCTCTGAAATAAGATTTAAATATCTTTTTTTTTAAAGAAAAGTTTAGTTTTTCCTAAGACAAAAAAAAGGAAAGAAATTGTTTAAATGCTCGTATAATTAAAAATTATGATGTATTATTGGTTTTACTAGATTATGAATCATTAAGCAATTTAGCAAATTATAGGCTACTGAATTAATACTGATAAACTCCTGCTATACCTCTTAAAATATTTTTCCCCCCAAATGTAATTTTTCATAATAATGAGGAACAAAAAGACAACTAACTCTTTACTGAGATATTTAGATAACCTTTTTTTCTCTCAATAGACCAGTACTGATGACATAACATCCTTTTGAAATAAAATTTTCTATAATTTGATAACAGACATATTTCTAGTCTTTTAATTATGATAAATTAGTTGGAGAACTAAAATCAAAAATTCAAAGCAGTTCCTGATTGTTATTTAAGTCTTGTATATTATTTGGTTTTCATAAACTTTAAACAGCTCAATAAAACTTTTGTAACATGTGTGTGACAATCTGATCATGCACAGCACATCATGAAGTTTTACCAAACTAATAAGATGGAAGAATTATGTCTAATTTGTGAGTGTTTATGCGTAGCTAATAAATTTGTGAAATGCATTCAAAGTAAAACCATTTATTTCAGTCTATCAATAAGGTTTCATTATATTTATATTTTAAGTGTATTTTAATTTTAGAAAATTAAACACTACATGGTTGTCTCCCATTACTATGACTTTAGTATAAATTTGCCTGTAGATTAAGAAATAGAAAAAATAATTTAGTTTTCCAAAAATATACATAGCAAGTAAAAAAATAAAAAGTTCTGACTTTTCATATGCATAAATGAAACAATTATAATACAAAAATATCATTTTAATAGAAATTTTAATTTTATTCATTATAGTTTATTTTTTCAAACACATCTAACCAATGTCTATTAATCAAATAGTTACAATATTTTTTATATTAGCATGTGCCACTTTGAAAGTGCACAGTAGTTTCTCTATGCATAGCTAGAAAACTATAGTTGCTGCTATCTGTTTTTCTTCTTTTTTAAGGTAACTTCACTGGTTATTTTTTAACACAAAAGCATGAAGAGCTATGATGGAATTTGTTTCAAATATGGATGTTAGATTTATCTAGAGAAAATATCAGAAATATTTGGTGACTGTAGTAAGACACAAACATCATAAACAACCCTAAAATCTGGTAATTGAAACTGTTCACATCATTTTCACTTTCTTACAAAGCAGCTTGATCCTTCACAAGCATTTTTTAATGGATTGATAAGAGAAATAATAGAAAATAAAGGTATAAACAAAACTGGAATATTAATAAAAAGAAAACAAACAAAATAAGCTCAAAGTTACTAATCAAAACTACATAAAAAAGATAAGCATAAACTTTGTAAAAGTTTACCGCAGTTAAAAATTAAATTTAACAATTACCCTTGCTATTTCCATTTTGATCTCTTAGAATTGTGCATTCCTCAATTGTCCCATAAGGCTGGAATAACTGTCGAATATCATCTTCTGTCTGCTGTTTATTGAGCATACCCACAAACAACTTTCTGTCTTCTGAAATAAAGAAAAAAATTTTACTTGTTGAAAAAAGAAGTGCCTTTTTAAGCAAAATATGCAAAAATTAAATGTTTTGCATGTAAAACTAAGTATGAAGAGAGATTTGGTTACTAAGTATAACAATAATGGTTGCCCTCATAAATGAAGATAGCCATTAACAAATTACATGCAAACAAATTGGTGCCTGAGTTTATTTATAGTGTAGGAGCTGCTACCTGTATAGCAACCACTCTTTTAGGTACCAAATAACATATCCTGGCATCAAGGAATATGTGAGGAGACTACACAACTTCACAAATAACTGTAAAATCCACAAAACTGGCTAGTAAAGAAGAGTGAGAAGAAATGGGAGATGTGCTAAATTGAGCTGGTCCCATTTGGGATTTGAACTTGGTCCATAACCACTAAGCCACTGGTTACTAAGTACAATAAATATATTAAATATATATTAAAAATATAAACTAAGAAAATTTAAATGAATATATATGTCTAATTTCTTGATTTGTCACATTCTTATGTGAATAATTCAATAGAAAAATCGAAATTACTTGGAATTCATCTAATCTTTTAAAGTTTAAACAGAACATCTTTTCTGTTTACTGATAAAGAAATCACTTTGATCAAGTGTCTGTTCTGTGCAGGTGATATGATTTTATATAATGTTAAACAATACATTTTCTATTTCTCTGTTTTTTAATAAATTATATTAATTATTTATCCACTTTATCAGTTTGAAAGAAAAACATGTTAAACTGTGGATCTAAAATTACTAAAAATGAGCTGTCTCTGAAAAAATATTGTTAAATTATTAATACACCCTAAGACTACCACAGTTTTTAATTTGTAGTTTCATTTCATATAATCTGACAGTTTGTCTGTGTCCAGCACTCATGATGTTGATGATTAGCTGCTAATGCAGTAGACTGTATTACGGTTTTATGGCAGAAGAAAGGTGCATTGGGTAACCATTAAATGTGGCAGTACTGTATTGAAAATATTTCCAGCTTTCATATGATACTTTACAGGAAAAGAAAACAAGCAACAACAACAATCAAACTCCCCAAAATAATAAAAATTGTATATAAAGTTTTTTTTTAACCTATACAAAAGTAAGATAGTGTGCATTTGAGTAATTAAAAATTCAAAGCTTGTATTCCTTTATAAAATGAATAAATAGTGAAGTTTTATTTTTTTATTTTTTACTTTTAAAAATTAATAATGTTGATTAGTTGGTACCTGAAGCTCGTTGCTCTCAAAAAACAAAAAAAATTTTTTTATGTTTACATACCTTGAATAGTGATAAAACTGGTCTTTGTTATTATTTTTGTTGTGATTCAGTAAAATAAAATGATGACTGAATTTGGAAATCATTTATAGCATCCACATAACAAAAGTAATCAATCAAATCAGTTAACTAGTTTTACAAATTTTGTTTCAGATATGATATTTAAAAGTATTCAGGTATTTTATACTATATATCTCTTATTTATGAATGTTTAAATTTTTTTTAAATTACTGGTTTCATACCACTTTCCTTTGTAAAATCTAAAGAAAAATACTTTACAAAATGTTAATTTATGACATTTAAAATTCATATCTTTCATATACTGTATATATTTCTTTTTTTTTTCAAACATTAGTTCATACATACTTACTTTTAAGAATTTACAAATGTGAATGTACAATATTTGTGCATAATATCACTAAAAAATTTCAAAATCAAAATTAAATACAAAATGTCATTTCCTTCCTGGAATTCTGAGTTTTTATTTATTTATATTGAGAAATACAAATATTGTAATCAATTATATAAAATATTTTAACTTTTTCAAAAAATCCTTTCTATTGAAATGTTAGTAATTAATGATTTTTCTTTGTTTTACATTGGAAACTATTACATTCATATGGTTTACTGCAAATCTTTTAAGATTCCTAGTTTTCTGCTTTCCTAAACCTCCTTTGTGTTTCACTCATTAATGTGTACATCATTGACTGACTCAGTCTTGAACATAGCCTTCTCATCATGCTAAAATTTTAATCATTTATTCAAATGATTAAAAATTTGTTCTAAAATTCAAGTTGATAATGCTGAAAACTATTCCAGTAAATGTATATAATATGTATTTGTTGGAATTTATGCTTTGTTCACAATTTTCAATTTTCTTTTATCACTGTTACATTGATTTTGATTTTTATTTTTGTGCTAGGTTATGTCTTTGTGCGCATGTAAACAAAAGAAATGTACTTGATGACCAGAGCAAATATAAATCAGATAATTAAAAAGATGAATATAAGTTAAGATAAAATATTATATCTTAACTATTACTCTATGTTTTTCATAGAAGTTGATTTTTTCTTCATATTAATATTTTCTCAATATATATCTATAAAGAGAAATGTCAAGTAATTATGTCAGCAAGAGAACAAAGGAAATACATGATTTCATATCAGATGAAAGACTAATAAAGCTGATGTTGAAAATATAAATAAGAAAATTTGAAAATTGTATGATAAACAATGACTACTTACCTCCAGCTACCATTGTTTCACAACACGAAAGGCCCTATACTACACACCTATGACAGACTAACACACCAATACAGAGTTACAACACACTGTACAAGCTAGCTGAAACACTGGGCACTCTCCACAAAGTGAGGTAAATTTATATGCTGGGTCTATTGATGAGCTGCCTATTCAGGGCTAAATAAAGCCCAGGTGGTCATTGTAAGAGGTACATTTAAATATCGATAATAGACAAATAGTACAATACAGTATCTCCTATTTGTTTATTCCCTTTATGGACAAGCTAGTCTATTTAACCAGTATTTTTAATGCAGCCTGTTAGTGGATTTGTGTTTCTTCGTTTCATTTAAGCATAGCTATTATGAAAGATGCAAACAGATGCATAATCAGTTTTATAAATAGATCAAATTAATTAGGATAAAAGCGACGGATTACACATGTTCTTAACACCTTTGTCTCACCTGCTAGTGATAGAGTTATAAGTACAATTTGGCAACAATTAAAATCAGTAGACTTAGATAGCATAAGTGATTTCAGAAAAAGAAATGAAGAAAAGTTTTCGTCATGGTTTATATTTGAATTATTTTTCACTATTTATTTTTATTAATTTCTAATATACATTAAACAAGAAAAAATATTTTTTTCCTTTTAAAATATATAATTAAAATGTATATATTATTGTTTAACTATTACTGTATAGCATATTATCAATGAAAATGCATTATATTTAAGAACTAAGTAACAAGTGACTATTTCAGGTACATATTTGTGCTGCACTTTATATTTAATATAAATTATACAATGAAACTTCACTAAATCAGCCACACTGCTATTTAATATGAAACAGAAAAATATATATACACACACTTTTTTACCAGTACCATTTTAATTAGGCATTTCTTTTATAACTATTTCTTTTATATTTAGGACAAATGTGAAGCTATATTTATTTAAAAAATATAATATAAAAGAAAAGGTTGGAGAACAGATAAATGTCATGTATACTTTGTTTCTGATGTCATCAGTAAGCTTACCACAGAAAATGTTAGCGCTGTTAATTTTTTATTAATTTAGTTCTTATGATCTCATTCTTGAGTATTTGAACATCATGCATATTTTTTTTAACTACCTTATACATTTTTTTAAAAAAACCTGAGTTTTTCAATTTTCACATTTATCTTTCTTTATACTTTCACTGGTTTCTCACAGTATATCTATAAAAGACACACAAAAAGAAAATGCTTAAAATTGAAGAAAGAAAAAATTTTAGTTTGGCTGTTGACAACTTTTCTCACTGAAAAATAATGACTTGGCAAACAAAAAATTAATTAATTAATTAATAATAATAATAATAATAATAATAATAATAATATACAGTATAATTGGTAATAATTTATGAAATATAAAAAATGAAATGCTTCAATTGTCAAGTACCTTTGTATATTTCTAATTTTTTTTTAAAAAGAGAATTTGCTTAACTTGTAAGTACAAGAACATCTCATACTATTGTTTCTGCTATAAAAATGTTTGAAAATATTTAAGGAGAGTTAACAAACTTCTAGTTTCTTTAAACATTTCATTTAAAATTTATAGCATTAACTAATTACATTTTGAAAATTAAATAATGGTTGTAATTGTTATATAATATTAATTGATGCAAAATAAATCCTCTAATGTGTATTTTAAAAAAGAAATGAAATAATAATAATAATAATAATAATAATAATAATAATAATAATAATAATAATAATAATAAAGAGGCCTTTGTTTAGAGGTGGGTCAACAATTTTTTAGTGATTTAAGAGAAATTGTAATAATATACGTGTTTTGGATTTTGGCTGAAGTCTAGCCAGTAGCATGGTTTCCCTTGCTTTTTTGTACTTAGTAGTTCTGCATGGGATTCCACCCTTTCTAATTAGAATGACAGGAGGTTCTTTTCTCAGTGAAATGCATTACACACATGTATAGGAATTTTCCATGCAGTCGCTATGCTTTTTATAGTTAAATGCACTTTCATTTAGTCAGTTGTCAATTAAAAAAAAAAACTGGAATGACTGTGTTATGCACTTGCAGCATTGCAATATTTGAAATTTCTTTTTAGACGGCAGTTTTTTGCTTATATCACTTATCTGTTATTAAGGAGATTATTATTATTATTAAAGTTCTTTTCTTTTTTGCTACCATGAGAACAAGGCCATGAGATTTTAAACAGTCCCTAAACTTCAACATTAAACATATCACACATTTAATATCATCCCATAATATGATGCAACATTCACCTACAGTACTCACTACTTGTGTTACTGTCTATTTATCTGTTTTAGGAAATGAATTGAAGAATGTGATATGCAGATAGCCACTGCAGACAGACACTATATGCAAAATTTAAAAAAAAAAACAACCTCCAGCAATTCTGATACCTCAGAAAATGAAAAACAGATGGAACTACCATCAGCATGGGATGATTATGAAAATTTCCATTCACATGATAGCATACATGATGTGTACCATAAATTACATGTATGAACTTGCTTTTAGTGTAGGTGTTTTGTTTTTGTACACAACAAAACGATATTATTTCCAGTTAGATTTATAAAAACAGCAAGGAAAGTACCACAAAGCAAATTTGTAGAGATGACCAAGATTGATGTGACAATAGAACAAAAAGAAAACAAACATTTAATTGTTTTCAAATAATCTGCAAGAGCCAATAAGCGTTACATAAACTTTCACTAGTCATGATACAACTCATAAAATGCAATGTAAAGTACATTATATCACTTCCTATAACCTTTAATAATGTATTTTGTTACTGTAACACTGCCACAATGAAGTAATCACAAAAAGAAACAATGGAGTTTAGGGTACATTTTATGAAAATCATTAGGAATGACCAAAACTCACATTACTATCGGGTTTCTTGACTAATAGATTTAGAATCTAATAAAGGAAGCATATGTTTGTATGTGGTATCTATCATATGATTCTTAAATCTAAAAAAAAAAAAAATTATTGGGTGTGTAAATAAATTTCAAAATGTATAATTGTTTTGGGATATGAAAATGTGGGTACTATGTAGCTGACATCATTTGTGAAGTAAAATCCACAATGGTAGTCAGTAGACACATGTCTGGCAATGTGACCAGAGAATCTTTGCAGCAGGTCAGTTTTAAAATGGTGCCTGGATGGCTTTGAGAAACCAATGGTCTTGCTTTTTCATTAATACTGTCACTGGAATTTATGTTCTAGGATGACAATTTAAGCCCACACTAGCCTGGGGTAATCACTATATTTTCTAGGGTCAACAAAATCACTACAATTAACTGGCCTGCCATGTCCCCAGATTTTCTATTTATTGAGCATGTTTGATAGATACATAAGGCTTAGAAATTCCCTCTTTACAAAACTTAGGGATTTAAACAGGGTTTTGACCCAAAGCAGGTGGGGTGATCAGATGTCTTATTTAGACAATGTGTCAGCTGCATACAGTCCTAAGGTGGCACACCTAACAATATAGGGAGAACTTGTTTAATTTAGAACAGATAGAAATGCTTGCTTTTAATATATAAACCTGTAGATAAAGCATGTAAACAGACTTAAGGGGAAATACAAAATAAAAAAAGCTCATGGTATATAAAAATATTCTGATTTATCCAAAACATTATTAAACTCACTAATATCAAATTAAAACAACAAAAATTAAGAAAATGAAATAATCCCAAATGTCTCTGCTGCAACAAATTATTAAATGTATCATGTGGCCTTTCTTTAAAAATTTTTTGTTAAAGTTATTACACTAAAAAAGTAATAAACATTTTAGAAAATAATGGAAAGTAATTCATAAAGAAATTAAAACCAGCAACAACAGATTTCTTAGATTGTATACAATGTAATATTATGATATTTATAATTTTCATGCTTTTGTATTGTTTAACTTTTAATAGAATATTTATTTTTACATTATGATATTAAGAGTTTGATAAGAATCCATGTTTTTCCTCTACTTTTACCCTTGTTCCTAAGGATAAACATACAGAGAGTGAGTGCTCAAGACTGGTAAGATACATCTGAGCATTAGTATTTCATATTTCCTTGCTGTAACAGTAAACTGGAGACAAATGGCCATTTGATGGAAATGGTATAAATAAGAACCTGTTGACATATGAAATACATAGCAATATCTATAGTAGAAGGTTCCAGATTTGAAAGATTCATTTACCATTACTCAAGGGACACAAGAGCAATTCCATGGTGACTATGAGCCCTCAGTGTAAAATCAATACTCATGTCATATCTTTGTTCAGCAACCATCAATAGCTATGGAGCATATGCACATACTCCCACAAATAATTGCTTAGAATTGTCATTAACTACTGGTTGTTGATTGAATGCACTTTTTATAATTTTCCTCTGATAAAGTTATCTTTGCTCATAGTTTCTCAATTTGGTTGGCTTAGTTTGATATTTATGTGAAAGGAAAACATTATAATTTATTTTTTTTCATGCCTATTTATAGTTTTAATACTAATGTCTTAGTGTTCTAATTGATATTGCAAAACTTACAACTTAGTATAATACTAATTATTATTTTTATTTTACATAAATAATTCACAAACAAAATTTTGTAACATTTATCAACAAGCTGTATGTACACTTAAGGATATATAAAAATGATATTTTAAAAGAAATAAAAAATATATTAATTAAAAGTATAGGTGCTGCTGGAAGGATTATAGGAGCCCACCATGTGAATACTCTTTCCCTATTCTATCTAGGATTATGGAAGTAGTCCAGGTTTGTTAACAACCATTCTCCCTCTCAAAGATGACACATGATTATGATGACAGGTGCTTGACAAACAAAAATAAATTTTTGTTTTTTTCTGACTAAAATACATTTTGTAATCCATTTTTTAAAAAATGAATGAACAGAAATTAGCTGCTGTGATATTCACATTATCTATGTGAGAAAAACATTTGCTTAGCATGTGATCACCTAACTATCTAAACCTTTCTGTTGTTATAGCAACAGCTATAATCAGCTCATTTGCCTGTGAACAGAAATATTCAATAATATTGACACCTGCTGACAAAATCTCTTGAACAGTGGTAAAGACAAAAATGGCTATGGTTTTATTTAGTTAATAAGAATCCATGGACAAGATAAATAATGTAGTACAATCATTTATAAATTTTTAAAAAGATTTTAAAGGATTAAACAAAATTTAAAAGGTATTTTTGATAGCATTCCATAAAATTGTAGGTCATAATTTTGTTTGAGATACCACTGATGTATCTTCAAAGGCATTTAGATATATTAAAAAAAATGTCCAATTTTTGCTAAGACCAACATTTATAAATGCATTTTAATTTTTTAGAAATGTTAATCATTTTACTACATTAAAAGAAATTATTATTATTATTATTATTATTATTATATTATTATTATTATTATTATTATTATTATTATTATTTAAAAAGAAACATATTTTAATTAATTTCCAAAAGAAAAAAAACAATACAGTTGGTGATGTGTTTGAAATCAGTAGTATCACAATAATTGAATTCCTAGAGATGTTGGTTTTAAGTATTGATTATAAATTGTCATTTTTAAAAATACTTTAATAACTTTATATTTTTTTGTGTCATAGAAAGTATGTTAATATCTGTAGAATGCTATCAACATTACTGTACACATAAAATAAAAAAAATAATTATGTTCTAGTTTTTAAATATTAATAATCTTTCCTGTAAATGTGCCTATGATTAATATTTTCCACATGATCTGAAATAAAATTTTCATGATTTTTATAATATGAGTTTGATAGAGGCACATAAACTGCAATAAGTTGCATGCCTGATTTAATGAATTTTCTGAAAATTTTAATGCAATCATCTGAATAAGAAATAGAGATTAAAAGGCCATGAAAAATTCAGATAACAACAGGATTGATATCTGCAGAATGTGAAAGTCCAGTGAGTTTGGTTAGAAGGAATGCCTGCAGGATAAATTACCATCCATGTACCATTGGAATTCAGTCACCGCACTGTGGCTGGATAGGACCATTATTATTATTATTATTATTATTATTATTATTATTATTATTATTATTATTATTAGAGTACTTTGTTGTGGCACCAAAAGACATCTTGTTATTACTTTTGGCTGAAAGAGTACTTGGTGGGAGGCCCTGTCCAAGATGGTGAGTAATTTTCGGTCACCAGCATGATAAACAAACCTGTTGAAAGTCCTTACCAGAAGTCTTCATTTTCAGCTATGGGAGAAACCAGAGTGCCTGGAGAAAATCTACATAACTGGCTGGTAAAGAAGATCAAGAAGAAACCATGCTAGGGAGATATGCCAAAATGAGCTGGTTCTGACCGGGATTTGAACTTGAGCCCTCAATTATTTTTTTTTTTTTTTTTTTGTTACTACACTTAGATTTGTTTTATGTAAATATTTGTAGTGGTGCTGTTCCAAAGAGCAAGTGTGGATAAAGTAGCCAAAACCAGTTGCAACTTCTCCCATGGACAGCAATGGGGAGGGGGGGCCTCTCAACTTAGTCCTGTGGAATATGACAACCAGGAGTAAGACAGGAATGGTGGGCTGTTCCCAAACTTCCCACTGCTTCTTTAAGTCTCCTGCTTGAATTTCAACACCCTGGCCAACCTCCATGAACAAGTTGAATCAGTACTTAATTGGTCTGGTCTCAACAGAAGACCATGGTGTGGTAAAGACCCCACTTTGATTTGTCTTCAACTTTAGTAGTCCAGTAGTCTAACCACCAGACTACCACACCACAAGGATGATTATACTCACCATGATTACTGCAGGTTTTTTGGAGACTACATCTCCATTAACAAATACCACTCAGATTAAATGAAATGAAACATCATCTAGATGCCAGTGAATTGGCCACTAGTTAACATCATCAACATTTATGACTCCAGTAGTCAGATAACTGCAGACTGTGACCTCAGCAAAATGCAATTGTAAAAATGTTATGGTTTGAGGTTTTATCATAGATCACATGTAGTGAACATCCGAATGGAACACTCTTAAAAATATTTTTGCAGGATACAAATAGAACAATGCTATAGTTTCCAGCATGAAAATTGTATGCATGCAGTTTCTGCAGCAACAAAATATTCTTGTCTTATCCAATGAAAACAGTTCAGATAATGCTACCAACAACATCCATTGGCAATACACTAAGACTGACTTAATTTAAGTATGTCAAATGCTTCTACTATCCATCTTGTAACTTTCAGTATCTGGTCCATAAAGAAATTTTATATGGCTTATATAGGAACTCAAGGTCATGCTTATTGATAAGTTTTTAATGTAGCCATTATTCTTAAGATGTCTCGTAAACTATGGATTCCTTGTATCTGCATGTTATTTTGTTTGCTTCATTTTCAAATAAACAAACAAAAAAATCAGTATCAGTTACATCATATGCATAACTGGATGCTTATTAAGAACTGATTTTGTTATTGGATACATTGTTCATAGGGTGTTATTAATATAGTTCTGAAATCACTGCTTTTTGTAATAGTGTAACTAGAAATATAAGACCAATGAGTTATTAATAGAATATATTATATGAACCAAGTTTTATTTTGTATTACTAAACTGTTATTAGCTGTTATAGGTAATAGATATACTTTTCTCACAGTTGCATTGTGACATTTGCATATTCTTCATTCATATGAATGAATGAATGAACTTTTTCTGTTTTAATCCATATGGTTCATCATTTAATGTGTATATTTAAATTTTGAGCAACAAAAAATAAACAGAGCAAAACAAAATACATTTTAATCAAGATGTAAACAGATTATACAATTCTGTTCTTCTTTTAATTTAGATATTAGCAGTTAATAAAATTCATTAGCAGTCAAATTTGCATTAAGAAAATCAGTAAAAAATTGATTATAAATTAAGACAAAAACTTCAATAATGTATCAAATGCAATGTCAATTATATGTCAGTAAAAAAGAAAAGAGCTTGAGTAAATTTTTTTTTTAAAAAACATCAAAAGCACTTTTTTCCATATATATATGAAGACCTATCAGAATATTCCATGATTGGCCCTCATATGAAATGGCAATAGATATGGTTATTGTGACTGCTTATATTTTATCTGCAATGTCTCAGAAAGAACATTTCATTTACATACCAACAGATGGCAGACATGTCATAAGCCAGCACTATATAAGACAGGCACTTTGCATTAGACTTGTTAGTCATTAGAGTGAAGTTGAAAATGTGACAGTCTGGACAATATGCAGTTATCAGGTATATTCAAAGGCTGGTAAATCTGCCACAGATGCATTGCAATTGTTGTGTGCAACCTGTGGACTGGATGCTCTGAGTAAATTTCATGTTTGTGAATAGAACATGCAATTTTGTGAGGGGCATGAATTTACTGAAGATGATAAATGCAGAGGACAGCAATCAATAAGCTGTAATGAGGACATTGTGCAGGTCCCTTCTCAGCTTGTCTGCAGTGACCAAAACTGAAAAATTGGTACCATAGCTGCAGTGTTTGGTATCTTACATGATTCCTGTCAGACAATGCTTACAGAAGATTTTAAAATGCATTGTATGGTATGCACATTTTGTACCTAAAACATTATCATACAAGTAGAAGCAGTGGCAACTTGAAACATGCATAAAATTGAAAATGGCTGCATATAACAACTCAATGACTTTGGATTATATTATCACTGGGGGAAAAACATGGTTATACCTGTACAATAGTGGGATGAAGCTTAGTGTTTATTGTGAAAGTTACTATGGTTGAAGAAATGCCAAACTAACAAGTCCTGCAGGAAGTCACTTCTTATGTTAACTGATTCTAAGAGCATTGTCTACCAGGAGTTTGCTCCCAAAGGACAAACATTCAGTACCCTCTTTTACAAGAATCATTCATCTTATCAGAGTTGTCTGATGCAAACACCAGGATCTGTTCACAAAGCAAGTGGATCCTTCAAAATTATATGCCACTTCTCATCTGTGAATTTCTAACCAATGGCGGAAATTGCATTACTCCCATATCCTCTATATTCATTGGATCTTGCATGTTGCAATTTCATGCTATTTCCCAGCATGAAGAGCCTTCTGAAAGGCTGCTGTATTGAAAACACATGCTTTAGCCAATGTTCAAATGTTGGGTATTAAAAGTCAAGGGTACTATTTTGAAAGGAATCATATTGAAAACGTTTCTGTGCATAGTTTTCTCATAAGCATCCAATCTTCGAACTTTTGATAGTTAATTGCTGCTGCATAAAATTGTTTACAATAAGATAAGTATACTTGCAGATATGTAATTCCATTTTAGTCCACATAATTTTCAATTTATTTTGCTCAGCTTTTGCTATAAAGTATTGGTAATTGACATCTTTCTTACATGTTTAAATGTTTTTTTCCAGTTTGTTAAAAATTAACTCCTCACATTTCTAGTTAGAAATTTTATATCATACAGAACATACTGACCAGAATTTACCTCTTTTTAAAACATAAATGGTTTTAATTTATTAGTTTTTGGTTTATTACATATCTTTTAGTATCTTTAACAAATTTAAAGTCACATAAATCCTTTCAAGTTCAAAACAAAACAAAAAATATTACATACCTGCTCTACTTTCACTATCAGCTGGTTTTACTTGAATTGGACGGTTCATCTAGAATTAAAAAAAAACGAGTAATTGTTAAATGAAGTTACAGCATATAACAAAATTGCTATAAAAGCTTTAAATTAAATTCATCTCATTAACAACTGAAATAACAAATAAAACAGTACAGTATTAGCTGTTCAAAATTTGCTTTTAGGGGGTTGGTGTTTTCTAATGCCAACAGTTTTACAATCACAATAAATATTGATGGAATTTACTAAAAAATGTAAGCTTTAAATAATTACTTTTAATTAATAAGACAACTTGATAATTTCTCAACTGTAAAGCCTCTCCTACAAAGCTAGAACAACTTTTGACCAGTCTTACACAAGATGAAAGGGGTCTGCATCTTGAGTTGAATTAGCTTTATATTAATGATTTTTCTGAAATCCTTAATACAACTTTCATAGAAATTTGTGTGCTATATATTGTTCAGGTACATATATTTTATTATATTATATATATGTCATTTTATGATTCTGGTAAATATAGAAATTTTAAGTATATTTGGTTCCTTTTATTTTACTACTAAGAGATGTTAATTCAGAAATGTATGTAATAGTATGTAAGGGAAAAGAAAAGGTGAAATCTGACTGAAAAAAGAAAATCCTTTAAAAAATTAATAAAATATCCAGATTTTTTATCAGTTAATAAATTTGTAAAAATAAATTTATATTTATATAATTACTAAGATTTTTTTTTAATGCAGATTATTAGGAAAACTACATTGGATTCCAATAGTGCGATAAGATCTTGTATGTGAAGCTTATTATAAATGACTGTATTTAGCATTTTGATAGATATTAGTAGCATTAATGGTCTTTAATGAAGCCTACCATAATCTTGTCATCAGTATTATTAAACAAGTTTATTAGGATTGTATGAGACCTAATAATTTTTAATGTTGTAATAAAGTAGTATCCACTTTTAACCAAAGTAATTAAAATTAGAATCTGAAAGTGTGTATACACTAATAATTTTTCTTACATGGTACTAAAACAAGAATGAAACAATTCTTCTGCAAGGAAAAGTACAATTCACCACACCAAGCATTTTATTTAAGTATTATTTTGTTTTATTAATAAATCTGATACATCCTTTTTAACAAGATATTTCTTAAATTTAATATATTAATTTTTTTCTATTTAACTATTCTCCACAGATATAATTTTGACATTAATCTTACAGATTTTATGAACATTCTGTACAAGTAGCATAACTTTAATAATAAATGCAGCTACCACTACCAAGCATCAGGATGTGTGTATGTGTGTATGTGCTTGCATGCATGCATGTGCATTGGCAATCAAGGAATTGTGATCTACGTTAAGGCATAGATGGCAAAAGTGGGTGGGTGAACCTATTGAATAGCCCACCCTCAGACAGGGTGGCAATAACAAGCATTTGATAATAAAACCAGCATACAGAGACCAGCTGATTACACAGGTCCCAGATGGAACATGCCAATCAATCAAATATTGTGCAACAAGAGAGTTGCCAAGACTAAACCAGTAACCTCTTTCCTTCACTTCCACATGCATTATACAGCTAAACAGTGCCTTGGGGCTAGACGAAGCATGCCAGATGTAAAGTAAATATGAGCAGGCAATCAACAGGTAAAGTTTTGAAAAATGAATCATCTTGGCAGAATGACCAGAACTCTTGTAAAAAAAAAAAAAAAAATGGTATTAGTCTCTATGTTGTTAAAAGCAAGGGCACAGAAATAGATGACAGCTGAAGCAAAGGTCTATTATTGGACATGGAAGACACTTCATTATTTTGTGCGCTGAAAAAAAGTCATCCCATACATAACATTATAATTTTAAAGTAGAAACAAAAATAGTATTTGGCCCTTTCAACCATTATTTTTTTAGAGAAATCATGGAAATTTTCACTGGCTTTGTTTGCTGCACCAGAAAGCAGCATTTTGTCACTGTTATCACCTCACACTCAGTTGCCATTTACCAAATGTCAGATTAACACCAGAATTCTCTCTTAAAGTTTACATCAATTGGAAATATGCAATCAAAAAATTTAAGATGCACAAGAAATTTGGGACTTACATGGCTACAGTTCATACTTTTAGTGCAAAAATTAAACTAATGGTAGCATCACAAATTTCAAGTCAGCATTTGGAGCTACAGGCAAAAAAATTGGCAAATACGTTTAGAAGAAATAGCCTGGATCTGTTATTTGGTGTGACAAGGTTAACCACTGAGGAAAGGCAGTGTGTCTGAACAAAATCTCCATCAACTTTGCTGTGTGGTCTGATGACAACACATTAAAGAATGGCCTCATAATAATGAGTACTAAGCAAAATACAAGAGTCAAAATATTTTGCTATAATAGCTGATGAGGCAAATAATGGGAGCAGACATGAACAACAGGGTCTTGCTTAGATGAATTAGCAAAGATTTCACTATCTATGAAGATCTGGTAGTCTGGTATGTAGTTATCAGCCAGACTACAACAGTGCTTTAAATTTGGTTGGCTATATAAATACTTGCAATGCAGATAAGCTGAGAAGCCCTAGCTTTATTGTATGTTCACTGTTTCAGATGTTCCCTTTATTTGTGGCTACATATAGTGAGCAGGCTTTATTTCTCATTAAAGAACTTCATAAGTTAATTAGGAATTTGCCAAAGAGGAAGACCAGATTTTTAATAATAATGGAACTGACAGGAGCATCAAACTCAACATTAAGGCCCCTTTGTCTAAAAAGGTTTGGTTGATGGTTTTTTTTCAATGTCCTTCAAAATGATTTAGTGATACTTGGTGTCCTCAGCGAGTTTTAGGCCAAGAAAGAACAAAGAAAGAAATTTACAAGCTTGCTCACAGTCATGAAAAAATTCTCATTCTCAACTTACTTTGGAATAACAGTTTCGTAATTGTTATTTTCAGCAACAGAACAAGTTTCACACAATCTTAAAGCCAGAGAAAATGATGTACAGTCAGCATCAAAGACTACATATATGCATATGAGACAAAAATCTCTGAGATGGTGTATTCACTACATGGTACTTGGATGTTTTTATGAAGGCCACTGATCTGACAGATGAGTCTACCTTGCCCAGACTCCATTGACCCCAAGATGACTGGATGTGTGCTAATTCAACCACATTTGCTTTGCCAGAAGCCTATTTCTGGAAACAGTACAATGAAAATAATTGACCTGCTGATCAAAGAACTACAACAATCCTTTCAAAACCTCTCATTAGCAATTGTGAAACAGTTAGAGAAACTGATTCTCAACAATTGCAGCAAAAGAATAAAATCCAAAGATGACAATTACATGGCACTGAAGGATATGTATGCTTTGAGTCTAGACAGGTAAAGCTGACCATGTAATTGAAAATGCTTCCAGGTCTGATCCAGACTGTTGACTTCCAGATCAAGCAAGTCACTTCTTTGAACACACTAGCTGACATTTTGAATGAAGGCAATACAACAATTCTATTCAGTAAGGTGCATACATTGCTGAAAATTTACTTGACAGTATCAATTATATTATGAAAAGTTAGGAAGTTTCTCCACACTATGCTATATAAAGTTTACATGACAGTTTAATTGAAACAGTGTTGCCTGAATGGGCTGATGTTGTTTAATGTTCACTAAGACAACAAATTGTATTTAGTGCTTAAGGTTGATAGAGCATTTACAAAGCACAACACCTGACATCAAGCTTTTGATAATTTTTGATTGAAAGTGGAAAGAGTATTGAGTTAATTTTATTGTTTTCTTTGATAAATCTGTCATGTTATATAATTAAGTTTGTTTGGATTTTTTGTTGTGGATGCATCCAAACTATTTAATAAATGAAATGAAACAACTTTACATTAATCCTTAATGGCATACCATGTAATAAATAGTCTATTGTTGTCTCCTGTTGGATTGGAGACTATGAAACATGATCAGTATAATCATTCTATGCAAAGGAAGGCTAAAATGAAATGGCCCTACAAAGAGGAACCTTCTGATTAGAGATGAGAAAAAGAAAAATGGGAAAAAAAACTCATGCATGCAAGTTGGTTCACAAGAGCAACATGCCATGGGCTAGTATGCCAAATATCTTGGACATAACATGGACTGAACCTTGAATTCTAAATGCCAAGCATAGTGTGGTTATAGTGCATTAGAAATGCTGCCCAAATTAACTATTTAATATTGATTGTTTTTTATAGTGGTGATCAACTTTGAAAACTTGACCATTTACCAAACACTTATTTACTCTTTTAGCAGAGCATTTAGCTTCATTCTGAATATTCCAAGTAAAATATATGGATTACCCATAAACTTGTATCCTTAAAATTATCTACAAAATTGTGGCATTTCTTATATTTTTAGATATTTTAATAATCTGTAATGCACTGACTAGTCACAAGTCAAGTAGAGTCTCAATGGTAGAAGGAATCTGTCACCAAATCTTAAAACATAGCTTCTGGTTGCACTATTTAAATATAATTTGTTCTTTGTTAAAGAAAGGTTTTGCCTACATAAATAATTAACATAAAGTTTTATTGTTTAGTAAAACTGAAAGGTAGTAGTAAATAGTGTTTATAATATGTCACCAAATTATATAGATGCAGATAAACTCTGATTTGGATCGTGAAAGTTGAAATTGTCAGGAACAAGTTCCCAAACAAATCTGAATCATTCTCTCTGTCATTTTTCTATAAAGGTATTCTGAGTACATTTATCATTGATTTTTTTTATCTTTATCAACTATTTCTATAATGCACAAAAAATAACATTTCATTAGCATTTTTATCTTATCAAACAAAAACTGTTGCAGCTAAATAATAATATTTCTGAAAAAATGAAGTAAAAAGTGGCAAGATCTGCTTTTAACTATAATTATAAAATTTTTGTTGTTTTTTTTCAATTTGGAAGATACAGCATATAAAGAATATTTTTTAAAAATATATTTTATGAACTCAGATGGTATTCAGAACAAAATATTATTGATATGATTATTATTTTCTGATTCTTACATTTTCCTGACTTGTGTAATTGAATACAAAAAACCAAATTAGAAATAACAAACAATTATTTTATCCCAATTTTGTTCACTTTTTATTTGTGAGGTCAGATCATTGAATACATATTATCATTAAATTATTTTTGTTGTTGTTGTTCATTTTACACAAATTTCTGATTAAAGCAGATTGTTGCCATGGATTTCAGAAATGGTTTATAGGTAAAGGAATTATGCAAAAATTTTAAAATGAGAGAATGACTGCTAAATAACATTATTTATTGACAAAAAACTAAATATAATAAAAATGTAATTTAAATTTTGAAAAATCCTTATAATATTATATAAAATATTCCCAAACTGCCATCTTCATATTAATGTATTTGTTCATTGTAGACTTTCTCACAAGCAAACTCTTTAGATAAAATTAAAGTATTAGAAAATATAGTTGCAATGTTAACACACAGAATAAAAATATTTTGTTTATCAGGGTTTGAAATGAATAATGTTTATACTTGTTTTCTGAAAAAGTACTCAATTCAGATTTTTTGTATTCTTCAAAATTAAAATAGCATAATACATTGCTCAGTCTTAAATTTGGTTTGTTGTATGCTTGTAAACTGTCATAAGTTTGAGGGGGACATAAATTTCTAAAAGTGGATATTTTTCAAAAGTATTTATACACTTTAAATTTTTCAGGTGTTTTTTTTTTTTCCTACTATAAACCACCAAATCATTTCTCTTATTATGCAGAAATGTTCTTCAGTATTATATTTTAATTTGCAAGACTATAATATACAAAGAATTAAAATCTTCTCATACAAAAATTCGATTTTTCATATAATCTATTGACAAATGAACCTTAGATAAATTCCTTTCCATCAGAGATAGGTATGAAAGAGAAAAAGAAATAAATAAGTAACACAGCAATCATACAGTGCAGATAATACAATTGTTTACACAAATAATTAAAAATGTAAAAATGTAAGTGAAATAAAGATTTATTTAAAAGTTCTCAATTTATTTGAATGTTGGTTTGATTTTAAAATATGCTAATCTGAAATAGACCTCATAAATGTCAGTAAAATTCTAGGAATGCTAAAAAAAAGAATATGGTTTAAGACAGCGATCAGACAATTTCCAAAATAAGTTACAAGAAATAATAAATCACAAAACCATGCTGCATGCTGATAAGACCCTAGCAAATGCACCACCATAAACACCAATAAAGCATCTCCTTGCAAAATTAAGTGTATTCCTTTTTCCTAATAATATAGGACCTACAGTATACCTTTTATGTATGAAACATTGAATAAGTAGGGACAGCTGAAAGCAGATGTTAGTTGTCCTCCTTAATATAGGTCTACAACAGGGACACTAAATCACAAAACAACGTGATGTATGTGATATCTAAGCACACACACACACAAGCTGTATGAAAAGTAATTTGCTTACAGAGGGCCTAAAGTCTGGAAGAAGTTTCCTCTGCAAATAAAACCAAAAATTTTCAGCTACTTCAAATAAATGATAGACATGCAGACATATACTCTTTATCTCAGTAAATATGAACAAAAAGTATGGTAAATTTAATATAGCAAATATACTTTTTATAATAATATTGAATTTTACTGAAGTATAGAAAATATTATTTGCTATAAAAGTGTTAATAATTACGTGTAACTCTTAATAAACACCAACAGAAAAACCACATAGTACTTTTTTCTTTTCTTTTTTGCTTGTTACAACTACAAGTGAAAACCATTCATGTTAGGTTGTTTTTTTTTTCTATGCTAATTGAGGCATTAAAAAGATCTTGAAGTGTATATATCTATAATGTTAACATACTTCTATAAGACATTTACTGAGTTTTGGTTTATCTTTTTCTCAATAATATTACTCTGTAATTTACATTAATAGTTAGCACTTATTTATTTTAAGTAAACTTTTTGGAAATATTGAAAACTAAAAAAATTAGAAAATATTTTATATCTAAAACATAACTCAAGATACAATGTAAATGAATTTTTACAAATATTTTTATAATATATGAAATTCAAATTTTATTACACAGCTGTAGAAAATATTGACTATTTCAGCAATCAGGATTAAAAATAATAAAAATTAAACTTGAACTATTTTATGAACGCATTCATTATTCCAAGTAATTTGAAATTAATCTATTTGAAGTAAACATATATAGTAGAATTTTTAATATTCTTATCATAAGAACAGGGAATGCTTAACATCTGATTAGTTGAAACTTAAATATGCTATTGGTGTTTTTGATAGCAAATCATTATAATAGTTTTGTACTTTGGACATTCAAATTGAACATGGCTAAAACAACACCATAATGGTAGCTGGCCAGTTTTTTTTTTAATGTCCCTAGTATATTATTCGGTGTCATGGTGCAGTGGGTAGAGAGTTTGCTCATCAATCCTTGTGTTGTGGGTTTGATCCCTCCTGGGGTCAGAGGTATGTGCTGCTGATGAGGGTCAAAAGTCTGAAACAGCTGTACAGCCCTCCTTTGGAGGCTGACATTCACCTTGACTCTCAACCTGGAGAGGGATGGCTTTTGCCAGGTTGTAAAAATGCCCTAGACACACCTTTTGAGGTGCCCCAACAAGCTATGGGTTATGGGACAATTTAAGTGAAGTATATTATTCATTAATTTGCATAAGCTTGAAATTAATAATCTGAAAATCAGAAATTGTTTCCCTAATAATAGAGATCTGAGAGTAAAAGCTGGAAAATAACTGTTATTAATAACCACTATAAGTAATAAAAATGATCTTAATTCTCAAAAGATGATATTTTTATTTATCATAAAAACTGTCATAAAGGAACTAAGATTGAGCTTACCTGCCACAGTCTCCCTCTATACCAAATAAAAGTAGTGTGAAAAAAAATCTATTAAGTCTATACTGGCAAATATAACTATTCCAAAATCAAATTATTGGAAAATGATCATTTTTTTTGTTTTTAATTTACAGCATTTAAATTCTATATTTTGACTAACTGTTTTTTAAAAAAACTTGTATACTATTACTAACTTTATCATATATAATAGAAGTAATTATTTAATTTTATGGTGCATTTATAACTACTAGAAAATTATTGCTTTAATTTTCTTCTAATTTGACAGTTTAGAGAATTCACAAGTAAATAGATAAGAATTAATTTCTCAGTTTGCAGAACTTATGTAATCACTGATTTCCAGAAATCAAATCAAAGTGAGGTCTACATATGTTGGAATTGAATTAATTCTGATCAACAATTTTTACAAAAGTTTGTTTCATTTATGCAAAATAAAATATTTTTACTCAAAAGAGCAGTAAAGCACACTATTTCTTAACATTTAAAAATTTTTAATATGTGATCCAGTATCTTTTGTTGCATAAAATAATTTTTAAAATAAAATAATCTACTTGCACAGGATATGATCTCAGATTAGTGAATACAAAGCACACAAGACTGGAACTTATTGGAATTAACACATGTTGACTTAGTTGGTAGTTAGTAGACATTATGATAGCATCACTTCCTTGGATAAGTTATTTAAGATTTATATCTGTTGAACATGCTCCTGAAAATATGATGAGTGTTACTGTTGATAGATTAACAAAACAACTATTGTCACTGCAAAAAAAACCAAATAATCCTCATCATTAGTAAATGTGAAAGGCAGCAAATTTTTAACTGCATTATGATTACTTGTAATCAGCAGCATTAAAAAATAATAATAATAAAATCTTGATTTAAATCGCTTCCCAGAAATAAAAATTTAAAAATTCAATTCTGTCACAAATGATACTGATCAGTTGCCTAATTTAGTTTTCAATTAGTATTTAAAAATAAATAATTTTTGATTCCACTATAAACAATTCAATTGTGAGTTCTGCTATCAAAGGAAAAATCATTTGCATCACAATGATCTTTGGTTGCAAAGAACAATGACAACTCAACATCTTCATTATTAGGGTTGTTTCTATACTTGAATTTGTTTTCTTTATTTAATTTGAATCATCAACATTCTCTAATTTTTAAAAAAATACAAAACAAAAACCATGTTTTTAAATCTCTTTCTTTCATTACTGGTTTTCCAAATATTTTTAACTAAGTAAATAATATAGATGTTTGGTAATAAACATATACTATTTTTAAATCTTACAATACAATAAACTTTTCCAGAAGATATAACTAATGACTTATTAATCTAAATCAACTATTTTTGTGTACCAGGCCAACAAATGATGGTAGAATTACTGTTAACTTAACTAACAAAAGATGACAATGGGATTCACTCTATAATGAGAAAGATGAGTCATATCATTTCAGGTAAATGGATAAAGATGCTTGACTGACTGATAGCAGTATTGCTATTCATATGTAAAGTGAGCCAATATTCCAATAAAGTTATACTGTAAAAGATTGTAGATCTTCTTGATTCAAACCAATGAATTTCAATGATATTGTCTCCAGGCATTTTGCCATACAACAATACTATGCTTATAATCTTGACTAGCCTATCATATATTCTAAAATGGTAAGGAAAGCAAACATGATAGTGTGTATAAAATGTATGCCTAATCATTTGTCTGTTGATGTAGCAGCATGGATAAAAATTCTGTCATCCACAGTTGATTATCAAATTCTGTTATAGTGGTTTTCCACAGGAATGCACTTTATTGATTTGGTGGAAGTGGGATGCAAGCCCCTCTCACCCTGAAACAATAGCTGGGCTGAGGGAGGAGGGGGAGAGGGTGTTGCTGAAGTTAAGAGGTCTGAGTCATCAGAAATCTGAACTGAGACCAGAGGAATATAAAGCAGTTTAAAAATAGCCACACAAAGAAGCATAAAGGGTCTGCAAAACACTGATTGAAACAGACAACTCCATAAAGGCCACTAGTTGAAGTGTTGTTATCCTGTATCTTTTATATTGTGATGCTATTGCAAACTGCTCAGGTATTCTATTCTAATACACAGTTAGCAGATGCTAGACCCTAAATATATAAAGAAAACTAATCAGAATTGCAGTACATTTGTTTTCTGGCTTCCTCATTTTATGAGATACAGGCATTGAGTGAAGACAGAAATTACATTGTTAGCACCACCTAGTTTTGTTTGTCATATTAGAATTATTGGATTTCTATGAATATTAGATTTGGAATTTGTAAATTATTGTGCCTTTGTGCCATTCATTGGAGTAACTAAATGTTGTTAGAAATGATTGATTAAGACTAGGAAAAATATTGAATATTTAAATAAACTACTTAAAACATTCTGTTTTTTAGATGCTTATTAATGAAAAGAGTTAAATATGCATTATTAATAGCCTATACTTTTAAAAAGAAAACAAGTTCAGTTTTTATACATTTTAAATAAAACCAGTAAAGTTTTGTATTTCTTCCTGAAAAGGGCAATTAAATGCAAAGTTTTCATTTTATCAACTAGTTGACCATGTGACTCATTTCAGACTGTCAATGGCAACTTGACAGCTGATTAATGTAGGCTCAAAGAACTCTGTCTGTATGGGAACCAATTACTGTACACTTTTGTTGCAGTTAAATATAGGCAGAACACCTGCTCATTCCTGAAGGTAAAATTTTAATTATGGCTGACTGTAATAGTTAATTTTCTGTACTGGCTTAATTGAATTTCAAGTTGATTAAATGATGTATTTTTTAATTAATGAGAATTATACAGTATAAAAATTATTTAGTAGAAAAAGAATTAACAAAATACATTCTAATATATTTCACATAATTATTTTTAGCAAAATGACAAGAATTTTAAAATTTGTTCAATTATTTTTAAAAATTGTTTATTTTATGTATATTAAAATTTAAATTAGTTCTTTACCTGCCTCTTACAATAGATTTTCTTATATTTGAAAAAATAATGTAATGTGAACTGCTGATGTTTAGCTTAATAAAATGCTTTTCATTTCATTTCTGTTTTTTATCAAAATCCTGCATTTTTTCTATAAAAATATTTTTTATCCACCAGAAGATTAACTAGTTTTAAATTCTGAATAAAATGAAATATCTTAGGAGTATTTCTTGTTGTGGATTTACTTTGACAATGCCTTTTATAATACATGTTGTTACAACATATGACTACACAACACTAACAAATGTAGAGAAAGAGATGAAGTAATTAGCTTTTTTGTACTGAACTGTATTGCTATTTATTCAAGTATGTTTTTTCTACTTAACTTTCCATCTACAGTGTAATAAACGCAGATGTGTATCAGAATGACTGTGTGAGGACAAGCATACAGCATCAATGGTATATGCTGTTCATGATGAACCTCCATTTAAAGCTATAACTTTTATGCTAAAGATGGCAATACATTCATATTTTGGCAGCTTAAAATACTGCTTTATAATATACTAATTTTTTCAATCTTTTTATACTTCTGCTAATTTTTTTTAAAAAGCAGCACAAAAATATCAATTTGAAAGAAATATTTTATATTTCTTTAAGTTTTACTGTCTAAATCACATTTAATTAGTTGATTTGAAGACATTTGATGTTTTCGGAATATGATTAAGATGATTGTCTTGCTTGGAATAAAAGTCAGACTTTCTAATAGAGTTGTCAGACAGTGGAAATAAGAATTCATTTATGGTACTTTAAGGTCCATAGCAAGTGAAAAGTAAAATTTTAGTATATAAAATTAAGTGTTTGTAAATGACATTTTTTTTAGAATATTAATAGAAATGTTTAATAAAAATTGGCTCTTCAAAACATCAGACTACTATTAGATTTACTTTGGTATCTGAATTAGATATGTTGTCATAATACAAATAAGTTTTTGTCTAAATGTAATAAATTTATAGGTTGAAAAAAATATTATTGTGCCTTGTCTGGTTTTGGACTAGCATTATTAAAATAGTGTTTTAAAGGGCCTTTTATGGCATCCATTTGAAAATAAGATAAAAACAGGAAAAGTTTAACTTTTTTTTGCATTGATGAGTTTTCTAGAAATGAGAAGTAATTTCAAATCTTGTAAACATTATTTTCAAAAATGGATACAAAATTTTGACTTCTATTCATTCTCTGGTTTGTTTGGTTTTTAAAAATATCTATAAAACTGGAATGAAGACTAATTATGCAAGCATTACATATTCAGTCTACTTGGTGAATGCTATTTTAAATTTTTGTAATGTTTATTTTTATAGAATCAAAAGTTACTAAAATTAATTCCTTTATACAAAATTACAGTATTTACCTAATAATGAAATTTAAAATTTTTAATATTTATAAATAGTGCATATAATTTGGGCTTACATAGATATTCTTTTAGGTAAAAATAAATACCTTTTCTGTTTTTGATAATTAAGAACTAGAAAAGCTACAGATTGTTTAGATTTTTGTTTTGCAATGAAATTCTAATTTATAACAAAAAAGCAGTGAATGTATCTAATGTATTTTTTAAATATTAAATAAATGCAGCTATTTTTTTTTCTTATCTGCATTGTACATACTTGTATAAAGTATGGTAGCTGGTGGGATCCATGAAAGCTAGGCTGAGTCAGAGAATTTATATTCTCCACTACAGTGAGTTTAGAGCCACTATAAATCAATTCACATCACCACTGGGATAATACCAGCTGGAACCATTGGCTAGGCTTCCTTGTTAATGAAATATTGATTACGCATAATGCTTAAGCTCTGATGTAACCCCCAAGAGTTTATAAGAAACACCTAGTAAAGCAAATATTGTCTGTATAGAAGATGGCTTCTCAACAAATGAAGTTACATTTAGAACAGAACCTGAAGGAAATTGGTAAACTAAATTATTCTACATTTACAACAAAGCATATCAAAATTTTAAAAATGCTGATAAAAATTTCTACTTTTTTATTTACTTTTAAGCATTATAGTCATCACTGTATAAAATGCTATAAATAATTAATAATTCCATTTTCTTATGTTGAATTCATTTAATTGTATGGATTCTCCATGGTTTGAACTCATGACTACAGACAGCACTGACCATCTAACGATTGATTGCCAAAGTCAGCTAATTCCCAAACTCCCCACTTCCCATTCTAATTCTAACTAAACTATCTAATTTTTCAAACTTTTATTTTTAAAAAAATAAGTGACTAAATCTAGTTTGCTTTATCTTCTGGATTAGAACTGTTATGTAAGTAAGCTACTGGTTTCAAAGATTCATAAAAATGATTACTTAAAGTATTAGGAGCTAAACAATTCATCAAGACAATGAAAATTATAAAGCTTGCACAATCCAAAAACTTCATATATAATCATTAGAGATGAGTTCATTAATGAGCTAAAGGAATTTTTATATATTATAAAAAAAATATTATCAAAAATAAATTTAAAGGTAAAGTAGATGCATTTTCTTGTGGATATTGTTCATTAAAATTTCTAAATTTTAAAATGCTATAATTAAAATTTGAAACTCTTTAATATCTAAAATATTATTACAATTACTGTCAGCACATCAATGCTACATTGATGATAAGACTGTTAAAGATTTAATGTATTATTAAAGGAATCAAACATGGCCAAAGATGAATGTGCTTTTGTTTTGTCCATATTATCCTGGAAACTTAGCTGACAGTTCAGATACTATGCCAATTTAGTCAATCTGCCAAGGCAAAAAAATTTTGGCTAGAAGATTAGTTTCACAGAGATTTGACAAAACAAGCAGATATCACATTAAAAGTTTTTCACATTGCCCAAGAGAATTTTATGTTAATTATGAAAAACTGGTTACCTTAGGCCATATTGTTTTGTTTTTTTTATTTTTTAAAACCAAATTAAGATTGTATTCAATAGTTAATGAATAAAATTATGCTGCATATAATGCAGTTTTACTGATGACTAACATTAAAACTTCATACATAAAATGTTCATGCAGCTGCTGCTCTCAGTGAAACTAAACCATCTAAAAGAGAAAACTGACATTTTTCAGTACAATTTTGAATTTAGAAATACAAGCAAATGTGAAACATTTATTATATGATTAAAAACAAGATTTTTTTAAAAAAACTAGTTCTTTATCTAAACTTGAAAACAAAAACAAAAAAATTTTTTCACTTTGTGACTATTTTTCAAAATGAACAAATGTAAAATTTAAAATAGCTAGAAATGAATATTTTTTCACTTTTCAGTTTCTTTTAAAATTAAAAAATACAAACAGATTATTGATAATTTAATAGGATTTCTTTCAGAACTTTAAAAGTCAACTTTCTGGGAGAAAAAAAGGTTGCTTATATATTAGATCACTTTTAAAATTTACTTAACTGGAGTGAAAGATATTTTAATAAACCTGTACTTTTATAGCTTTTTTTTGTTGCTTTGTTATAGATTTTCATCAATTTTTTTGCAAAATGTTTTGCTGACTCTCACATAATAAAATAATGGTTGGTTGGTTGTTTGTTGTGAACAAATTATTGTAAACTGCTGCAATATGCCTTCCTTATACAAACTCTTTTGCTATCCCACCAAATTTTAGCCCATAGTATCACACTACAGCTACTCAATTTTGACAACTGCCTGTATATTTTAATAGAGAGGTCTTCATTGTTTATTAAATGAGAATGTTTTCAAATTGGATTTATCAGTAAACATAATCATCTGCAAATAGCGGAAAGGCTTTGTTGTGGCCATACTTTTCTGTAGCCTAAACCAAAATTTTATAGGCATTCCTTTTTTTTTTCCAAGCAACTTGTCCTTTGTATCTGTAGCCACATTTTAAAGAGTTCATTGAGTGCCTTATTGGCTTAAACCTCACTACAGAAGCAACTTCTGCAAGCCCTTGTTTTAGTCATTATGGAGTTGGTGAGCAATTGCATGTTTGGTGCATTTAATGTGAACTATTGTCTTCCCTACTTTTCAGTAGCTTTGTAAGCCTGAATAAACTGCATGATGACACTAAGCACAAGCAGTCTGTCAATCACTTTGACAATGTACTAATTAGTCAGTTGCATAATCCGCACTAAAATTATAAAAGCAGCAATGTTATTTTAATTGCTTTAAAGAGTGGAGCATATTTTTCTAAAAGTTTTTGCATGTATTCACTTTCTATTTTAGTCCATACATTCCAAAGACTTTCCTAAAGATGTTTTACATTAAAAATTTTCTGTACTTTGTGTGTGATAATCTAATTCATTTGATCATGTTCAAAAAGAGACAGATATCAGAACTACATTGCTACTAATTCTTTAGTTTTTTCATAGTTAGTCTCAGCTTCAGTGAAAGATTTTGGTCACCGTCTTCAAAGGTAAATTATTGGCCAATAAAGTAGTCCTAATAGTATATTTGGATAACAAATGTAAGATCGTAATCTTTGCTTTTCATAACCTCATCTACCTTGCAGATATTCATGCAAACCCCTAAAAACATCACATAACAAACCTTTCATCCACATGCTTCACAATTGGCACCAAGATCACAGTTATTTTAAGTATTTGCCTTGATGTCAATGAACACTTACACTTTGTTTGAACCAAATACTATGTTCACACTCACTATTGGAACAAATTTGAAGATTAAAACAAAATTTTACTCATCTACTTTCAAAACATTTAATCAAAATATTGTATATAAAATGAGAACTGCCCTTCAGACATTTATAAATATCACCAACATTACAAATAATCTTTTTTTAAAAAAATATTTATTAAAATGCATTCATCAGAAGCAAATTAGACAAACCGCATAAATTCTAGATATAACAATACATATCCTTTAAGTACTTAGATGGCATTGCTGTCATAATTTTATGGGATCTCAGAAAAAAGAAATGTCACAGGCACTAACTCTCTATAGCATTCTCATCATGTACATTGGAAACATTGACTAAGATTATGCAATTACACATGCTTGGATCCAAGGTATTTTGGGTTCTAATATTTCAAAAGATGCTCAGATTATTCTGGCAATTAAATATTCCAGTGCCGTTTAGTTTAGCCATATTTTACAAAAAGCACTTTACACTATACATATCTGTAGAAAATACATGTGCATTATAAGTGGTGCTTGCTACTAAAAATATCCATTATATCTCTTGTAGCTCTTAAGCTGATGACGTTATGGTAAATTTCTAGAATGCTGTAGTATTGTCCTTCGTAGTAAACAAGATTCTGGTCACATGGAAGTGTAGTGAGGCATTCATTTTTAGTATGGCAGATATGTTTTTTTGTAGCTGTTGGATAAATAGTAATGAATGTAGTGGGAACTGATCAGTAATCAGTTTTAAACATTTAGTGTTTTTTTTTTTCAAGCAGATGGTTCTAAAAACAACTGGTCCAGTTTTCGGCCTGTGTAGAGACATTTGAATGTTAAACACTAAAATCCTTTCTATTGTGGTATTTATAAACTGAAATTGTAAACAATAAAAATACATTTAAGAACAGAAGAAAGACCATTATAAACAAAATACCAAAAAAAAGTTTGACTATTTATCTACTATAATAAGCTTCATATACTGTTAAATCTGTTAATGACCATTCAAGCATAAACCTTAGAAAACTGGCTCTATCTACTTTTTATGTTGAGAAAGGAGATGGTAACTGTTTGTTTTGAGAAACTTGTTTAGGTTCATGCTTAACGACAACAAAAAATAACAGAAATAAATGAATAAAGTAATAACAATAAGAAAATAAATAAAAATATTTTAATAAACAAATCAAACAGTAATTAATTATATTTTCTTTTCATAATCATCATGAATCTAAATTATTTTAAAAAAAGAATATACTTTTTAAGTTGAAATTTTATTTGAATATTATTACCTGATATTGTAATTTAACATTAGTTTAGATTAACATTTTTTTTTACTAAATTTTGCACATAATAATGATTTTCTGCCTATCTTCCAGTTTTATTATTCATTTCTTCTTTTATTGTTATATTTATGATATTTTTAAAAAATATGTTATCTCACAATGAATCTTGCTGTGAGATAGCACTAAAGTTAAGCATTTAACCAAATAGGTACAACCTTGTTGTTAAAGGTGCTTTTTAGTATCAGTCATGCAAATAAGGTTTAAGTTACACAGACAGTTGGCAAGAACAGTTTCTGCACCGCAGGCTCTTCGGTAATGATGTGGCCTTTTTCACGTCATTTATTTTAATTGAAAAAGGCATAATATCATCCAATCTATCAGTGTATCAATGTTGAAAAAATGTCCCTGAATTGTGTAAGTATTCCATCTTGTTTATTTATTTTAGCAGTACATAAAAAATTTAATTTTTATCAATATTACAGTGCAACTTTAAAATAAATTATCCAAGATTTATTACTTAGTTGAACAATTTTTTAAAAAAATATTCCTTTTAGGCATTTTTGCAAAAGCACTACAAGTGCCCAAAAATTGTTTTGATGTATGTATAATTTTTCTTCATTTAAGATTTAGCAGCCAACCCTGAATGAAACATCTTTTGTGGTAATATTCATTAAATTATAGCTTACTCTGAAAAGGAAACTTGTGATATTTTTAAAATAGGAAGTTCACCTGCTGAAAGTATCAGCTAGTGTACATTTGGATTATATGAAAAAGTGTCTTCTTATATTGTGATATAACTAAAAAGAAGTAATTGGTGTTGATGTAAATAAATATAAAACATGCAATTATTAGAACCAGACAACAAAAAAAGAAAATTTATTTAATTCTTATAATGGATCAACTTTTATGAACTTGATAAAAAAGAATAAAGCAATTACTTGTAGTAGTAGTACACATATTGAGAGATATTTCTTGTTTTATCTGTGGTTACATCTCTTTGATTTAACAATAATATATAATCAATTTGTGTACTACTTTTTGGCAACAAGGCAACAATTATGGAAAGGTAATAAGATCTCAGTGCAGCATATTGTGATAAGCAATAAATGTGCTACAATGAACTAAATTGCAGAAATTTTAACAAAAAACTTACCTTATTCCATTCAAACAATTTGTTATGAATAAATGCATTGAAGGCAGAGGCAAAGGCAGATTTTTAAAAGTGTGGTAGGAGCTCACAGACCACACAGGGCATTTTTCAAGTTTTATTGTTTTTTAAATCAAAAATAAGTATCTGAAGAAATATATATATATTTGTTTTAATATTAAACAAACTGGAATACAAAATGAAAGAAAGTGTTTATTCACATCATTTATTTAATGACAATATTAACTCTTTCTCTGCCAACTTCCAGGATCACCCATCTAATGTAGTTTTTATGGCACTGATGGATGGTTGGTCAGTAGTACCCAGATATTGGATAGTTTAGTTAGTTTAAGCACTGAGGAATGCCCTTTGGGGGGGGTCATGAATCTTTTATACATTACAAGATAGAATATATATTTTGAAATTTTAATTCTTCAACTTCAAGCAAATATTTTAAAACATTTTTATCAACAGTAAATTTTAAAAAAATAATTACACCACTGATTTTCAGATAACATTTCTAATCATTATATTAGTAGAGTTTCTAAAGTCAACATGGATATTTACAAAAATGTGCTCAGCAGCTTGTCTAATGGCTTGCTACCCAGACAGAGTCAGGAAGCAAGAACAATCTGGTATTTTACTGAAATTGATTACAGCTGGCAGTTTGCCAACTTAAATGGAATGCTGTCAATAGTGGAGTGTGCCAGCCACATGGCTCTAATAACTGTAACCAATGAAATTTCAGCGTGGCATGTGGCCATTAATTCAGTGTCTGTCCAATGAGCTTTGATCACTAGGGCCTAACTAAACCATAAATACTTTGGCTGTCATAATAATAGGACATACAAGTGAAGCTTATCAGGAGGGCCTAACTCATTCCAAAGCTAGTCAAGTCTGAGCTGTTTACTTGTAAAGAAAACCATAAATTCATACTCTAGCATTTAGACAGCAGGAAATGTGCTTTAGTAAGTATAGGTGACTGTTTTACAGCTGGTCTAAAATTATTCCTAGTCATTGCAGAAAATTGTTTAGAACCATTTATTTATAATGTTACTTCTTGCAAGAAACAACAAAACCAACTTGTTTTATAGTTGTAAAGAAAAATAACAGGAGGGTGTATTATTTTTGTATCTAACAGAAATCATATATTGTTTGATTAAAAAATCCACTTTTTCTGTTTAGATATTTTGGCATTCATTTTACAGAATTGTCAGTGTGTTTTACTTTAATTTAACATTAGTTAATAGCAGTAATAATGACAAAAAAAAACAAACTTTCAGATATATAAATATAGCTTTTCATTAAAACCTATACAGTATTTACAATGACAAATGCAGAGCTAGCTAGCTAGCACTTTAAAGTTCTAGCCAGTGGTTTTCTTTAGTAAAAGTTGCATTATGAACATTGTTATGTATTATATATTTTATATATAGTTTTAAAATAATTTAAGGTTTGATAAAGGAGATAAATTAAAATGTGCAATTTTTAAAGTATTTACTAAAGCAGTTTTTGAATATTTATAGCTTATATTTATTTTAGAATTTTTAAAAGACTATATTTGTATTACACTTGGTGGACTAGACTTCAAAATGTTAATAGTTAGGTATCACTTTCAAATATTGTATTATGTCTATACAAATTTATTATGTTAATTTTAAAAAAAATTGTACATTTATATCCCCCATGGTAGAGTCAGCGTTTGAAGAATTTGGAACAAACAGATGACTTTCCTGCAATAGATGTTAATTATTAAAAACAAAACTATTCAGGTAACTATTTAAACTTATTGACAGATATCATTAACTACCAACAACATATAAACTCAACATAAAAACTTTTCCTATTTCTGCTTGATTTAATGTTGTTTTTTTGTACAAGAGTCTGTATAATAAATCACAAATAATAAAGAAATTTGTTATATAACAAATAGATTACAATTTTCGCAAATAAATGTTAACATGAAACAAACCTTTAGCATATCCATATTAAATATCCTAAATTCTTCTTTGTAAGTATCTTCTTGTGAGTGGGCTTGGCCATACACCTTGTTTTTGTCTCTTCTCACCTGGGTTGCTGATCAATTTTATCACCCAGGCAAGCTACATGCAAATAGGTATGTATTTAGATCAGGGATCACTCCATGAACCAATACATTGATTTATAGCAAACACTATTATAAAAGCATGTTTGATACAATCCCTTATGAATTTCCATGGTGATCACATTAGCACAATAATAAAGCAGAAATGAAATAGACACACCCAAAAACTGGATGTGTGATTTGATGTGCTTTTGTTTAAAAATGGAAAAATAAAAGATTTCTGTTGGTTTTGATATGGTTTCTTAATTCTCTAATTAATGTTTAAAAGAAAGATTTGTAATGATCTTTGTTCAATGTGCTTGTTTTGTTCCTGGAACATTAGAGCAAAGCAGCAGCATATAGTTGTAAACAACTACGATGACAGTTTGTGAGTATTCATTCAAATGACAGTTCTGAAGATGGAGTTTATTACATGGATGTGTAGAAAGGTCACATAGGTATTTTAAATATTTACTGAAGAATATGATAAAAGTAACTGATAAAGTCATTAAGGTTCTGTTTTGTACCAAAGTCTTGAAATTATTAACAGTAACTAATTTCTTACTGAAATTCTACAGATAAAAATAAATAAATAAAATAAACAAGCAATAAATTAAATATTGAAATGTTTTACCTGTTTTAATTTTCTAAAATTATTCAAAATAAAGTGGTGTTCTTTAACAAATGCCAAAAATTATGCATACTGGGCAAGCTTATCTAGAGTTCAGCTTCTTCATTCTAAAGGATGTATATATAAGGGAGATTGAGGCTATTTGCTACAGGGGTAAGTTTTTATAGCACCAGTTATAATCAATGTCATATTCATATGCTTTAATATGCTTAATTAGGAATTACTGGTACTGTAATAACAAGCCATAGTTCTAGTGGGATTTAGATATTTGTCAATAAATACAAGATCTATCCCCCCCCTACCAAATATCTGTCTGTACCATTGGCACTATGCTTAACAGTTGGTTATAAATAATGGATCAAGAGCCTTGCCCACCTTTCTTCAGACCCATGTGCATCCAAATCATTTGAATTGGTGAAAGTCATACTCATCCTTGAAGATTATGGATAGCCAGTATGCATGTTGTACCAAGCAAAGCATCTGCCATCATTAACATCTTTACCAGTGGCTTCTGCCAAGCAAGTTCTTCAGTACAGCTAAGTCTATGCAAGAGCAGTTGCATAATACATTAACTTGGCCTTGTTGATGATGATGTAGCAACTAAAAGAAATTGTTGATGGCCACTGCATATTTGGTAGACAACATTCTGTTCTGTGCATGCAGTGAAAGTGGCAATGTGCCATGGTTAATCCATCCTCCCTAAAATATGTCATTTGACAGATACCAAAAAATCAACAACAATGCAGCATAAGGAATGACCAGCCTCAGATCAGACATTTAACTGGCCCCAGTTAAATTGGGAACTATCTCAGCTATAGCATGTTTTCATCTTCACATTTCCTGGAAAATAGGTGAGTCTGCCTTCCTTGGTAACTAACCCATTTTACAATGGTAACAATAGTCAGATATGTAAATGAAACACAAATTCATTTGTTTGGGAGGTAATTACTACAACAGGGATGTCTACATTTATAAAAATCATGGTATAAATAACTTATTTTTATATTTTTAATATGATTAATTTAGTGATCAAATAAGAACATAACAAATAAATAGTATTTAGTGATAATACCAAAAAGTTTCATTAAATAATGTGTTGTTTTTAAAATGATTTAGGGTATTAAACTGGCAAACACTAGATCTTAAAGCATTAATATCCTGTAGCAAAACAAATTCTCATATGACAACAAATGAAATTTTGTGAATCCTTAATAAATAATTATTTATAAAATTACTAAACCTGAAATAAGAAATAATAGCATGCAAAAAAAATTAAATTTTATTAATGAATTTTACAACTCTAGCAATTTTAATTTGATGATTTATACAAAGAAAATATTTCAAATTTGAACAAAATAGGTAGATGCAGAAAGTAACTTGCTAGCAATACCCTCATACAGTATGGGATTAAAATGCAATTGTATTTTCTGACATAATCAAAAGTCCTTTACATTTAAAATCAAACAAATAACTTACTATTCAATTATATAATATCTAAAACATTCTATCATGTACACTTCAGACTGATATCTGTTCACCAAGGATTTAATAATGCTAAGAAAATGAAACTGATAAATGGAAACTTACATCCATCAGTCTAAATTAGTAAGATAAAGTTAATATGTATATACAGTAGTTTATTTTTGTTTTTAAAAAGTGACAGGAAGCCACTATTACATATACAAACCCCAAGGAGAAGAAATGCCTATTAAACTGAGTTTTAAACTGGCATACACTATTACTATTTACAACCACCTACTGATTTTTAAAAATATTAAGACCTTGCTGATACCTTTGCAAAAATTATAGTTATTACACATATTTTAATCTGTAAATAGTAAAGAAAATTTTTTGAAACCACATGTTCAAAACCTTTGATTCTTTTGAAAGCTTCTATCAACTCTCCAAAATATTTAATTTGAAAACTGGATAAATATAATTTTTTATTGTTTTGATATATTGCAAAATAAAATATTATTATGAGTACGTTTGTATTAGAATGATTCTAACTACAAGATTGTATACTTAGAGGTATTAAAAATGCAGTATCAATTTATGATATAGGAATGACAATTGCTGGTGTAGCATGCATCAGTATAACTTATTGGTTTAATGTCTACCCGGCGTAATGCTACTCCCTTATCAATGTGTAAGAGCACCAGCTCACACTTGACTGACCATGCAATTTGCTCCCATTGGTGACCACTAGAGTGAAAAATTGTGACATTCATTTGCAACATCTTTGTAATCAATTCCAGGCTACAAGAACTAGTATCAATAATATTATTTTGTGCCAGAGGAAGATAAGTCATTGACAGAATTGTTCATAAACATTTTGTAGAATGAGATATTTGTTGCTATCTTCCTTGACATGTGTATATCCTATTTCTTCAGCACCACTTGAGAAGACAGTGTTGAATTTTAAGTTAAAGAAATGCTGGTCATTGAAGATGACATGAAGTCATATTTCTGATGAATTTATGTTTAGTTTTTTTCAGATGGGTGCATCAGTTTGTTGGTGACAACGTGACAAGTTTGCTTTAAAATGTGTTCTTAAAATGGATCCATTCGACAGCAGTAGTGTGTGGTGTAGACTTCCATTAATTCAAGATTCCAATTCTAGATTGCAGCATAAATTTTGAGGCTTATATTGACACAGTTATGCAGTTTTGCTGCTGCTTCTCTTAATAAGGATCCATTGGCGGGGTTAAGTAGGACATGTCACTTGTGATATAAACTGTTTAACTTTGTTATTAGATTGCCAGTTGTTGTTGAATGTCACTTGTATAATACAAAACTGATATTAAACTATTTTCGAAATGTCAGTTTTAATGCCTCTCAGTATACTTAACATGTTATCAATAAATTATAATAACCACCAAAAATTAAATGTAAAAATCTGTAAACTGTTCTTTTAGAGACCTTACAAGTAAAAGGATTTTATCCAATCTTCCGTAAACTTCACATTACACAAAAAAATGTTAGCATAGTGATAATTTTACTTATTTTTATTTTTTTAGTTCATTCTATTACTCCTTTACTGAAAAGGATTCATACTTGAATCAGTATTGTTTCACTACTAACTGAACTAAAATTACCAACAATTAAAATAAATTAAAAACACTGAGTAGGATGAGAAAAATCAACATTAAGTCAGTAGCAGGCTGAAAGTAGTGGGAAAGATCACTGATTCTTCCTCCACCAGGTGGACAGAAGCCTCCTCTGATACCAAATTTGTTTTCATTAATAGTGAATTGGTACAATCAACTTTCTACATTTTCAGCTTCTTCATTATTAAAAACTGCTATTGATCTGTGTCCGTAAGTTATGTAGACATGGTAGTAGCAGATTCTGGTTAAGCTGCTGCTTTCAGCTGAGGTTTTAAAGCAGTAAAACATTTTTTTTATTTCAATGCCTATCCACTTTATTTAAAGTATATAAAAAAGCTGATATTCAGCAATGTTATTAATTTCTGCTCATTGATGGACCATTTAAAATTTTTTTTTTATTTGATACACTTTAAACCATATTTTAAATGTTTTATTTTAATAAGTTTTGTTAGCACTCTAATAAATTCTATTTTGCTTTTGGACTGATATATCTGCAAAAAAAAAATGATATTTTAGTTTACAATTAGGACATCTACTGCAAATATTGTGCTAAATGGATTTCTATCTACAGAATTCATGACCCACATTTGCTCAGCTTGGGGCATCTCATCAGTACATGTTGAATTCTGACTTAAAGATGTGTAATTGCCATTATCATAATGAAAAATATAATCAATAATCTCTTGTAACTCTAATTATCATTTGGCAGAATTATACCGAGTATTCCAAAAATAACTGTTTTGATGTAAAATATAAAATAGAAATAAAAAAAAGAAACTTCCAAAGTAATTTGTTTCTTTAATATCCAAACAATGTTAGCAAGTTTGAATGAAGCAAGTCAACAAAGCCTCCAGCTTGGCTTAAAGTCATAAAACTGTAATGAATAAATGTACACTAATAAAAAATTGCCAAATATCTTTTTCATATTTCTTATCATGGAATTCCTAGACAACACAACTATGATACTATAAAACCAGCCATAATTTTCTTCTTTTTTTTGACTTTTTGATAAATTGCACTGAATTAAAAATAAAGAACAGTCTTCTGTTCTTATGTTGGCATCAAGTATTTTGTTTTACAAGCTGTTCATTTGTGCATATTTCATAAAGCTTGGTAAGACATTGTTCTGGCAGATGATGTCATAAAATATTGTCACAGATTATTTTATAATACATTATAACATCTTTTAGCCTTATGTATAAAAATTCAACCAGTTTCATTTGTAGCCAAACAAAATCTAAGCCATTTTATCACTTAGGTTAAATTAATCATTGATGAAATTTTAGTCATCTGCTTTCCTCGCACCTCCCTCTTCCCAGCAAAATTATATCTGGTTAGAAGTAAATTGCAAAAATTTGTAAATATTTATCCTTGCCTCAGTAACTCACTTAGTTTCTGATCTAGTCTAGATATCTTCTAAACATTTTTGTCCTCTAGAATTTTCTAATGCAAAAACTACTTTCCAATGCTTAATTGTCCTGTTTTCATGCCTGTCAGTAAGTTATTTTCTTTCTGAAAACAATCATTAAAAATCTTTAATAAATCTAAATGTCAGAATTTCAACTTTTTACCCCGATCAGGTAAGTTTCCATATCAGATTTTGAAGGATTTGTGGACTGAGTCCAGAACATTATTTTCTTGCTTGTTTTGAGGTTGGTGTAGCAAAGGTTTTACATCTTTTTCTCTCCTTTTCAAAATTAACCTACAATTATGAAATTCAATGTCCCATCTAAATAAATAAAATTTAAAAAATAAAAATTTTAATTATTAGTTTTTTCATGTTTATATGATTAGTAATTTTAAATTTAAAATATCATCTATAAACTTCAAATATTACTTTTGTATATAACTTAAAATAAAATTATTACCAATTACTTTTTTTCTCATAAGAATAATTTGTACATATCTGTATGCAAAAAAAACAATGCTATTGTTCATATCTTTGCATTATACACATCTACATTCTCTAGTAATTAATCAGCAAAATCATAAGAGACAGTTTATAATTATATTTTTAAAAATACTAGATCAATTTTTCTATATGCACACATATATGGCTTGCAAAGTGCATGGATATATATGATGCACTGCTTTACTTTGATGTAATTCTACCAGTAGTAGACCAGTCAGGGTAAAAATAATGAGGCTGAGTCATGCACAAATCAGAGTTGATTGATGTTACCAGTAAAGTATCATTCAGCTTGAATGATTTAGAGTAGATAAGAAAGCAGGCAGAAACTACTGATTACTGGACATTCAGCAACCCCTGGGACAGAAAATATCTGACTATCAACAGCTATCTGTCTGATTGTGGCACTACTATTCATGTCTAAATTTATTTATTATGACAGAATATTTACATTATAATATAACTTTAAAAAATAATTGAAAATAAAGAATTAGCTTGATATTTTTATTATGACCATGGCTAGATACTTAATATAATTATATATTTGCAATAAAGAGCATATGCTAGATTTATAAACAAGTTTAATTGTAATAAAAAATTAGTGAAATTACTGTAAAAATTATTTCATTTGTGATTTTTTCCATTGCCTTTATAAAACAATTTATTATGTTTCATTTAGTAATTACTTCTTCATACTATATATACACTTGTGTAAGTACATTTAAAATCTTAAAACCTATCATAAGGGAAAGAATAGCCTAAATGGCACAAGAACGGACTAAACCCTAATTGTAGGCCATGAAAATACTGAAAATCCTTCTTGAAAGCTTTTGACTGGATAAAATTGACATTTAATTATTTTTTTTTTAAGCCATGTATTAACTGTTTTTCTTATTATTCTTTTGGTTGGTTATAAAGCCTACTCTACAGATAATTTATTATATAATTTTATTTGTCTAAACTATTGGCTGGTTGTGTTAATGAAATGCTAGATATTATTTTACACTTTCTGGATATTGATATTACTATAAAAATATTCTTCAAATACAAGTATATTTATCTTCGGAAGAAAAATAAAAAAAAAAATGCTGTACATTGTGATAAAAATGGCCATTCATAATGTTGTTCTACAATCAGAAATAGGATGCCAGAAAATAGTTATTTTGCTTGTGAAGCTTAAGATTTGTAGTACTTAAAATTTTAAGGAACAAGTTATATTTAGTGGTTAAAAATAATAAAAAAGCCGATGATTACAAATATACTTCATTATAGTAATTGACAATATCTGCCAGCTATTTTTAGAGATTCAGTAACTGGTTAATTATCATGCCAGAATTTTCAAATACCATTGATAAATATTCATTCCAAATTCATAATAATCCATAGTATAGCAAATCATTTGGGAAAATAAATTAATTATAAATGACATCATAAACAGTCAAATTTTGTTTTTATTCAGAAACTATGGCACTATGACAAATAGACTAATGGCATTAAAATGGTAGTAGCAAAAAATTTAAACATGACTAAACTCAGACAAGATATTAGGAGTTATGGCAAGCAGAAATAAACATATGCAAAGATGTACAGATGTGACAACTCAATAGTTACATGCACCCCTTTGTTATTGTGGCAAGAGAATAAAAGCAGTGGGAAGGGTGCATTTTATACAGTTAATTGACATTGTGACAAACATGCAGACAACACAGCAACACTACAGTTATTTACATAAGTCTGAAATTTTCTCCAGCTGCCAGAATATCACACTTATTTATCTATGTGGTAGTGAGGGGTTAAATGCTTATGTTAGAAGTTTTTCTTTTTAAAATTTAAAAATGACAATGAATTCACTCACTATTCTCTGTCCTTTGACCAAGCTACCCTGTATAACCTAAAATAAATAAATAAATAAATAAATAAATAAATAAATAAAATTCAGAAAAATCATTCTAAAACAATTTTTTTTTAAAGAGAGCTTTGGCCATAAGGATCAGGCATCCCATAGATTAAAAGTATTAAATAGAACAAGTACAGTATGATATGCTTTATAGTGGTCATTGTGATTTAAAAATCATTTTATGGATGACCATTTCATAATAATAATAATAATAATAATAATAATAATAATAATAATAATAATAATAATATAATAATAATAATAATACTTTTAATCTTTGGAATGAAAAAGCTTCCTTTTACACAATAATTACATAGATTTTATATTCAGAATACAGAATATTTAATTTTCAGTATTAGTCATAAAAGATATTTTAAAAATTGGAATTACCAAAAACAATATATTTCCTTAAAATATTCCATAGATTTTGAAGGAAATATAACTAACAAATGGTCTCTAAATGATTTGTTTTTCCTTTCTCATTTAAATGCCAAGTGTACTGTTTTTTCTATCAAAATAATACATTTAATCTTTTTTAGTAAATTTTGCTATAATCTACTCAAAGGATACAGATTGGTCAAAATATTTGTAAATAATTTAAGATATACTTGGCATTTATTCATTTTTGTCACATCTGATTTAAGACAATCATAAACAAATTAAATAGTTTTTAAAATCTTTTTAAAATACCAGGAAAATTGAGCATATGAATGAGCAGCTTATATAAAATGGTAATAACTTGGTAGAGATGTTTATTAACTATCAATAAAACCTTGACTTATATTTATATGCATCATTTAGTGTTATTATCACTCAACCAGCAATGTAAATGTACAAATTTTATTTTATTTTTTATTCATATAGTGAATATGGAAAAAATCCATAAAATTACACTTAGTATATTTTGGATTTAATCATTATTTAAAACTGATATGGTAATAACACAGATATGCATGACAATATCCCATGTTCATGTTAAAACATTTTATAATTATTCATTATTTTATTAGCCTTTTTACTAAATGAAAATGTGTTGCCACACACCACTAAAGTAGACAAAAATTAAAGTCTTTTGTAAATTTAAATTGATAACTGTAATCTAAAAAAATTTCAGTAAACTAAATATATTTTTGGCAAAGGAACCAACCACCTGTAAACCTATTTGAGTGCCATTTTACATATAACATCATATAAAATCGATTCTTACCACTAGGTGGCAGCATAGCACAATAGTTTCATCATGCATTCTTTCCAAATTCAAATTCATGAATGGTCCTGTTTGTAATTTTGCCTTCATCATAAACTATTCATTGTCTTCCTCCAAATTAACATGCCAGAATTGGGCTGCTGGGCCAATATAGTTTGTGGAAAAACTCACCTTGTAATGGTAGGTCGGTATTGGCCCAATGACCTGTGTAATGGGCCAATGGTGCCAGTACAAAACGGTATATCGCCAGCATTGGCCCAATACAAGCATATTTGTTGGGCTCCTGGACAGTATGTATAATTTTTAGTTGCCCTCCTGATTCTCCATATCTTATCAGAATCAATCTATCTAAAAAGGTTTGCTAAGTCACAGTAAATCCTTCTGTTTAAGTTAGAAGCTCTTCACTATATGTGCAAGTGGAGTCTAATCATTCAATTAATTAATTTTCAAGGTGATTATAAATCAAAGTGAACCTATATGCATGAAAAAAGTAGTATAATTAATATTGTGAGTGAAATGATTTTTATATACACGTATAAGGAAAAATTATGTGAAAACAGTTGCATTTACCTTATTTTATGAAATATATCAAGTATAATATTTATATTTAAAATTTTCTCAAGCACTAAAATCTCATGAGCAAAAGCATTAAAAATAGGCAAACAATGATCATTTCAATGTGTCAATTTGTACCTATATCATGTTTCAAAATATGCCTAATGAACTCCCAGTGCAACTTCACATTCTTAAAAGCTGCTAAATTAACACACACACACAAAAGTCATATCATCAATGTCAGTGTATTTGAAGTACACCATAATTTCTATTTTTACTTCTTAATTCATCCGCAGATTCAAGAGTTGCCAACCTACATACTACTGTAGAATTTCAGCATTAAGGAAGAGATATTACTGTACTTATTAATTTTGGCAAAAATAGCAGATACACCAATGAATTTTTGTTTATAAACATTCTCTGTCAGTGTACATTTTAGGTTTATATTTTTGCTTCATGAAGAGAGTACAGAGCTCTTTAATTTCACATGTGCACTCACACTCTACAGAAAGTGATGTTTGTTAAAAAAAGAAATTTATCTAAAGTTGTACTTACAAATATTCCCTTTGAATAAATGTTGTTAGAATTTAATAAAAATTAATAACTTTTTAAAATTGTTCTCTCTTTATACTTACCAATTACTTAACCCCTTAAGCACTCACTACATATACTAGACAGTAGAAAATCTAAAAATTATAGTTATTCCTGTTGTTGTTGTTATTATTATTATTATTATTATTATTAAAAAACATTATTTTACAAGACTTAAAATATACATATTTGTATCTCTTAAGGCAACCTACTAAAATTGTAATAAAATGCTAAAATTAACATTTTTTTTTCATTTTCTTAGAATGTTTTTATTTTATATTTTAAAATAAAATTTCTCTCAAATTGATGAAATTATTTTTAAAAGCTAAATGCAAGTGTCTTTATTTTCAAATAATCAGAAGAATATAGATATTTCCTCTGCTTATTTACTTAGCTTTTTATGCTTTTTTAAAAAAATATAAATCTTGAGATGTAGTTGAATTTTGAAACTAGCATACATATTAAGAACAAAGGTCTACTTTACCTTAGAACAGGTGATAAAAATCTACATTGAATAATTAATAGTTTTTGCATGATCAGATTAATGTATTTATTTTGTATTATACATATATAATAACTACATCTTATTAATGAAACTAAACCCCATTTTATTTAAAAAAGAAACTGGTGAAATATTTCTGAATTTTGAGAAACCATGAAATGAAATATTCCATTGTAACATCAATTCCTTTCTGTACTTAAAAAAAGAAAAATATCACAGCTAAAAGAGTATTGATTTGTATGGAAACAACATTTGCATTGATTTTATTTACCAGTTATCCTCCCCTTTTTATGCATGTTGAGTTAATGTCAGTTCATTCATTGTCAGAGGAAATTTTCAAGGAATACATCGCACAGTAAAAATAATGATACAAAGGAGACCTTTAAATTAATATTTTATTATTTCCTAATCTTTGTATTGTTATTCAGATTTTTAAATGAAAATGCTTTGTGATGCTTAACATTTTTGTTTAGCAGCTTTGATTTTTCTTTCATTATCATACTTGTTTTTCTTACCTTCAAGAATTCAGATAATCTAGAAAATAACAACATTCCAGGATTTTTATTCATTTATTACTAATTTTTATGGTGAGTTTTATACATGTATAATAATAATTTTTAAAAATAGTCATCCTTGCCATATGGTGAAGTAAAAAAAAACAAACAAACCCTTGATATTTAATTTAGTCTAATTATTTGCTAAATCAATGTTATAATTTTTTCAAATTAAATTTTAATTAAAATATTTTCATATCATACTGTTATGATTTGAAGCATTATTTATGCAAGGGATATTAAATATTCCCATAATTTTATATGACCTCATTAGAAATCAGAATGCAATCTCAAATACACCTGTTGTTATGGCAACTCTTTTTAGCCAGAGCCCAGAACTTCCTGCAGGAAGCACCAGATAACCTTTTAAAACAAAAATGCTATAATCATGTCTGGTATAAAGATGTGAAATGTTCCACCAGTGTTTTTTTCTCTGTGCTATTGAAATCCATTAGTGGAAAGTGAAACAAGTAGTGCTAAAATAATCAATACAGAAAAACAAACCTTTTTATTGATATTCATAGAGCTAATTTCTGAAGCTTATAGTACAGAAGCTCTGGCCCTTTGTTAATCTGTCGTTATTGTCACTGGTGCAAATAATATAATAAACTCTGATGACTGCCACATCTACAGTACATTCATTAAATCCACTATATCAACAAAGTTCAACAAGACAGCTTTTAATGAGCTAAAATAACCAAGAGTTTGACAGCGTAACTTTATTCATATTTCTTTGGTTTCATTTTCCATGTTTAAAAATAAATGGAGTATAATATGCAAAATATAGACACTAAGGAAACAATCTGGGTTAGTTGTTACAGTAACAATAATTTCTAATTAATTTAAAGTGAGACTAAAATTGATATCAAATGTTTTGACCTCTGATTGAAGGTCAAATCATATGATATAGATTAATAGCTTTGCCTTACATTTAATTAGAAATTAATGGTGCTATAAGAATTAACTAACTCTAGTCTTCCCTAGAACCTTAGTAGAATATCTCTAGGTTTTCTAGTATATTGGTTTCTAAATGTTGTTATATTATTATTTTTGTTTTATCATTAGTGATAATTAGTATGGTGGTAGAGACAAAAAACTATTTTTTCTTAGACCATAAGATTTAAAATTTGTCTATGATTGAAAAAAAAAACACAATCATGGCAATTTTTTTTTAAAAAGTGCAGCAATGGCATATTCTTATCATAACCATTTTTATTTCAGGAAGATAGTTGTGATGTTTTAAGGGGAGTTTCATTAAAATGTGGCATGGTGCAACGTTATAATTTAGATGGATTACCCAAAATATATTAATTTATTTATTTGCTATATTCTTAATCAAATTTCAATTTTGCAATTTATATTATGCAAAAAAGGTATTGTGATATATCAAAGTAAAATGAAGTGTGACACTCCTTAATACTATCATTAAAGTTGTTAAGATTGTTTAATTACTTTGATTTATATATCCATGCTCTTCATCTGTTAGTGGTTTTTTCATGTAAAATTACTGAATATTTAGTTAGTTGAGTTTTTATCAGTTTTATTTTTATTTAAATCTTCAGTGCAACAACCTCCACAAAAAACTTACTCATTAATAACCATTTTAGAGTTAGCAATAAGATCTGTTGACAACATTTTCAATTAGCTTTACTTCATCATCACTAATAAGATAACATCATAATGACAACTGTACAAGTAGCAATTCATTACACTCCCTGATTTCAATGGGTTATTTTTCTTCAAATGAGTGTTTCTCAATTTTCTGTAAATAGGATCAACTCTGTGATTGAACTAGTTTTAACATGGCATTGCCAATCATAATCAAAGTTCCAAGAGTGCACTAAATTCACTATTGATAACAAATTCTATATAAATAAAATGTCAATTTTTTTTTCTTCAGTCTTAGTGAAGGGAAAAAAATTCCTTTGATATATTTTCTGGACTGGTAATCCATGAATAACATGATATTTTAAAGCCAACACCCATTATATCCCTCTTCTGCCTCATCTTTATTATTCTGTCCAGTTCTTAAATTGTATTTTTTAAAAATCAATACTGTAGGCTTATATTTTTTTTTTTAAAGTTCAAAACAGAACAGTGTGGATTTTAGGCTTAATGCATTCCTTTCAAAGAATTTATATCTAGACAGATTAATCAAACTTAACATAAAAAAATTAACAGTTTGAAGCTAAATGTTACAGTTTTACATATAACTGAACTGTCAAATGAAATAGAATCACAAAACAATGAAAATTGGCTTTGTGTACAAATAATATCAGGAAAATTGTAAAAGTGCATTGGCATAATATTGTTGTATGAAATACAGCTATACCTGCTTTCCTTCTCTGTCTTTTATATGACATCAGTTGTTTATATTTTATTCCATGAAAAAACAACACTATATATAATTCATAAATTTTATTTATGATTTATAAATTATTCAAAACAAATTAATTTATGAAATTTTACAACTGTTTTAGCAATAAAAAACAAATAATGTCTATAGGATGAAAATAAAAAAAATATTTTCCTTTTAAATTGTTGCTCATTAAAGTCCTTGAGGTTTACAGATGATCATTTTTTGTGATTTTTTTTAAAATGTTGATTTTCCAGCTCTTTTAGCTGTTAATGATTGTTATAGTTTTCCTATTTATATTTTGCTTTGTCTATCTTAGCTTTCTGTTAATGTTACTCCCCTAAGTATGATGGTGTTTTCCATATAGGTAGACAAAAAATTGTATGAAACTAAAAGACAAAATTCAGTTTCCTCCTACATTTAAAAACTGAAGGGTTCTGATAGGCATATTGCTAACCTGGACATCCTGTTCACATCCACTTGGTTTAGGAAACTGAAACCAAGGGATTTTCCCTGGTGGGTGCCTTATGTGCTGCTGTCAGCATGCAAGTTCAAAAGAAAAAGAAAAGAAAATATTTCATACATAAACAGAGTAAGTACTCCACCTTAATAATTTCCAAACCTGTTATTATTATTATATGTTAGCTTGTTGCAGAAAACAGAAAATAAAGAGAAGAATAGAGTGAAATTCTTTATGTTATCTGTTGGCTGTGACATCTTTCATAGCTTCAAAAGCCTTTACCCTATTTGGTATTGAATTAATGAGAGTTTTATCATAGTCTCATACAGGGTTCCCTATATCTGTGCAAGATCTTTGTTTAATTCCTTAATCTTGATACTCCCACAAGCACTTGATCAGATTCATACCTGGGTTTTAAGGTACCCAGGGAAGTTATTAAATGTGTTGATTACTCTTCCAGACTATAGTCACAATAAAAGGTGTGGCATATAACATCCTCCTCCTGAAGAACATAAGCATCAAATCTAAACTTGTTGGCTCAATCAAAGTATCCAGCAGAATTCAGATTTGTCCTCCAACAAACTAGTTTTATCATCCCACCTTGCCAGATTGCATCCCATACCTGATACATCCACCTCCATACTTGACTGTTGGCTGAAGACAGTGGGGTTGAAGGTTTTCATTAGGTCTTTTAGTTATGGAAAATAGACATGAATTGCTGAAACCTGGACTCATCAGAGAATAATACAAATGACCAAAGCTTTCAAAGTGTTTTGTCTCTATAGGACAGACAGGGTTTCTTATATACCATACACACTTTGTAGCCAAGTTGATGGAAATGATATTGGACTATTCTTTGGCTCATTTCTGTTGTAAGGGTAATATCAGCAAGAGAATCTTGATGGTGTGTGCAGGTGTAGCAAATAAAGATATATTCTTTGTCATGGTATAACTATTGAAGGCCCCACATGTCACTTTTTGACAGCAGTGACATTTGCCTCTGTGATTCTTATAATAATATTGACCACAGATCCACATGAAATGCTAAGATCTTTGGAAACCTGTTGTTCACTGTTGCCACACTCTGAATGGCCTGTAACAAGACATTAGGTAAACAGAGAACTATCATGGACTATACCTGTTTTCAGCATGGTAATAGTACACACTGGTTATCTGCTCACCTACATGTCCAACATATATGTAATCATACCTGAAATATGTAATTTTTGGTTAGATACATTCATTTACATTACTGAGTACTGTATTGTAATTCAAAACTGAGCTACTGCTTGACAATTCAGATAGCACTTTATATAATGAACAGACATATTTTAATGAAGTATTGAGAAATCAATGATTAGCCAAGTGAAAAGCTATAATATTGGAAGCTAAATGTTAACTAGGAGGGTGTGACATAAGTCAATAGTTCTTTACCAGACAGAATTAAGCAGATCTGTAAAACAGTTTTTTTTTGCAAAGCACAATTTAAGTTGATGAAACAAGTCTCCCTGAAAATTTCTTTTCTCTGTATGTTAGTTCTATTTTTGGTAATTTATTAATACTATAGCATTCCTTAAAATGTTAAATCTAATTTCTTGACTTTTAAATTAAAAATCAGAATAATCTGAATTTAAATAACTGATGAGTACATATACTCTCTCTTTATTCTTCCATACTTAATTTATTTATTCACAAGTAATTGTAATATGGCTAATTATTTTCAGTATCTTCAGATTGTTTAGACCATCACAATGAATAGCTTAATCAATTAATTTGAATGTTATCTGTATGTTTACATGAGTGTAACTACAAAATATCTTTTCACCATAATAAGAGAGAGTGTGGATTGTAATGTAAAAAATTGAATTTTGTCTTGTTTTTTTAATGTTCATTTAGGGAAGTTTGCTATGTGATCTGTAAACGTTGTATGCTTTTTAAAGTTTTTTGTTGCCATTAATTTTTTGCTAACTTAAATAGCATATATTAAAAATATTCAATATTTCTCTATTGCTAGAAAATTATTATGAAAGTTCCTAGAAGAGAGCAAGTTTTAGAAAGCTTGGATGTTCATCATTTGCCCAGATGCAGTTTCTCTCCAAAATCTCTATGGGACCATGCAGGATCTCCAAACAACTGCTGCTTTCATCAGGGATGTTGAACTGAAACTACAGACAATGATTTTTGAAAAATAAGATAAAAAAACAATGAAATAAATCATGCAGGTACTACCCAATTAACATGCCAGCATTGGGCCAATATAGTTTGTGGAAAAACTCACGTTGTAATGGTAGGCCGGTATTGACCCAGCATTGGCCCAATGACCTGTGTAACGGGCCAATGGTGCCAGTACAAAATGGTATCGCCAGCATTGGCCCAATGCAGGCATGCTTGTTGGGTAACAAGGTATAAAAAGTACTCCAGAAAAGGAGGTTCACTTTAGTAAATTCTGGTGGCATGACTAGCTGCTATCACATATAAATAAGCCTGTCTCAAATTTGAAGGTGTTAGAAAAGATAGTCTAAAGAGGTTATATTAATAAGAAAAATTTTCATCCCTCTCCCCAAATAAATTAATTTAATAAATAAGGGAATAAATTTAAAAAATTAAAAACAAACAAACAGGTAGACTGATGAAGATTGGTAAGGGAGCTAAATTTTATGAACTGACAAAATTAAGTTATTTGGTTCAAGAAAACTGAATTATCTGACGTCAGACTACAGGGCAAACTAAAGTTTCATTAAAGACAGTGACCCTAAACACATTTCTAACTTGTGTAAGCAACTTGGCTAAGAATTAAGACTCAGGAATTTTATTTAATAAAAACCAACCTGGAATTCAGTCATGAATTCCAAAACAAATCTGCCTTTACTTAAGGAAAAAACTGTTTAAGTTTCTCTAAATATTTTGATGGCTATGAATACATATCTAGAATGCAGGACAGGTCTGCATGTAACCAAGGAAAAGGAAATATAAAATATTAGTCTCATTCAATCATATTTGATTTGTTATTATGTATTAAATACACACAGTTTGATTCAGAGATATCAGGATTGTATAATGCATTACAATAAGTTTGCACAACATTGCTATTGCTTTTGATTAACAAAAAATAAATTGTCTAATTGATTAGCAAATAATTGTCTTTTTTCTACTACCCAAACCATATAACCAAAGTTTAAAAAGAAATAACAATAAAACTAAATAGAAAATTTGATAAAAATAGATAAAGATAATACTCATAGATTAATTGCACACTGTTAGTATACATTTTCTATAATAGTAGATAATAATTTTATCTGATAATCTTTGTCAAACCTGTATGCCACATTGGCACGTAAGGAATCCATGCCTTGTGATAAAGGCTTCAGTATCTGATAATTTTATTGATGTAATATATTACTAAAAAAATTGCTAAGGATGAAGGGATACAACATCAATGTCATAATTTGTTAGATACTATAAAGATAAGTAAAGCCAAGTTTCACATGTATATAAATGATAATTTAAGGAGACATTAATTTTGACAATGTAAAAGATGTTATTAAATAATAATGTCACAATGTGTCAATGTCAGCACCTCTCAAAATCAAAGATTTTTAGTTATTTCGACAGAAATGAAATTTTTCTATAAAGTAGAAAATTTCTATTTAGAAATTCATTCATTATCTTGTATGAATGGCACCTTGGCATCAACGTCTCATGCTTCTGATGATTCTTTGAATGTTGATCGAGGCCAGATTATCTCATTCTTCTATGAAAGCATCAAATTTCAAGATTTGTTATACAGGATATCCTGAAATGGCAATCTGAAGCCTGTTCCAAGTGTTTTCACTTGGATCTGGAGATTGAGCTGGCCACTCCATAAGGATGAGTGTCTCTTGCTTCAGGTACTGATTTAGTATACTGGTATGATGTGGACAAACATTATTATTTATTGACCTGTAAAGTCCAGACAAAAATTTGAACTTGTCTATTAAAAGTACAGGAGTCCATTCTGTTGTGCTCCACCCTATATGGTCTACAACCCAGTCCCATCATACCCTGTAGTGGCCCATGGTTAGGGTTTTGTGGATGCAAGCTTTTCCTGATTACATACCATTAGCCTGAAGGCAGTTATCTGGAATTTGTGTTGAGACATTAACACCTGTTGCATTTTGAAAGTCAGATTTAAACTATGCTTCTGTCCAGAAATAATTCCTTCTTGCTTGCTTGACAAGATAACCAACAAACAAAAACAATCCTGGCAATATGTTGTTGAATGGATTGGCCATCACTATGTCAGCTATCAGCACCACCAAAAGTTTGATGCTGTGTTCAGGCTCTAGAAACAATGCTCTGGCTTATGCTAAGCTCATTAGTCACATGACATTGAGTTGCTCTAGTTTCTAGCATACCAATCCCCTCTGACAAGTTCTGTGACCGTTGTTGTTGTATTATATATCAGTCTTATCCTCTTTACCTTAGAGACAACCAGGAGATGGAGTGTAGTACTGTGATTATCCACTATAGAGTGTTTCCTATTCTGCACCATGAGGGAGCAGCACTTCCAACTTTGGCAAGGAAATCCCTACTAGAACTACTCATGTTTTAGATGTAGGAGGAAACCAGAGTACCTGGAGGAAACCCACATGACTGGCTGGTGAAGAGCAAGCAGAAACCATGCCAAAGAGTTATGCCATACCAAGCTGGTCCAAATTTGGAATCAAACTTGGACCCTGAACCTTTGCACTCCATTAGGCTTACCACTTGGCCACTGGTTTCCTGTTGCTATTATGCCATTTTTACCATTAAAAAATGTCTGCTTTGGAAATGAAGCACTACTGAAATGCCAAAATGACAGCATGCAGCACATTGACATTTACATGAAAATCAGGAAGCTGTATATTTACATGTATCTCAAACCTTTATGCACTGAATAAAATTTGGTCACACTGTGGGTGAGATTAGGACTTTAGGGACCAAAAGTAAATTGTACTAGTATTAGATGTACTATTCCATTTGATCCTTTGCAAATTTTGAGAAATATATTAATACCATCATAAATTCACCCCACTTAAAGATTATATGCTGTTTTAACATTATATGTATAGTTAGGTGCTATGAGAAAAGTTGGCAGTTTTATGCAAATGAACTAAAAAAGGATAGTATTAGATTTAACTTTAAATAAAGCATTTTATTATTTTAGGTAAACTATTCAATTCATTTTTTCTAACAATTGTACAAGGCATGAGGAATATATATTGTGCTGATAACTTAAATGTCGGAATATGTATATGTGCATGCATGCGTACGTGTTGTCTCATTGGAATGTTTATGACCATTTTTGTGACAATGATGCTAGTTTTTAGTGTAATCATATTTCCAAGTTTTCTGTTGTTACAAAAATATATTTATCTAAAATAAGCATCCACTAGTAAAATTTTGACTAAAATTGGACAGGTTGACTTAAATACTTTCATCAAGTCAGAATTTATCCATTATTTAAAAAATTAAAACTGTAATGCATTTAAATAAATGAATAAATAAATAAATAACAGACCATCATGGCTGATCAAACTCCTACAGTATTTCATCTTAAGAGAGAAAGTCTGAGATCAAAGAAAGAAAAAAACTTATCTTATTGGATGTTAACAATACATGCTTAGAAATTAACAACAAAAAAAAATACATAAGTTAAACCACTTATTTTTCTCAGCAGAATTAATTCACATTTTGTAAATACATGCCTATTATGTGAACATCAGAAATAGCTTTAAACAAACATCGATACACTGTTCTTTTCTCAATTTTATATTTATTTAATATTATGGTGCAGCTTTGTCACAGGGAGTTAGATAATTTAATTAAATTAACTCTTATGTTAGTGATTATAATACATCGTCATAATATTATAGTTATATATTTTCAAAGAAAAAAATATTACCTACCTGCATGTCAGTCTACAAAATTTCCACTTCTTCAAGTGTATCTTTTGCAAAAATTTTGTTATTTCCTCTATATACCAAGGACTACTATCCTCATTAATTATAGTATTTAAATTACTCCAGTTTAGCAGTGGATAAAAATTATCAACTCTAAGTTTAAAATCAAAATTGTTGCCTTACTTGGTATAAGAAATATATATGACATTGTTATTGTTTTATCCCCTGCTGTACCTGAGACTATTGATTAATATAGGATAAGACAGGAATGCTAGTTTGGAAGAGAAGAGGGGCATGTGACAATGGAAACAATGGTTGGCTTGAAAATATCTAGTGCACTCCAACTCCAACTGATTTAACAAGAGAGCTGACTAGCACTTCTTTGTTTAGCTGTGGGACAGAGTACCCGGTGGAAACCCATGCAGATGAGAAGTGGTACAGAAAAGTGTAAAGAAACCATGCCTAAGAAAATGTTTGAAATAAAATAATTTGGAATTTGAAAAGAAATATATTTACTTATAGTTTGTTATTATTTAAAATTAGGCTTGTTAGCATTTAGTTTTTATTTCAATATGTATCAGTAACAGCACATGTTCAGATAAACAATGAGCATAATACAAACACTTTTGATCTGTATTTTAATAAGCACTACAGACATTAGTATCAGCTGTAGATAAATGAAATAAGAGCCGCATGACAATTTTGACACAGATGTTTCCTTTGAAAAAAATGTTATCTTTATTCCTTTCTGCTAAGATAACACAACTTCACTCTGTTAATTCAGTTACTGATAAGCAGATAGAAAAAGTTTGGTAGATTGTCTTTTAAAGTTCTTTTTTTTGTTTTAAATATAATAGCTATTAGAAATAACAGATATATTAATTTTATGATTTTAGTTTTTATCAATAAAAAGTACTGTTTGATAACCATTATGATCCACTGTATTTCTACAGAACTGTTAAAAGTAAATTATAAGGTTTTTAGATTTAATTTTTTCTAAAGCATAATGGAATTTAATACATTTTAATGCATTAATGTTTAAGTGAAAATAATTACATTTATTATATAAAAACCATTTTTTTTTTCATTAGTATGTGACATTTAAATTAGAAAAGTAGGTTTGTATATGATAGTTATTGGGGAACAGATTTTTTTGATAGTTAAATTAGAAGATTAATTAATCCAGAAATTCAACTTATATTAACTACTACCCACACTCCAATAAACCCCCATCTCCCACTTCAGCCCCCAAAGTTATAAGCTTATATTTGTCTGCATTCATAAATATCCCCTCTAGGAGTATTTTGACAAATTAATATCATCAGTGACTCTTGATCATTGTATTCATAGAAACTAAATGAAAACCATCCATAGCGATAAACACAGATTACTTATCTATAACATTTGCTTATTGTTCAATAGCACATCTCCCTACCTTTGTACTTACATTGTGTACTTTACATTCACAGGATATCACCTTGTTTGGTAACACTTTGGAAAATGTTCCTTGTGTGGGCATGTGATTTCCACATCACTTATCATGTGATACTGTCTTTAAATATTTGCTATGCTTTTACCAAATTAGATCTTTCTAACACAATAATAATTTTTCCCATGCATTTGTTCATGTGTTTGAAATTCTCAAGATGGAACAATTAAATGGTAAATGGAGAACATACATGAATGAAGGGTATATGAAAAAGCCAGAGTTATGCCCCTTCTTCAGTCAGTCAAGGATGCATAAATTCCTTGCCTCCTAGTGTGATCAGGAAGAGTTTCAAAAAGGAAACACATCCAATACTTCAGATGGTACATCACAAAAGGTAAATGTTGTGCAACATGGGTTCTCATTCAATTGATGAAGAATAAGATTTTCCAGGATTCACATTGTAGAATTGTGAAGTGTCAGGTGCAACATGATAAGTGACTAAACATGATATCAAGGATGAAGAGCTAAACAACATTTCCATGACAAAATCTAACATAAAAAAATAACTCATTGAAGTTAGATCCAAAAAACTGCTGTTGATTTATGGCCATTCCTGTCTCATTTTACTTTATTATTTCCCCCTTTCCAGAAAGACTATGCTTTTTGGATCACATGTGTTATGTGATTATTTTTTTCTTTCTATGTCACTGACAAACCAACTGAGTAAAATTGCTTTGATAATGTTATGCTTTTTATTTTTCATTCTTTCATTAAATGTAGATCTACTGTCAATAGAGATATTTTAAAATAGTTTAGTTCCTACATAATGATGCATCAACTGTGGCTGATCATAAGAATGGTTTGGGTTTCATTTTCAGTTTTCAGCAGATTCTGACTTTTTTGGCTCCAATAATCACCCTCCTCAAACTTTTGAATTTTGATGAATTCCAATAAATGCAGTTATATTAATTTGTGAATTTATTCTGCTAAAACACTTTGTAAAACTAATTAAAATATGATGACCCTATTTTAGTAACTTAGAAAAAAATTTGACCATTTCATTTAGAGAAATTATTTGTTTTGTCTTTTCTTTAAAAAAAAAAATAATACTTTTAAACATTTGTCTGTCAAAGTGTAAAATCATTAAAAATATACAGTAAATTTTTTCTGCAATATTTTCTTTTTAATATGTGTTATCAACTAACAGAATGTATCAGAATTTAAAAGATAATTATAAAATCACAGATCACAGTTGTTGCAAAAAATAAACTATTATATCATCTCTTGGCCATTAATCATGCACTGATATCATAGATGTCAAAAAACAATCTGCACAAATGAGATTTTAAAAAAATTTATTGCCTGATTATTATCCAAGGATGTTCTCATTAATTTTATTAGTTTATTTTTTTAGAAGCTTTGTCTTGTTTTTTATGCAGTTGTTTAATATTTTCATTATATAATTGTAAACAAACTTGAACCTTTTTCATAAATTTGTCATTGAGATTTTATAGAATTGAGTTTGATCAATACATTATATTAGGAGGAATAAGTGAATATTGCCCATTACATACAAAAGTTTCAGTAATTCTTTTAACTATACATTAAGAGAAATGATAAGATGTGTTAAAGAACATTCCTAACAAACAAACAGATTCTACAACATAAGCAAGTTTAAGTTTTTATATGACATGTGATATGTACATAAACTCTGTGCGAGTTGTTTTTCACCCAATAATCAATAACAATTATGGAAGGCAGAAGGATATTAGTGACTTCACAAGGATCAACATAGTGGTTGCTTGTGCAACAGGTTCTCCCTTTGTGCAGTGGCTGCAATGACCAATATGCCAATCCAGATAATCTGATGGGTGTTAAAATGGTAGTGCAGAAAAAGCATTTCAAAGGCACAACTCTAAACATTTATCACCAGCTAAGACACCTGTTTCTACTTAAATAATGAATGTGCTACTAAGAATTATGGACTTGTACAGATTTTTCTTCCGTTTAACCCTGTTTAATCCTGTTTGCAACAAATAAAATGATCCATGTATGATGGAGATATTGTAAAGTAGTGAATCACACATCCATCATTCCAATAGTCCACACACTGCTTGAGTTGGTATCATGGTCTGAGGCATTGGCAGTTGTAGTATCTTCATCACAGGGCCAGTTGATACAATATGATTTTTTCAGTTCTGGTTCTGTATAGAAATGAGAGATGATATATTTCAGGATGACAACAATACATCCTTCGGGTCTATACTGCACAGGACTTGTTTAAAAAACACTTATGTGATTTCACACATTTTTCCAAGCTTCTGAGCTCCATCTCACAAAGCATTTGTGGGATATCTTAGAATGACACCTTAGAGACTATCTATAGCTACCTTCTCTGGGTCAGTTATGCATGACATTTATGAATGGTTAAAAATACCACAGGATGTCTTTGTGAAATCCATGCCATAATTTGTTGAAATTGTTATTTGTGCCAAAGGCAGCATTACACTCTATCAAGGCTATTCCCCAATTTAATACACAGATAAGATAAGACAATGTAGTAAACATTATTTGAAAATTAGTTAAAAACCTGTAAACATCTGGGTAAATTAATGTAAACAATCAAGAAATATGAAAACTAAAACAAAGTGAAACTGTTATTTAATTATCATTTTCTTATGATGTGCTTTTAGTTTGTTCCATATAGTATGTTGACTTCTGGCATGTAGGCATCAAAACATCTTCCTACCACTATTCCCTGACAAGTCTTAAATAATAGCAGCACAAATTAAATCAGTAATTTAATTCTGAAATGTCACACAAAATACACAACTACAATTTAAATTTAAAACAAAATAAAAAAACTTTTTAGTATGCTTATCTTATGGAAAATCAGTGTGAATTGAATGCCTCAAGCTATCTCTCTAATAGTAACCTCATTAATTTCACTTTAGCATAATTTGTTAAAACTTTTCAAAGAAAAGACCAGTCATCAATTTACTGTGCAATACATGGTAATTTAAATTTACTTTTAAATATTTTGCATGATCTCATGTCAATGCAATTTTGGACTTAAAAAACAACTAAAGTATTATTATTGGCAAATCAAATGACATTTCCATATCTTCTAAATCATGTTAACTAGAAAAAAACGTTTTTCATTACTTATTATTCAGTAAATAAATGCACCACTAATTAAGGTAGCTGAATGGTCACTGATTTTTATGTAACCTAATTATTGGATTTTCTTCAACCTGCATGTCAATGTTGGCACAAAGAATCCATCAGAAAAAAGCCCAGTTTTGTTTTATAAACCAAGTGGGAGATAACAGGGTGTGAAGATTAGCTGCATGCCTACTGCAGAAAATCAACTCCCTACTAGAACTTTCATTTTTTAGATGTGGAAGGAAACCAGAGAGCCCAAAAGAAACTCATGTGGATGGCTGGTGTAGAAAAATGAGGAAACAAAAATCATGTTAGGGAGGTATGCCAAAAGCGAGCTAGTCCAGGCAGGAAATAAAACTAGTGCCCTCAACCTTAGCAGTCTAGTGGTCTACCACTGGACCACTGTGCCTCCAAAAGATTGGTGACCAAGGTTAAAAAATAAACATTATAAGCCTGCTGCATAGTAAAATGGTATGAACCACAGGAATGTTCCTTTATTTTCTGTTATAAACCCAACTATATTCTCATAAGGGCCCCTGTAAAATTGTACCAGTTTTTAATTCTTGCTTGTTTGGTTCTTCATTTTACTTATAACTGAAATTTGTATTATATTTTATTATAAATGACCATTTTGTTTTATTTTATTTTTTTGGAACCAAATGCAGGATATTAATAGCAGCTTACATAATGCATTATGCTACCTCAGAACATTAATATAATGCATTATGCAGCTTTAACCAGACGAATAATTAATAATGAAAAGAATTTTATACCCAAATGATGTCTCTGATGTAAAATTATACAATTTTAGTGTGTGTATGCACGTACATTTTGGAAAAAATAAAGCAAAGCATTATAAATATTCCAAACATTAAATCCTGAAATAAGATTAATATTTTATTTAAATCTCTTCAGTTTTAATCAAAGGATCAAGTAACTGCGCCTTTATACAAAAATAAAAGCAGATCGGTCTTTTTTGAAAGGTGCAGAGGATAGATAAACACATTTTTTGGAAAATTGTTTAAATCAATAGTAAACTTAAATAGTAGTCACTGATTATATATAGTGTTGCTCAAACATAGCTTTGGAAGAGGATAGCAAATTGTGTGTATGTGTTTGTTTTTTTTTTTCCCCAGAATTAAATCTTTTAAATTCTGGATATACACATGGTATTTAATGTTATCAAGCAGGTTCACGAATACTTACAAGAGAGTTACATTTGCTATTGTAAATGTTTTTATGAAATAAACATTTCATGAATTTTTATTTTTGGAGTACACCTTTAGACTACATTAATACTAGTTATCTGTTTGTCTTTAATCAGAGTAATCTTGTTAGCAAGATTCTTCTACAGTTCTCTTTACTAATAATGTTTTCTCTTTCTTTCTTACCACTCAACAAAAAAATGTCTGATTATCACAGAGCACTGTTTTGAGCAAGTAGTCAGAATTGCAAATAGTTTATGTCCCTAGGCTTGCCATTTCTACTAGAAACTGTTTAAATTTGAAATGATGTTTGCATTCCTCAAACATTTTTAAACATCTATGTGCTCTTTATCAGATCAAATCCTCCAGAGAAATCTTTGGAAGAAAAAATATCAAGGTTTTTTTTTAAAATAATTCTGTTTCTCCACATTTAGCTCCCATAGAGTATCATTCATATCTTAACATTAGACAGTTTCAATCTTACACCTGTCAAAAAAAAAAAAATATTCTTTATTTTTTTCAAGTGCAAATATCCAGGAAAACTCTTATGTTATCTTTAGGAAATAGAATCTTCTCACTTTCAGAGTGATTTTTAGATAGCTAAAATACATCTTTTTTTTCAAGAATTAAAACTATTCTAGCATTTCAGATAAACTCTGCTTTTTAAATGATGCATTAAAATAACTTTTATACAAAAAAAACTATAATTATACTAATTATCTTATTTAAAAATGATTTACTTCAAAGAATTGGTTAAATGCACATTTTCATATATCTAAATTATATGATAAGTTCTGATTAACATTAATGATTGCTGTTTATGTCATGTAAAATACTGATAACTACAGAGGCAGTGTTGTTAAAGATGATTTTATTTATCGATCTACTATGCATAGAATGTTTCTATCTGCAAAAAATAAGAAAGCAGCTCTGAACATTTACAGAATTTGTTTAATATTCTTTATTGTTTCCTTGTTTTTCTCACATGAGGTTTTCTTCTTACAATTTTCTTATGCAATTTTTTTTATGAATGAAGGAAAAAATTAAAATAACAATAAAGAAACAGGAAATTTTTAAAATCAATAAAATGAATTTGAAATGTTTAATGCACAGAGAATATTGGTTTGTAACTTGAAATCCTGCTCTTCCAAATATTTGCATAATTTTTTCCTTTTTTTATATTGGAAATTTTATTCTCTGGTTGAAAATGAATATAAGTAATGTTTGAAATATCCCAGAAGAAATATTTAGTTTATATTAAATTTACAAAGTTGTGAGATAGAGAGAAAAAATTCTATTTGTAACTATAACATATGATAAAATAGAATTAGCATTATCATTAAATTCTAAAGCATAACCAGAAATAGATCCAGACCATCTTTCACTGTTTTCCAGATTTTTTTTTAAAATCTAGTTTTCCTGCTTCTAATTAGTTTCATTCCATTCAACTAGAACACAAAAGTTCACACCTTGTCATTTTGGCACATGTAAGTAGGGTCAAAATGTGACATGCAAAATTCAATTTGATTGGCTGACTTACTGAAAATAATGTCACCAATGAAGACAGGTGGTTTGGAGTGTGAAGTTTGTTTGATTTTGGATTTCAAAAGCAGCAAAAATAAATGAAGGTATGTGGGGTTAATTTTAATATTATTATTTATATTCTGTGTAAACTTTACAATCTTGAAATTTACTAAATGAAATACTTAACTGTATTGTGCAGCTCACACGGTTCAATCATTTTAATGAATGGCTTCATCTGTTGCTAAAATATTACTGGAGTACAAACAGACATTATCTATAATTTTTAATGGGAAGTAAATAAAAGTTAAAAAATTAATTTGATAGTATTTATAGCTACATTATTATGCAATGGCAGATTCAGGAATTGTTGAGGGAGAACACCAAATCATCATGTGATTATTATATGGCAAACTGTAAACAGCATTATGAAGTATCTCCATGTGTGGCACGTAGACAGGTCCACACTAGATGGTTTTCTCAAGTTGTTTCATCTAGTAATGGTTACTATGGCCTGTGTGCTCCAATTGGCATTGAAAATTTGGAGTAATGTTTACTATTGCCTGTGGGTGTGTGTGTGTGTGGGGGGGGGGTGTATTGCAGGCCTCCTAGCTAAAAGGAGCAATCATTCAGATGGCCTTCAACTTTGGGTTTGGGACCGAAATTTTTATTGTAAACACTACCATATGGGGCACCATTGCTGAATAGGTGGGCCCCATGTAAGGAACCCATATTGTAGGTTTCCTACTAAAGAGCCATCACACAATGGCCCTCAACTGTGGTTGGGGGTCATAAAGTCACAACTGGCAAACCCTGGGGCTCCACCACAAAATGAAGCTTTATTTTCGGTCCCCATTACCACTCTGAAAATACCAATACACACTTTTAATTACATTTATCATTCATACACCACAAGAAAAAAAACTCAACAAAAAAAAATAAATTGTGTACAGTATATCAAAATATCAGTGGATTAAGCAGTTTTCTTATTATTTTGTTTCTTTTTATTTTTAGTTTCATGCAGCAGTAAATGATTATGACACCAGGATACCTGAAAATATGATGGTCTACCAGAAAGATGCCCAAACAATCAAGGATCAGAGACATTAGGACTTTGGTCACACTAGGGAAGAGAAATACAAATTCTTAACAGATATTTGAAAACAAGATAAACAAATTAACTTCCCAGAGGAGGATAAGTAGGGATAGAGAAAGAAAGATTGTTTAACTATGATGAGTGGCTTCAGCAAAAGCTGTGGTTGACTTACTTTGCTGCATTAGATGGCTTTTTTTCTACCCTGTGTTGTGTTTGGCTGTGAAACAGAAAAAAGTGACAGAAACTGGATAGTCTTCTACACAAATCTATAGACACAGATCTCTGCATCACAGAAATTCAAGGAACATAAATCTAACTCAGATATCCTCAAAACAGCTAAAAGTATGGCAAGTGAATTTAGAAAGTTTATGGAAAACAAGGTTGTCTGCATGCAATGTCAACTAGATCAAGCAAAGGCAAAGAAAATCAAAGAAAACAGGGCCAACCAAGCTAACATCAATTTTGATAAGCATCAAATTGTGTTCGAAACAATTTATCACTTTGAAGCTAGACTTTAGAATTGATGCAAGTGATACAATTTTGAAGGAATAAATTTAGAATGCACTAAGGAATTCAACCTATTGATATAAAAACTATGAGTATGAACTAATTAATATCTTGTTTTACAGACTTTATCTATGATTGCATTTTTCAAGACATTAAAACTACAGGAATGATGGATAGGAAGCCATTCACAAACATTTGGAGCATATTAAAGATCCTGTGCACATTATCTGGAGAATTTGTGAGTGTGAGAGGTCAATTTTTATATGTCAACATCTGGAAATCTACAATGCATTCTTCAATGGAACAAGAGAGGCTAAATGGACTTGTGTTACTTCATTTGCATTTCATCTGGATATTAATGTGCAGCAAGTGATTGAATTATTTGGTCAAACACCCATGCCATTTAACTCTTGTGAATGTTTTAAAAACTGGCTAAATATGACAAACATTACTGTCACAAAATTTATTTATATTTATGTTGTTTATTTAATTAATATTTTTGTTCCTTACACATTCCTTCATTTGTCCATCCTTATTTCACTTATTTTCTTTCAATTTAAGACTAATAACATGGAAGGCTAGATCTATTGATGATAACCTACTAGAAACAATAATCTTTATATATTTTTTTTCTTCTTTATAAACTATGCAAATAAGTAGAAATTTCTTTTATTTAATCAAAGAACTATTGTAAAAAAATTGTAAAAAGGAAGGGAGAGGGGTAAGAATAATTGTTGTTGCTGTTGTTGTTTAAAAGAAAATATTTCCAGTATTTTAATTTCGGACCAACATTTATACTGTAGTATGAACAGGGGCGTAGCTAGCGTTTGTGCCGCCCGGGGCGGTCGTAGAATTTGCCGCCCTCTAAATAACGTAGAATTTCAAAACCTCCAAAAAATTCATTTTTTATTTATTTATTTATTGAAAAAAAGTACTATTAGAAAATAAAAATTATCAAATATATAATGAGAAAATATTGATATTCAATTCAAAATTAATTAGAAGTGACTCACTTCAAGTGAGCAAATTTCTTTTACAGCAAATTTTAGAAAAACTTTCTTCCTTTCAAAAAACTACCATTAAAAATTGAACGAAAAATTCAGGAAAAAAATAATATCTGGAAAAATAGAACGAAAAAATACATTATATATGTAACATACTGTCCTGAACTAAATTTGACAAACGCGCACTCGGACCAAAAAATGCCGCCCCCCAAAACGTGCCGCCCGGGGCGGACTGCCCCTGCCGCCCCCTATTAGCTACGCCCTTGAGTATGATACAACCCTGACTTTATAATGGTCAGTTATATTTGGCTTTAAATTATTGTTATGATTATTACTGTATCAATTTTGGGTCTTTGAAGGATGATAATTTTCATATTAAATATCTCGAAATATAAATGTAAATTATATTATGAGATACTTTCATGTTTTTAGATAATTAAATTTTACAATTAAGAAGATTTTCTAATGATCAAGATAAAACAACATAATGACAGAGCTGCATACATAAAATAATTTTCTCTTCAATAGTCTTTGTAGATGTTATGGTGCTGTCATATATGCTTAATTTGAGAAGTAATTGTTCCATGCAAGTGATCTTAGTTATATTCCAATGAGAATTTCCATTTGCTGTACAAAAACAATAGTCAGTAACACAGGTTTTCTTTCTTCCTTTCTTTCTTTCTTCTACTACAGTAAAAGCTTGTACATGCATGCATGAAGAATCCTTCCAATAATTTAGCAATTGTGAAAGTGTACATATTAGGTTCTCTTTTTATAAATTATTATTATTATGAAAGATGAGATGAAACCTTTGGTTTGGAAAAATATAAAATTTATTGCTATTTGATTGAATTGTTTAACTTATATTGATTACTGCCAGGTGATTATAAATCAATTATCAATACTTATGATTCATAAATTGTGTAAACATTTTAAAAAAATCAAAATTTATAAATTAGGTTTCCTTGGTTGACAACCTTATTTTAGTATTTCATAATCACAACTTGAAACATTATGTATTAGTGCATACAGTTAAATCCATGTTTAAATGCATCCTGCTTTTGAAAAGAAAATTAACCTCAATATCTGTCACAAATATGAATTTTCTTTAAAATAAAAACGACAGCCAAAACATTGGTATATTCATTTAACAAGTGATGAAACAATTTGGAGAATTTGAGAATTAAGTCTGAAAAATGTTATATTTTCTTTAAAAAATGGTCTCATGAACATTCAATTAAGTATATGACTGACTGTGAAACTTTTTTTAAGTAGTAAATTAAATCACAATTTAAGTTTATCTGTTGGAGCATATCTGCAGCATTCTTGCTTGTGTTTAATGGCCACTATTTCCCTGGATGAATAAATTGAAAGAAAACAACTAAAAACTGTTCAACTGTTCAAAGAACATACTTATAGTGTTACTTTTTAAAAAAAATCTTAATAGTGATTGCTTGAATTTATCCTGAATGTTCACATTAAAACCCATAATCATACCAACAAAGCTCGAATGAGTTCCATTAAGAAAGGACTATTACAAAAATTCAACATATAGATTTATTTAAATGTTAATTTACAAAGATACATGTACTTTTAATGACCATGTTCTCTTCTCTTCTAGCATTAAAATACACTACAGCTTTTAAGTAACCAAGATGGTCATGTTTTTAATATGAGACTTTATAAACTTAAAAATGATTACATGTGCATAGCTCCATATTTTGTTCTTCTATTTACTTTTAAAGAAAACAACAAAAATTTGTTTTAAGCTAGTTTATGGAATGCAGAATTATAAATAAAAATGCTGTAGTTTTTGTATGTTCTGATGAAAGTGTTGAGATCACAACTGCAAAAAGAAAATCCTTTCCTTGTATTCTTGAGAACATAGTTTAAGCCATTTGTTCTTTTCATTTTGCTTCACTGACTATCTTCATTGATTAAGCCAAAATAATGATTTATAGTTTCCTGCAGTTTGAAAATTAGACTCATCCCTTGTGGCAGATGTCTTTAAGATTCTAGTGGCTTTACTTCTCTTGATTTTATTTTCTAGGTTAGCGGATAATGGTAAAAAAAAGAGATATTTTATACATGGTTTTAACATAAGAAATGTGTCTTTTTAAAACATATTTCCTAAAAAAATGCTTGTTATATTATCTTCAGTTAGAGAAAAATAAATTAGCTATATTTATTGATTGTTTTTCAGTTTTACTATATCATTTTTCCTTTAGATGAATTTAGCAGATTGGTATTTAAAGCACAAGCTTTTAAGTCTCTTTTTAATGTCCTTATTATAAATGAAGCCCATCTCTTCATAAGACATAACTGTACTAAAATAAGCCAGGATAATGATGGCTGCAACTTTCATCTTTACTACATCTCTAAAGACTAACAACAAAAACACTCAAAAGTCTATCTCTGCATGCCAGTTAATAACTTTCATATTTAATGTAAGATAGTCTTCTAGATATTTATGATGATGAAGTTAAGATGAATTTGAGTTTTAGTTTACAGTAAATAAATATCAGTATACTAATAGGTAGAAGAAAAAGGGCATCCTTTCAGAAGAAAGCCACAATGAACAGATTGATAAAGAAGAGTGAGGGGACCAAATAGAGCCTAGACTAAGCAACAACTTCCACCATGACAAGTGAGCACGATATGCTCTACCAACTCATCAACTAACAGCATTATTTTCTGCAGATCTATAGCACACAACAACAAAAAAGATGTGCTTTAATTAGAAATGCAAAATCTTGGGGCATCTTCCATATTAAATCAAAAGAGAATATGGATAATTTCAAAAGATGATCAATAAAGACTTTATGTTTAGTGCTAAATTTCACAAAAAAATTATATTAGCTTCTTATGCACTCATTTGAGCCTGACTGCAACTAAAATTAATAACACCCCCCCCTTCTGGCACAGATGTATTATTATATCACAAAATTAAACTCTTTAATGAAACATCTGTGCTTGATCACAAAAACTACACATTGTCATAAGAGTAAATTGATATATGCAGACATTAGCACATCTCTTATGATGGGTTAGTTAATATATACATCTATTTCCTGAAATTTATTTATGCTAAAATAAAAAGGAAATTGCACTTCATTTTCATTAGTAATAATGATAGTTTTGTTTAAAGAATTATATAGAATAATAATGGAAAATAAAACATACAGGCTTAAGTTTTTTTTCCTTTAACAAATTAAAATATGATTTAATGTGTAATTACATTCAGGAATTTATACAGTATACATGTTATAAAATGTACTGTAAATTATTGCACAATAGCATTGGTATAAAACTAATTTAAACTAAGTTAAGGTAATAGCATAAGTTAACCATGCTTGTACATATTGTGGTCACATGACACAGCACAACATGAACCAAGCTTGTGGGAAGGCTGTATAAATATCCGTCTCAAGTTTAGTCATCAGTTTACTTAAATAAATGATTATGTTTCACTTAGTGTATATTCATAGGTTTAATTACATGACTCTGTCAAGTAAAGACTGTAGGTAGCAAACCACATGTACATGTAACATGAATGGGTTGGTTCCCTGTTGAGTAATGGACTTGATGTAAAATCACTAGTGCCAAGGCAATGCATGTCCAGATGAAAGATAAATTATTACAAAAGATAAAGGCAAAGGAAGAGAAAGTAATTTAAATCACAAAGTGGTGATTCCCAGGATGCCATATTCTCTAATGAGTTTGTTTGATGCTTCACCTGCATCAAGACAAAGTGACATTTCCACTTTTTTAAGTATTGTTAGTGAAATTTGTTTCTTTTTGTTGTAAGCAATGATAGTTAGTATATGGAATCCAATCATGGGCATCTGCAAGATGGGGAAACTTCCTTCCTCCTGGAAAGTTGATAGTGATAGTGTAATGAGGGCACTATTTTTTGCCTGATTCACCATGCTCACTTGTGCATGGTGAATGGGGCAAGGAATAATGTAATGAGTCTGACTACAGCTGGCTAAAGGCCAAAAAGTCAAAGGCTATGAAGTGAGTAGCAATATAGGAATATACAATATAAGGCAAGGCAGAGTGTGGTATATCAAAATAAATAGCTAAACCATCTGTCTAGTTTTTAGAATCAACCTGAAAGGTTAATTATGAAATGAAGGGGGTGCTAAATGTTTATTATAACTGTGTTTTGATTAGCTAGTTAGTGATCATAGCAGCACTTCTAATTGATTAATCGAACCAAGTGGTAACAACCACTTTCAGATCCAACAAAGCTATAAAAATTGGCAAAGAAATCCCCACTCAATAGCCAAACAACTCAGTGAAGTCAAAATCAAGTCAAGTATGGTTTACATTTGTATTTGTTTCAGATATTTTGTTAATCCTCATTTTTCAAAAATGGATATCAGAAAGTTTTTAGCAAAGCAGAAATTAGAAACACCAGAGAAGGAAGCAGGAGGAGGCAGCAAAAAACTTACGAACAAAGCTGCAGTATCTCTGGTCCAGATTCAACAACAGCAGTTAAATGTGATCAACCCAATCATTCTGATGACATTGGATTGCATGTTAATTTGTATATAAAAACAATGGACAAACTTAAATACAATCTACTTGTAAAACATAACTCATCTCTTGAGAATTATGATTTCAAAAAGATGCAGAAGGAGCATGGAATTTCCATCATTTGGATAAATCAATATTCACCATGGCTTAGTTATTCCCACACCTAAAAACAGTAATTTATACGTATTGTACAATTATCCCACAGCTAGTTAGTTCAACATGGAACACGGAGTCATCACCACAGCACCTTTTACAAGGCATAAAGACTTTCATGCAAGTGCAAAAAGTATTATTCTTACTACTTTGCACAGAAAGGCACAGGCGGAAGCAACTAACTTTGTAGCCATCAGGAATGAACCAGAAATTAACAATGCGTGTCAATTGGACGTTGAACAAAACTGTAAAGTATTATATCCAATGTTGTTGTTGACCATTCTATTTTGTCATACACAACATCGCTTTACCAGCTCGAGGAAGCAAAAAGAGAAATGTTCAGAGCTTGTTTAATTATACTATAAGTGCTCTACAATGGCAGGAAAGGAAAGAGGCATGCAAGCTATAGTATAACAAGTATCCAAAAGCTATGTTTGTTATTGTGCTGCTCATAAACTCAATCTGGTTGTGCATGACTTGAATTGTGCATGTGAGATATGCAATACAATTGGTACAATCAAAGTTATCATAAAATTTTTTTGAGAGTTCAAAGTGATGTCTTTTCCCAAATGTGCCACTACTCTCTGAAACATGTAAACACACAAATTTTTTATTAGTTAAGCATACTGGCCACAACAGCTTCAGGTAAAACACAGCAAGATGCACACCAATTAGAATCTGCTTCAACTACAGTGATGTTTATTTTTTGTCTGATTGTAATTTTCAGGTATTCCTAGAATCAGTAACACAAGCCCTCCAAGCTGTTGATCTTGTAAAAGTGCATGATCATGTTCAGGAGCTTGTTAGTGTGTTTCATGAAAACCAACGAAAAGCAGAACAATTCAACAAACCTTTGTTAAAATTCAACAGTTATTGAATGATCTGTTGCCAGAAAATGTAGACAACAAACATTTCAATTTTATGCTGGTGGCTCAATTGTGGAAGAATATTTTCATCAAACATTGTTTATACCATATTTGGTCTCAATCATTTCATCACTAGAGAGCTGGTTTGCTGCCGAAAATAAACAAAATTTGTCTTTTTTTGCCTTCATCCTATACAAATGGTGCACATTGGATGTGGAGAATTCAAAAACCAAATTGTGAAAATAAATTAAGTGTACAAAATTGAAAGCTTGGAAACTGAAGCTATCACCTGGTTTGAGATATGGTCCAAGAAGAGGGAACAATGTGTTTGCAAATAACAAAAAAATGACTCATTCATTTGTTAGAGTACACTGATCTATTCCCTTTCATTCATCAAGCAACTCATATTGCTCTAACATTACCAGTAACAACCCGCACAGCAGAAAGGTCGTTTAGCACAATGAGAAGAGTGAAAACATGGCATAGAGCAAAAGTTACAAGCTAACAAGCACAAATTTATCCAAAAAGCAATGGATAAATTTGGACCTGACCAGAGGCATTTACAATTTGTATTGAACAAAAATCTATTTTTTTTTTTGTTTCTTTATTGTGCACTCTGATGGAACAGCTCAATAGTAAAGGAAGCATATTAATGTCAAAAAATTAATTAAATTTTAAAAAATTCTGAATTCATCACAATAAATATTTCTAAGTAAAATAATTATTAACCCAAATCAAATACCTTTAATAGGAAAAAACAAACAAATTAATATATTTTTTAATGTTAGTATGCTTTCATCGCTAGGCACATTCCCCGCACTTGATACAATTTTGTCAATGTTCCTTCCCCCTGTAATTTATCCTGCCGGCACACATGAATCCAATGGTCGCTTCTTGCAGATTATGGTCAATAAATTTCTATGATTATTGAACACAAAAGGGTAGTAGTGCTGCTACATGCTGAGTGTGTTTAAGAGTTTGTTTCACATGGCTAAAGACATGGCCAGCCCCTGGTGTGCACTGCAGCCAATTTTGAAACTATAAAGCACCAAATTCAAATCTTAACCAGTCAGTAGCTTTCATTTCTTAAAACTGGCATTTTCAGTAAAAGAGTATTTCATTAAAATGGGATTTTGCTGTACTAATTTAGAACTTAATAATAGTAAGTTTATATTAATAGTGGGAACTGTTTTCAACTTTGACAACTGTTTCTTTATTTTAATTGGTCACTCATGTGCTGAAGGTTTACAGCTTATTACAAAACCTGGCAGATCAGTAACCAGGGTGTTAGCACGTTGTATTTAGTGTTTATTCAAAAACTAAACCTCAAAACAAGGAAACTAAATATTTTTAAGATATTAAATTGGTTTTAATAAGTATAACCATTAATATGAGCAAAATTAGTAATTCATCTATTAGAAAAACAAATTGTTTTATTTATTTAGATAGTAATAGTTCAATTTTAGTATTAAAAAAAAATTGTCATTGAAAGAATCTCAGAATTTTTCTGAATTAAACATTAAATATTTAGTATAGTTTAAAAAAATGAAAAAAATATTACCTGCACCTAAATACAAATTTATATATGCCTATCTAATCAGATTTGCTGCTACAGCCAAGCCAAGACATCTTCATTGTCTAGATAACTCCCTATAGTTAGATACAATATAGTTGTGGTAGGACTTATTTCCTATAGTACTATTCTATTCTTCACATAATTTATTTTGAACAAAATTTAATTGTCGCATCATAAAACAGAATTTAAAAAAAATTATTAATAACTTCTATGCAGTGAATGTATGTTTTTAAATTCAGCTTTTAGTGCAATGGTAGTGTTGCTTTGGTTTAGAAGCAGAGAGGCATTGTACAACAATCCTACCACTTCCAGTTAAAAAAAAAAACAGTTATCAATAGGATTTTTTAATTGGTGTCCAGTCACTATTAACAACAAATAATGGTAATTTATTGTACTTATCCAGAACAGTTACTAACTGTTAAAATTTGTAAACAATTCAACTAATTAATAATCACATCCAAAGTGCTTGTTAAATGTCAGCAAATCTAAACCAAACAAGTTAGTCAAGAAATATTCAAAAACTTATATCATATTGTTTATTCTAATATTTTAGTCTCTCTGCTGAATATTCTATCTATTAACTGCAAAATAATGTGGAATAACCCATACTGAACTCATTAAATGTTTAATGTTTTTATTTAAACAAGGACTCTTCATTAATATGACAACAGAAACCATTTTCTTTTAACAGAAGCATGTATGAACCTAAAGCAGTTTGTCATCATCCATTTCAACATAAATGTAGACATGATATTTTATTTTGTTTTTGTTTCAAACCACTGGAGAATTGTGCTAAATAATGCCCTAATGGTTGTTTTTATTTTCAGACTATCATACTGATTAAGTATTTTAATGCATCAATGACATTTACGTGGCTAAATTGAGCAGTTTCTCATGGTTACATACTGAACTTATGTCTGTAAAGTTGATGACTAAAAATTTTGTTGCATTATTTTTTTTTACAGCTAGATAGTCTCATCTACATAAAGGAACATCACTGGACAAAAAGTAATCTCTACTTTATCTTCAGTGACTGAATATAAAGAACTAAAAGGCCATCTGGAATATTATTTGCTATCTTTATATTTAATGTCAAATATCTCAAAGAGATTCTTTTGCTTCTTTGTCAGGATGTCTTTTCATCCAAGGAATAAGATATGCCTACAGAAGTGCTACATATATATTTCTACAGATTTACCATTTTCATCCCTTGGATAACTAACTGGTGCCGCTGAAGGCATTAATTTTTTTATTTTTCTATTTTATCTTTTAAAATTTTATTTAATTCTGGGCAAGCTTCCTAAGAAAAGAGAAACCCCTTAAAAATCTCACTAAAATAGTGTTAATGACAGTAAATGTAATTGTTTTATTGCTAATACAACCTGGGGGGAAATATGCTGTAAAGAAATTCTTAGTTTTACTATTAAAATTGGTATAATGAAAATTGAATTGTAAATCAAGTTAAACTGAATGCTGTTAAAATTAACAAAGAAGTTACAGTTATCAGCTGGTCTCATTAGCTTTTCATTTCTGTACATTTTCAGAGCAGATAATGCACCAATATGTAAGAGTTGTTAGTCTTACACACGCAATATCTTATTTTATCAATTCTTATTTTCTGTCGCTGTAGAAGAGATAATTGCTAAACATAATGATGAAAAAATATGGTGGTCTGTCTGTGATCATTATTTTTTTAAATAACATCTTTTGCAAGCTGAATATTAATGTTCATCATTAAATATTTGACCAGCTGCATTGTTGCTTGATCTGATGGCAGTAATTAATCTATTTTAGACATTTTTGCTGAGGCTGATACACCAATAACTGCACTATTCCACGTGTAGATTTATTTATATCTACTACTACAGTATGATTTTCTTTATTTTCACCCTGCTGGTCTGTTTAGAGACAATTATTGACAATTGCTGGGAAAGAAATTTTTGTTATTAAGGTTATAGACTTAATTTACTGAAGCTATTGGATATTTGCTTTCATTTATGTGAAATGTCATGTCATTTAAGTTACATAAGAAAATAAAAATATTGTAATCATTCATTGATACAAATCCATAATTCATGCACAAATTTTGTTATAAATCGATTTAAGAAAAGTAGAAACACTAACTAAAACAGAAACAAATAAACAGGTTTTATATATTATTTTGTACATTAATTTTTAATGTAGCTCTAATATTCAGTAACTAATCATGGTTAATACGCATTCAGAAAAACAAAAAGTTGTTTTTTGAGTTAATGCAAAATCTGTTTATCTGCACTAGGTATCCTTAAGCAATATTTGTAAAATTGATGAAATTTGAATAATACGGTAATACCAGGTGACCATAAAGTTACTTCTTGCAGTTGGTTTCTTATGAGTCCTTAATAGAAAAAGTGTGAATTTGTGAATACACAGGGGATCACAGAGAATGTGCTCCCAAAACTTGCAGATTTTGCCACTGGGGATACATACTACTTACTTTATGTGAGGTCAAGTATAACAAAAAATAAAACCTGAATTACAAACCACAATTTTACTGAAACAAAAATTTATTAATATTTTGATGAACTGGTATAACCTGTTACAGTAAGTGTTCACTATATCCACTGCTATTCTTATTAATAGCTTCCACATGATATATAACTGCATAGAACTACTTTCGATTAGGATCACAAGGATGTGTCACTAAATGCTGGTCTTAAGATCAGCAGGCATGGTAAACCACTGTTTCAGATAGCACCATAACTAGAAATTTACAGCACTATTATGGAAAAACACCATGCATTATGCAATCTTCTTAAAGGGCATCTCTGCAGGCAAAATGACAGAAGTTTTATATACAGACAAAAAATTCCTCAGAGATGATATCACAGGTTAAGTGGCACCCCACATGGCAAAATGTGCAAAAACTGGGAATGGGTTGTCCATTACCTTGCATATTCACACTTACTTCTGTTAATGTGTGTTATTGTTTGGGAGTTACAAATAAATAACTGCAGAAAGTAACTTTATTGTCACCTGGTACATTTTTTGCTTAGTCATCCTGTTTTCTTATTGCCACATTACGATCTGCTTTAATAAGGAACAATTCCATGAAAATAGCATTTCATAGTTGTAGAAGTTTGTATGGATATTATATAATAATTTATCAATAACTAAATGGGGGAAATTGCAAACTGATACCATTTATTCAAATAATGATCATGTGTCATCAGTATAATCTTTGTTGCTTGTTTATTTGTATCCTCCCTGACAGTATTGGAAAAGATAAAATAATGAAGGCATTCACAGACATTTTTCTTTTTTATCAACCAGTGATGCAAAGATATCAAAATTCTAAAGACTATTCAAAGTAAATCCAAACATCACTGACATCATTAAGAAAAGCTGAATAGTTTGACACTGCCAATATTTAAAATGTCATTTAGAAATGCACAAGTCAAAATATAAATAAAGAAAAGAGAAAAAAAGCTAATTCTGTAAAAGAAAAACTTTTGAGAGGACAATAATTATTATGCACTTGAGTATAAGCATCTTTGTACTATATCAGTCTCTCAAAGGCACTCTTTGCACCTGCTTTGGTTTCCATATTATTACTTTGCAGTTTACAAGATGCTGCATCTACATCATCAACTGTTTTCTCATTAATCAATAGGAAAGATTTCAGCAGCAGATATGGGTACTATGTCAGAAGTACAAGGATGTTGGGAAAAAGTCACTTTTTATTTTGAACAATTTTTTAAAAACCCTGATCCAAACAATAGCATAAACTAAAAATGTAGGTAATGCATATCACTAAAAAAGAAATCAAGAAATTTTTTTGAAAAACTATTTTTTCAATGCTTACAAATTTCATAATTACTGTTATATGACAATGTGTAATGGTATATTGATAATAATATGGTTGTCATTAGCTTGTTCCCTATTTCACTCAATTAGTAGCATAGACCAGGCCCTCGAACATTAGCCAAGTAAGGTAAAGAAGTGTATGGTACCAGAAACAATGGCTTTTTCAACCAACCTAATGACAGAACCTACTAGCATTCAACTGTTTCACTATGGGGAAAAAACTACAGTACCTGGGGGAGAATAGTACAAAAGAACAGTAGAAATCATGCCATGAGAGATATACAAAACTGTAGGCAACCTACTACCCATATATGATAGGCCAACTTGATTAGTGCTTGCTTGCCCTTTGGAAAGAGGGGATCCTTAATGAAATTGATTCAATGGAAAGTGTTCAAATTTCTATTAGTTTAAAAGACACAAGTTTTAGCAAAAAATACAAAATTGGTGATAGTTCTGAATTATTTCCACTAAAATTATTTGAAATTCACATGTTCTATAGCAGCAGTTTTGCTATCACAACATTTAAAATTCTCACAGATTTACTGTGCAGAAAGACTAAGGTTATTTATATTCTTTCATTGCCTTACATGTACATTTTTAAACTTTTGCATGAGGCATTCTTAAGAAATTTAATCATTTTTCTGAAATTAGTATTTAAAATGCCAATGTTTGCAGTATTGTCCTGAAAAAAAAGGTTTATTTAGGAGACTTGTGTAATTTAGTTATATATTATATATCAGTACTCAATCACTATAAGCAAACTAGTTTTTCCAGGTGGTGTTGTCATGTAATTTTTAAATGGCCATCTTTGGTTTTGAGGGATGACCATTATTATTATATATATATAGTGTTTGTCAAAATTATTTTACCCCTTTGAAAAACATTAATAATATGAAATTCTAATAATGTTTAGGATAGATTTGCTTCAGTATAGATTAAATGATTATAAAAATTATATATGTGCTATCATTAGCTATGGAGTTTAAGGCATAGAATTGAAATAACCCTGATTTGTTCAAAATTGGAGTTACAAAGAATTGAACAGTGCTTTATTTTAATTGTGTTACAGAATATGCAAATAAGGAAAACGAAAATTTTGCTTGTTTTACTCACATTACATATTAACTGCTATACAATGAACAGTGGTTGAGGGAAATGCCTTAAACAGGAATGATCAGGAGGCAAATTTTCTACAGAGGACAGGCTGAGGATTATCCATGTGCCCAAGAACAGGAAGAATGAAATCTGGAGAAAGCATAGACAGGACAACATTAGAATCAGTCATTGATTCATACCGTACATCAAGAAGTTCCAAAATCAACTGGCAAAGCTTAAAGGACCAAGAAGAACAAGAACTGGATTATTGAATTGTGGTAAACTCTCCTCTTCACCAATGAGTACAAGTTTGGACTGTTTGACACCAAGCGAAGAGATTTTGTATAGAAGGCAAGAGAAAACTAAACTGAAACTTAGATACCCTTTCTGTTAAATAGTTGGGGTTGGGAATTATCAGTATCAAGAGCTACATTTGTTATGGTGTGGTCTATTATGGAATTCTTATTCACCATATTATCCCTAGTAAAATGATTGGAAGGGGCTATACACAATCTGAGAACAATAACCAGAAGGGTCATAAAAAGTGTCTTAACAATAATGAAGTGGCTTACCATGAGCTTTGATCTAAATACTGCCAAGAATATTTGGGACAACATAGATAAAAATTTTAAACAAGTCATGGGTGTCACCAATAAAGCAACATTGTGGAAATTGCTGGATTCAAACTTTATCAGATCACTTACTGAGATTGACAGAGCAATGTGCTACAGTATTTCACAATAAGGGATAACTCAGTGACAGTTATTTGCAGAGATTTTCATTACATACCTACTAACATATTTCAATTAACTATAAAGATACTTTTAAAAATTATATTACATTTGATTTTGCTTTTTCTTTTTACTAATAGATCACTACATTAGACAAATGTCAGAAGATCATAGAAACTATGAGCAAGTATGGTGAGGAAGTGATGTTATTTAGGCCCAATGTTGGAAAGAAATCTTTACCATGCTCTATGATTTATTGATTTCAATTTTCTTTACATATGCTTGAGAAAGACAAGAAAATGAAAACACACAAAATCATGTATATGCTGTATATGATAAGGAAAAACAAAATAAAATAAAAAGTTCAAAGAAATATTCTGTAGCAAAAAAAAAAACTTCCTATGGTAACTACTATAAATCGTCGAAGATGCATTCATACTGAAATTTCTTATTAATTACCAAAATTAATGATGTAAAGGACCTTTTAAAAGGTCTGTTTATACATAATAAAATAGTTACACTCATCCTTGCCAGCATAATACAAAGCTATTTCAAAGAATATGCTTTTATTTAAAACTAAGATGTTGTACATGGAAATAAAGACATGAATGTAAAGTTCAATGTCTGGTAGAAGCTTCCTGTGTGTCCACCAAAAACCAGATGTAATTAGGTATGGAAATGATTGGATTCTGTATTAAAACCTGATCCAGATTATCCCATGTGTGGGTGAGTATAACCTTCAGTTGATTTAAATTATATAGATATGGATGAGTTGATCACAGTTTCCCCATCATGATGTTCCCAAAAGTATTCAATAGGCTTCATATCTGGGATCTTTAAAATCTAGAGAAGAATCTGGAGGCCACATCATGTCTTCCATACAGTGCTTGTAATGGTAGAAGATTAGCGTAAAAGCTATCTATGCAGTGTGCTGTGTTGTGTTGAGTCAATTTCTGATTAGTATGAAGTTCATTTTTTGGTATTGTGCTACTTGACACCTAAGCATGACCATCAGCTATAGAAAATCAAACTGAAGGATTTCTCCATATCTATATTTGTCCACTTGAACTACTTTTGATATTTTTGTCACATGAAATGACTATTCCTATCCCTAGTCTACCTTTTATAGATGATGTGTTGATAGATATTTGGGTCTAATCCACAATTTTACTGATTCAAATTATTCTGGAAGGAATGCGTTTAGCAATAAATTATAATTTACTAAAATTAAAATTAACCTAAAAAGAAGCATTATAGTCATTTGTATTGAAAATAATAAAATTTGCATTTTACATTGATGTGTTATGAAAAAATCAGTATTTGACATTGAGAAAAGTTTTATGAATAATGTTTTCAGCATCTGCAATAATTTTCAAGATAGAATAACCATTATAGGATAATATAAAGTCTGCACAATTAGATAATGGATAAATTATTTTAATATATAAAAGAATTTGTTACATGTTTATGGTTGAGTTATAGACAAGAGAGAAATATGAACAGATTATTTCCTAGACTTTTCATTGTTTCTGGTTTCTGTAAAGTTGCTCTCAATTATCAATTTGAGGAAACATTCTGATGCAAAAATGCCTTTTTTATGGCTTTGTCCCTACACAGACCTTTTTTAGTATGCATATTTATTGACATTTCAAATATAGTATTAACATGTTCCAACTCCACAGAATATACTAGAGTAAATAATAAATATACTGCTTCAAATCAGAGGTGCTAAAGATTATCAAACGCAGTTCTACATTTGTGTGTGCTATGGGCAGAAATCTAAATATTTGTAAAAAAATCTCAGATAAACATTACAAATTAGCATTTCATCAGCAACAATGTCATCCACTTATGTTTTTGTAAATAAATGCTGATTGTTTTGAGGCAATATTGTCAGCTAATCAAAAACTATAAATATATGGATATATCTATTTGGAAAACCTATACAATTAAGAAATTTAATGTTAATTTAGATAAAAATCTACAAGTTTAAAAGAAGAATGTGTAATAATTCACAAGACACTGTGAGTGAAATAACTTTAAAATATGAGTTATAATAAAAACAAACAATAGGAATATTAGAATATGCTAAAAACTCATTTTTTAATAATGTTGACAAAAAATTCACCATAACCAATTAGAAAATTGACAAGGAAAATTACCATACATGCTTCATATTTTCTTTTACAGAAAAAATTCACTTCATCCTAATAAACAGTTATTTCTTAAAATGTGTCTGTGTGCACCAGCATGCATATATGAAAAAAAAACAATCTTAATATTTAACATACTAATGGTTATTAATAAGATGTGAAGTAACTTATGAGCTTAATAAATTTATTTTATATCAAATACTCTATTCTCTCAAAATGTTTTAAAATGAATTTTTAGAAAATATATATAAATGCATTTTTCTTATATATATGTTAACCAAAATTGTCAGTGGTGGAAATGAAAAGTTGATGGATCAGAGACAGTTTGACTGAGAGGATGGAGCAAATCTGTCAAAAAAAAAAAAAAAAAACTAGATCAACAACAAAAAAAATGGTTTAGTAAATTATTCACCTTTTATAAATTAGGTACTTTTGTTTTTTTTTTAAATTATGCAACAATGTGAAAATGGAAAAAATAAATTCATTAAACAAAACTACATAAAAAAACATCAGAGCTGTTTAATATTATGAAGTCATTATTTTAAAAGAAAAATATTTGGAGCATATAGAAAAAGAAACAAAATCACAAAATTTTTTTAAATACACATGAATAACTACCATTATCTTTTTTTCTGATACAGCACACATAAATACTTCAATATGTATGATAGTGACCAGCTTGGTGTCACCAGAAGTGATGGTTGGTTGGATGAAAGACAGTGCACACAGTGTTATTGGCTTCATCTGTGCAAGAAAATATAGATATTATCTGACAAAGGCAGTCTGAAAGGAATTCACAATAGCATAAATGGAGTGATCAGACCAGCTGTCAGAAAGGCTACTCCCATCAGGTCATGAGATGGCATTCTTATCATTTCAGGAGAGAAACAGATGAATAGAAGGGTGGAGCATTACTACAATATTTACTTGCACAAAACTGATGTCTTTAAGAATGTTATAAACTCCATATTGTAGCAAGAGATTCTTGATGAGGTAAACACATAATCAACACCTCTTGAACTAGAGAAGGCCATCAACTTCATGGCATCAAACAAAGCAACAAGAAATAATAACTGACTTTTGTATGATTTAAATATGGAAGGAACACAATACCTTAATACTTGTATGATGTTCTGTTTTATTGCTAGAGAAATGCAAGGCTACAGGAGATGCATGATGTTTAGGTCATCACACATTACAAAACAAAGAATGACTAAAATGACTACAAGAACTATAGAGGCATCTCTTTTCTCAATGTCACTGAAAAAGCCTTTGCTTGTGTAATCTTTATGTGGCTACAGCCATTGGCTGAAAGAATCTACCCTGAATGTCCAGTGTGGTTTCCATGCTGAGCATTTTATTATGAACATGGTGTTTGTGCTCAAATAACCACAAGAAAAATGTGAAGAAAAGCATAAGTCTCTTTATTTGGCATTTATATATCTAATGAAGGCCTTTGATTTTATTAGAAGGGACTCTTCAAGCTTCTTGAGATCAACTGTCCACAAAAGCTTCTTAGGCTAATTCAGTCATTCCACAAAGAGATTAGGGTAACTGAGTTCTAAGTATGATGGTTTGGGTACAGACAGCTTTATGATATGGAATGGCATTAGCTGTATCATAGCACCTACACTATTTGGCATATCTTTCACACCTGCTACACAATGCTGTCCCTTCAGGTGAGCATGATTTACACTCCACAAGAACTTTCAGATGGAAGGCTCTTTAAAATCACCTGGTTCAGAGCAAAGACAAATGCATCTTAATAAGAGTTACTCTATACTGATGATGCTGTATCCATTGTACATAACAAAGCTGTAAAGGCTATTGAGGACATTCTTAGCTGCCTGTGATCAGTGGCGGATTAACCTAGTAGCAAAAGTAGCATATGCTACGGGCCCCACATTTTTGGGGGCCCCAGCAACATTGGCAATAAGGATTTGATATATTTTGATTTAGATAGAAGCAGGGAGCTTGGTGGACCTCAGCATTTCTGAATAGTGAACACCCCTTTGCTATGTGTGGTGGATTAATCCTATATTATATAGATATATTTTTATAACTACTAAAATAGAGCTTATATATTAAAAAAAGAAGAAAATTTTTTTCAATCAATAACAAGGTTTAACAGTTTGCCTTTATTATAATTAATATTCATTCTCACAAAAGAAGCTTATTAAGTGAAAATTCCTCAAACAATATTAAATGAATGAAATCTATATCTCCAAAACCATATACATATGTGTCTTGTATTTCAATAATATTATCCATAAGGGCTTAAGAAAGATACAGACATACATGAAAAAAAGCAAACTTTAATGGAAGAAGCATATATTTTTTCCTTTTCTTTCATTAATACTTTTCCAAAATTACGATACCTTCAGAAACCATATTTACTTAATATAATGCATTTTTATATATTATTCCAGGAAACATTTTCTTAAACTTTATCGCCATGTACATAATTGCTCTTTAAATCAAATGATATCTTGAATTCATGAAAAATAACAATAGAAAATCTATAATAATTTTAAATATATACTGGAATATTGACTCCCATATGGTTAAATCAAATAAGTAACTGTAATATATCTAGCACAGGTGAACGAATAGAGTTAAATGAGTTTTACCACCTTATAAATCAAATCTTATCAAATCATATCTGGAAGATCTGGAAGAAAGTCTTGGTGAAGAATTTGTGCAGTTTACTGAACTGTTGAAAACTGATCTTGCTTCTCATATTGGTGCCAAACAAGGCCTTGTAGAGTTACAGTTGTACCATTTGATAACTGACAATTCTTTGGAGTCTTGTTTTCCAAATGTAGAAAATGCATTGCGCATCTATTTGTCACTTATGATTACCAACTGCAGTGGAGAACGCTCATTTTCAAAACTGAAAAGGATTAAAAATGAACTAAGGAGCACCATTGGTCAAAACAGATTGAACAATCTCACTCTAATGAGCATTGAACATGAACTTCTGCGTGAAATAGACATTTCCAGTATCATCAACAAATTTACTCATTCTAAATCTAGAAAGTGTAACTTTTAAATCGTAGTTTTGTTATTTTTTGACAAAATTGAATTACTTTATATGCAAATAAATAATTTATGTTTTAATATTTATGTGCATTTTTTTTAATTTAGGGGCCCCTTTATAACATATGCTACAGGCCCAGCACTAGCTTAATCTGGCCCTGCCTGTGATGTGATGGTATAGCCATCAACCACAAGATGGTAATTATGGTGCATGGAACAACAGCTCCAATGGTTTCACTCATTGATAAGGTCATCAGAAAAATTTTCTGCCTTAGCTCTACAATTGCATAAAACTATGTTGGATAAGGAACTTGATGCATGCACCAGAAAAGCAGCTTCTACTTTTGGTACATTGGTGAAGCATGTTTGAAAGAACCCCTAGCTTACCTTGAACACCGTAGTTCAAGTTTACCAAACATGTATTATCATTTCTCTACTTTATGGGAACAAAAATTGGACAACATATGCTAGACATGAGAGATGACTGAACAGTTTCCACCTTTGTTGCCTACATCTAATTTGGAGATGGTGACAAGATAAACATGATAACTGATACTCAGGTGCTTATAAGAACAGGATGCCATGCTTGGTCATGTGTGTCACATAAAAGATCATTGCATTTCTAAAGTTGTTTGCTATGGCAAGCTTTTAAATGCTTCTGCTGCAAGAAAGATATTAGGCCATTTTCTATCAACATTGACAAATGAGAAGCAATAGCCAATGGTTGGCTATTATGGAGGTTAGTGATCCTTCGTGGCATGGTTCATGTGAATAAAGATTAGATCTTTGGGGTTGGATTTTCTTTCAAAATTTTCCTATTTTTTCTGTCCAAAGGAATTTAAAACTTTACTGACAAGTGCATATTTTCAAATAAAAAGCATTGATGTTCAATTAATATGAATTTTATTGTACAGATATTTGTATATATATATTGTTTTCTTTTCAGTGAGTGGATTGTAGAAATATGCTCTGTAAGCATCTTTTTGTAATGTATAAACAATCCAAAATTAATATTTCCATATGTAAACAGCATGTAATTAGCCAAATATTAGATATATGGTTAATTTGTTAATGGGAGCAAATAATGAAGAATAAAATAAGCACGACTCAAACAGAAAAAAAAAATACTTAGACATACAGACAATCTTTTTACAAAGAAGGTCAAGTTGTGCATTAGTACACAGTTATTGACAGATGATGTGTAATTGGATTTATGCATGATGTTGCTTTTATCTTTCCGAAATTTCAGTAATTTTAACAGTTTACAATTAATTCTTTGCTTTACTTTGAGGTATTTGAGAAAAAGATTTTAACCTTACCTGATTAGAATGATTATTATCTATCTGGAAGAAATAATTGGTTTTCTTACAGATTTATAAAGGCAAAAAAGACAGAGTATTTCAGGTCAGACTTATTTACTAATACATCATATTTAATATTATATTGACATACAATCTCATGTGTAGTACATGCAATCATTGTGTGAATACTAGTTACTAGTGCATTAAAGAAAAGAAATTTACCAAAAATGGTCTTTGAAAATGTTAAAAACCATTCATATTTTTAAAAGTGTATTTTGACAGTTCATACAAAAAGTATGAGGAAAACTGTATATTTAATTAAAATTAGTAGTAGTAATATTTGATTGTTAATTAGGATCTTGAAATGTTTCGGTCCATGCTATTTATTATGTTTTCTAAGGTTTTATGTAATAAGTAGCAACATTCCATTATATTTTTTTCCATGTACAAGCTAAATTTCTCAATGCAAAATTTTATACAGATCTGTTATTCATTATTATACATTTTTCTTGAATAATACTAAGCTGCAAACATTTGTAAAAGTAAAATATATACCTTTGTTCTACCGTTATTTCCAGACAGAAAGAAAATGTGTTAGATATTCTTCAAAGAAAAAACTGGACAACAGCCAAATGGGGTAGACTCTTCTTGTCTGTGTGTTAGACTCATCCTATACTCTGTGAACTTGAACAGACTCATGATGTTAAATGCCATAGTAACTACATCCCAGAGAAATAATTTGAAAGAGCTTTTTTCAAATAAAGCATATCTCTGCTTTGATATTTCAGTTTAGAAATTGCGTTTTCAATAAACTTGTTAAACTTTCTGATAACCCTACTGAAACATAAGAGAAATGCATAAAATAAAGGGGTTTTGATCTTTGGCAGTATGATGATGACAGAGTGCAGCATGAAATTCCTATTCTTTGTTGAATGTCAAGTATGTGTAGTATTAATTTTCTCAGGCTGTGAAGATAGGTTTTAAAAAATTTATAGGTGAGATGATCTTTTGAATATGAAGAGTTGATCTTAAATATCTTTATTCTAAAAAACATAGAAGCATGTTATTTATTGTAGCATAAATTATTTTCTAATCTATTTGGCAAAGAATTCCAGAAACCAATTACTTAATAAAATATAATAAGTTGGCTGCAGGGAATTAATTCAAAATTATGCAGATAATTTAAAAGAGAAATTCATCTGATTGAAACAATGCAAAATGTTACACATAAAGAAAAAATAATATTAACATATAATTTATTTTTCACCAAATCACAACAAATTTTTTTCTGATGATACTTTTTAAAATTTATAATCTATACTTGTAATCAGTGATACCATATATATGTGTGTGTGTGTGCATTAAATGTAAAATTCTCATTAATATAATATGCATGTTTAGAAATAAAAATACTAAAATAACAGTAAAAACGATTATGTAGTAAATAATTAAACAGGATATTTCAAACTATACCTTAGTTAAAAACTTTATTCAGACAGAAGATTAGAAAACAGTGTCTTGTATATATGTATTAGAAAGAATTGAAAAAGTGAACAATGAAAATGTAAATTTAAGGACAATTTTTTTTAAAAAAAAAACTGGTTTTACTATCACTCAAAATTCAGATGTTTCATAAATAAAGAATCTTCATTCTGCAGTTTAAGTTTCATTTTCATCAGCCATTAGAATAGGTCAACAATTCCAGTTCAAGGACCACATTCTTCTCCAGGAAAAAAAATAACAATATGTATATATATATATTTCTTATCTGTCTGTAATTACCTATGACTTTCTTGAGATATTACAAATATATATATAAACTGACTTCTGACATTAAATGGAAGTTTCATAGTATAATAAAGAAATATAAAAATGTCTAATCTATTGTCAAGAGTAAATCAGTCAGTCAAGTTTGACTGAAGCTTTTTTTAAAAAATGCATGGGTACAAGAATTCCTTACACTTTTTAAAGTGCCTATCTCATAATCTCATCAAACAATAAATGTGGCATCCTGATAAAATGTGTGCTTTGTCTTAAAATAACAGAAATATGTGAAACATTTAACTGATAAATTTGAGAAATTAAGAAAAAAACATTTAGAAACTTTAAATACTCAAAAACAAAAAAAAATTAAATATATTTACATGTTGCTCAGTAATGAATTAATAGTATTTGCATATAAGTATTAGATAGTTATTTTTAAGTTTATGATATATGAGGTATAATAAAATTTTTAGATGAACTGATTTAAAATATTTAAATATTTTTTAAAGATGCTCAGAATTTAAAAACCATAACTAATTATGCATGACAACTGCACTGTGTAAACCAGCTCTCCTAATGCTCTGTTTTAATTAGTGTGTTAATAATATACATCTTCAGACAGTAGCTTTTTTAAACTTCCAGAAAAGTAAAAACTATAATTTTTTTTCATTTTTGATATCTCAATATGTAATTTTTTCTAAATGTATAAATGGTTTTACAAAATTTAACTTCAACATTCTTGTTATTTATTCCAGAAAAAGGAACTAAACAGCTTGAAAAACAAAACAACCAAAAACTCTATACAATTTGTTCATTTGTGCTCATAACTCTGTTATTGCTGGCAATTGTCATAACATTTGGGCTAAATCCGGCACTGGTAGGTTCAGGAAAGCAGTGATGCTAGTGGCTGCCCAGATCCTCTCCCTTAGTAGTACTTTTGTAGTTGCACAGAATGGATGACATAGCAAATTTTCCTACTAGAACTATTCATTTTCATCTGTTGGAGAAAACTAGAGGACCTGGAAGAAGCCTGCATAGCTATCTGGCTGGTGAGAAAGATCAGCAGAAACCATGACGGGGAGGCACACCAAACTGAGTCAATCCCCACAGGAATCAAACTCCGATTCTCTAGTGTACTGCTGGACTACCATGACACCTTAGCTACATTTAATATAAACTTCTAGCTGAATATATTTTACTTTTCCAGAAATCTATCGCTGTAGCATAATTATTTTTTGGTCACCACTCAATCCTCTCCTCTCAGTTATTTTTCATGGTTCATTATCTTTCTTTATTGCATTAGTCTATAATCTTCTTGCTGATGTGTAGTACAGAAACCACATAATTAACCAGGCTGATCAAACCTATATAGAACAACAAGGTAAATTTATCTTTCCCTTGAGAAAGCCAAATTGAAATTTCTTCAATTTGGATCTCTGAGGAACAAAAAAAAAAATGTTTTTTTCCATTTAAGATAGATCTAGTCCTAGTAATGCTGATCAAGAAAACTAATAACAGGAAATTTGGAAGGACCAAGATATGGCAGGTTCTTCCCCCCCCCCCAACATATGATTTATGTGAATCTTGAAAAAATTAATTTAAATATCACTCAATTTCTTGCTTTATTTTTTTAATTAATGTTCTGTTGAATGCTGACTTTGAGTTGCACATAAACAAAAAATTTTTTCACATTTTTAAAATTTTTTTTAAAATGAATGAGTTTTTGTTTTTACACATTTATCACTTATTTCTTAATAAAATATAAACATTTTTATATTCTGATGGTCTCAGTGATTTTAGCCATAGTTAGTTCTAATTATGAGTAAAAACATGTCAGCTTCCATAGTTGATAAAATACAATTTAATTCTTGAAAAAATAAGTGATGCTAATAAAGGCTGGAAGTATTTATTTGCATTTCATATTTTTGTAAAGTAGTCATTTTAACATTTTGCTTGCCATTTATAAATATTTAGTATTGCAAAAGAAAAGGAGGTGCAGAAAAGATACAAATGCATACAATGAATAGTCTGTGGTACATTATCTAATTAGACGAACAAGGATTCAGATTAACTGGAGTTTCATCTCCACACAGTATATGGAATAGTGGCAAATCATTCATTTTCTTTCCAAAATTTTGTAATATTTGTCATTTTCTTGAAGGAGGATAGCCAGCAGAATTAAGCTTATTTAGTTCAAAAAAGGTTTCTGAGATGAGACAGAATTATTGAGTTGAAGTGAATTAAAAGCTTTACGATGAAAACAATTTATACATTTATTCTAATAGTAGTCAAAGAATGAATATTCCTATAAAAATTTGCCTTAGTTAAGTACTTCAAAAAAGGTATTTCCTTTCAATGCATTAAAATAAATCATTTAATATATAGTATTTTATGTATACCATGCAATTAAACAAAAGTAAAAGATACAGTTGAAACAATATTTATTTAAAAGGACTGCCCAAATAAAGATAAATTTGTTGGTTAAGCTGTTTTCGCTAGGCAAAAACACGATAAGTGAGTTGGTGATTAGCAAAAATAAAAATAGATCACTAAATTCACAATGTTGACTGACTAGGTATCAGTGTCTATAGCCTTCAAAAAGATTGCCTTTAATTATAGTATTAAATCAAAAAATGTTACAGCATGATATAAAAAAAAAACCTACAGCTTGTCTATAACCCGCACACATACACTGACTTATTTTTTCCTTTGTGATTTATATCCCAGATGACCACCACCAGTAAGATGTATTTTTATTTGCAATGAAGCACCCAACATTATGAAATCCAGGTGGCAGAAATACAATATGAATTTGTTGCCAGAAGCATGTACATAAATCAGATTCTCCAGTATTTCATGTGTTCTTTTGCAAATGCTTCCTGTAAGTCCTTTTTAAATCAATCAAACTTATTTCAAATTTTTTATGCCTGCTGTATTTACAACAGCAAATTATCTTATTCTTATTTATTTTGCTGTAGCTGTTCAAATTAACTCATTTTTATTTCTATTCATTACCAAGATCTATAATTTGAATGTTCTATATAATATTTAGGTCAATAAAAACTGAGTAATGCAGTTTCCTTTATAGTGAACAGATAAATTTGATTAACCCTTGCATAAGAAAACAAAGTGATTAAGTTAATGGAAACTCTGTTGGTAAAAAAAATTATCCTTCTGTTTTAATAACTAAATATCCAGATTACTGACTTTCTCTTATAATACAAACTCCACAACTGACATTAACTTGAGTGATTGCAGCTTTAACATGGTACATGAAAATAGATAATTAAAAAAAACCAAAACTAACAATTTTAATTAGAAAATTCAATTTACCTAATAGTCACACAAAAAATTGCTTGATGTTTTAGAGATATGACAACTCTTAAGACTGGTATTATACCCACAAGCAAAAAAAATATATGACAAATATATGGATAAATGCACACCAGATTATAGCCAGTAATTCGTCTATGTCAGTTGTGATATATGTATGATATTCTACTTATGCAATAATATATGTTAAAACGTTTTTTTTTCTTGTCTATCTCCATTTAATTATATTTAAGCTTAACTAAAATAGAGAAAATTTGACTTTTACTTTCCAAACTACTACATTTAGTTTTTTTATTTGCATGTGAAACCAAGGCAAAAAAAAAAAAAGTGGTTAAGTATTTCTTTATATCAAAATGTATTTAGAAATGTTTAATTGTAGAACAACTAAGACAGAAAACTATTGTTTGCATAGAATTATGAAAAATTATTGCTTTGGTACATCTATTTTATTTTTCATTTATGTGTAGAGCCAAGGAGCCATTCTGCAGTGAAAACTCTTTGATTTATTCTGTTTAAATTTTGGTTTGTACAGTTTGTAAATTATAGCAAAATAGTTGAGTTAATAACTGTTTCTCAGGGTGAAGTGTGTTTGTTCTCATTGCAAGTAGTTTGCATTTAAATAAAACATTTATAAATCTATTCATTTTTTATTGGTGTCAAGAATGGAAAGATATTAATGAACTGGAATCCAATACATCAAGTACACAGTGTTGAGGTCAACAATATCTGTACCCTTTTTAACTGTGAGGACAGTATACATATGCTAAAAAGTAACATGATAACAGTTAGTTAGTGTTAACCAAATCAGTAACATCCAAGAACTTAGCAACCAACCAACAGGTCGTGGGTTTAATACCAGCTCAAGACTTGAACATTCCAAAGATAGAAACCCCTATTACAAAAAGATCTGCTGCAGAAATAATAGCATTTGATCCTGAAAGGCAGGTTCATTAGTTAAGCCTGAACTAATCCACTGTTTGTTGCCATTGTTTACTGAAACATTTTTTGATGAGATCTATAGAAAGAGTTTGCCAAACCATTTTTATGTCAGAATAGAAAGAAAAAATGGAAGATTGGATTTTATACATGATTGTTAGTTTAAAAATGACCAAAGTAAAAAATGTAGGTGCATACATTGATAAAGAGTATGTATATGGATAGTGTGATATAGATTGTACAAATATATTGAGAAAATGTTTGTTCACAATTCATAATTGACCATAAAGTTTGGCATATAGAGTTTATTTGTGCAATATCTGACATTGTTGATGCATTTACTGATGTCATAATGACAATGAATAATCACCACTTACCATAAAGCCACTTGACTCTTAATAATGTATATTGCCACCTATGGCTTATGATAGTATATTTTTCTCTTCTTTCAAGGCTTAATGAAATTCTAGAATGGTTCCAGGAACATGTGGTTGATGTCCAATGTGCCTGCAGAGCTCATCCCAGACATATTATATGCAGATTTAGGTTGAGGAAATGAATAGGCCATAGAAGACATTGGATACTTTTTCTTGAAGATGGTTTATGACTATTCTTTTGCAATGGGCTCTTACATTTTTGTTCATGAAAATGAATTGATTACAGTTCCATCAGAGAATTTTCCCACTTTTGTGGTTATGTGACATAGCACCCCAGACTAGAAAACCACCAAAAAGGTCTTTTCCCAACATGTTACATAGGGTCAGCATAACATTGATTTGGTTCCCACCAAACACAAAATGACCATCACCAAAGGTTGAATTTATTTCCCTCAGACAAAAGAACATGGCTTTACTCTGCCAAAGTTCAATGTAATTAGTCCTAGCCCACTTCAATCTTACCCTACATGTGCTGGTGTTAGGGCTGTATAGAATACTAAATGTTTAGGGTGAAGATTAGCCATGTGTAGCCAATTTCATGTAGGCAGAGATTTGGGTCTCACAGATCTGCAATAATTTGGTCTGGATGAAACATACTGAGACAATGTAGATACCTTGAGCAGATATGTAATGTAACAGTTATGGAGAAGTACTAGTAGGGCACTCCCTGCCAGATCTCATCAACTGATTGGGTTTTTCTGTACATCTGCAAAAGTCAGTTGATAACAACCCTGTGTTACACCAAATTCAGCAGCTATATTTGGCTGTTTACTTCTGGTCTTTAGTCTAGCAATAGTTAGGAGCACTGCTTGTTGATTATTCATTGAAGTGCCATATTTTTAATGTTCAGTAACTTCATTACTGTATATGAACATTTGTAACAGGTTATATACCAAATTTAACTACTGTTTTTCAAATTTGGAACAGCCACATGCAGCACTTGAAGCAATGGTATTTTTACATAACAAACCTTGGGTTAAAAAAGAGTTAAATGATCATACAAAACCTACAATGGCAGAGGCGACAGTAAATTTTTGTACCAGAAGTTACAAAGAAAGTATCCCTTTATTATTTTGTTGAGTGAATTAGAAATGACAAAGTCACTGTTTGAAAGATTTAAACAGAGATAATTCTGTATATCTTATCAAGTTAAAAGTGCAGCTGATTGAAGATAATTCTAAAAAATATAAGCTGATTAATAATAGTATCTTTTATTTATTTACTATCAGCAGGCTATTCAAATGAAGTAAACCTGCTTGTCCAGTTTAGATCTAGATTGGCTGAAGACTTTTAAAATGAGAGAAAACTACAATTTCCCACAATGCTACTGCATTACTCGGTGCACTTAACTGACCTAAAAACAGTTATAACCACAAGTCTTAAATGTTTGTTTCTTCTGGAAATGTCATTGAAGATGGCAGATTTCTTGCTGTGGAAGATGTACTCTTTTTAAGATCTGGTACCCAGTTCAAATGTTATCCTTTTATTGGCTATAAAGCTCATTTCTCAGAGCACAGGAATCTCTCTTTCCTATATAACTTAGTCTTAGCATACACTGGGCAAAACCACATATTTCTCTCATCAGCACAGCATTTTCATCTAGTCATGTTCATCAGACAGTGTCATTTGATATTAAACAGTGAAGTATACTTAGAAATAACTATTATTTACAAAAAAAAGAACAAGGTTGTTAATAGTTTTTTTATACATTTTTCGTTGCAGACTTGTGCACAGGTTTTAGTATTATTAACTGTGTAAAAATTGAGAACTAATTATAACCAATACTCAAATCTTTACTACCTTACTACAACATAATTTTAAAAAAGCATGCAAATAGATGGCAAAACAATCACAATGAGTTTTTGGTACACTGGAAAAATTGCTGGCTACTCTAGCTTATCAGTATTCTGTTGGCCCACTTTCCTATTGTTTGATATTAAAACACCCCTGTAATGTTTTGAGCAAGTGCTCCTGTTTGCAAAGCTGTAATATATTTTGAAATACAGGTACAGAATTGCATATCAACAACATCCAGTAATGACCAAGCAGGAGTGAAAATCTCCTTAAGTGTGAACATGGGTTTGTAGTGGAATATGTTTAGAGTATTTGCAAGCCTTTCTACACAACCAAATTCCTTGTTTTGAAAGGATCTGGCATCGGGGTGCTGCTTTTGGTTTTTTAGTTAATGACCTGAACTTATTTATTGTCAGTCTGCCTTGTGGTAGCAGTGTCCTTGCTTCCTTTTCCCATGGTAGTGCTGTTTTAATTGCAGTTTTCTATTGCTTTTGTGTTCCTAGACTATTAGTAGATTCCAGAGTTTCTGTTGTTTTTAGCAACCATACTGCTCACCCCACAAAAAAAGTCTGGTCACTGTCGATTTGTGTGGTACTATAGCAACAGTTTGTACAAATATTATGCTACCTAGCAGGATAATAATCTTTTAAAGTTTAATAGCACAGCACAAATTAAATTAAAGCTAGAAGAAAATAATAGTCACATAGAAAACTGGAAAATCACTATTTGAGATAAAAGTATAACTTGCCCAATAAAATAAATTCCATTTTAATTTTTATCCTCCAGGAAAGTGAGTTCCTCAATCTCTACTATGCTTAATGTTACCAGAAAGACAATGGCCAGATTTATTTATCTAAAGTAATGAATATCAAGAGCACTTATTAACAAAACTGACAATAAAGAAAGTAAGGAGTAAATCCAGCTACGTCATGAAAAAATAAGAAATAATCTACATAAACTTAAATTTCACTTTTAAGATATAATAGCAAAAGTACTGGATAAAAGAGTGAAAGAACTCAAATATTTTTGGTGCTAAATATAATTTACAAGAAATGTTATTGATTTAGATTAACAAGTTTAATTCTAAAAGGAATTCCAAATGATAAAAAATTTTGAAGATCCAATAATAATAATAATAATAATATAATAATAATAATAATAATAATGGAAATTTGCACTACTTGAATCTTATTATACTGATTAGCCTTAATATTCAGGATAATAAAAAATTTCATAAAGACAAAATATCAATAATAATAATTTAGATAAAATGAAGACAAATTTGCAATGCCTGAATCTTGCTACATTATATAGTTTTTATTATTCAGAATGCTAAAAGAGTTTCAAAAAGGTATGTTATTATCATCATCATTATTATTATTATTATTATTATTATTATTATTATTATTATTATTATTACAACAACAACAATAACAGTAATATTTTTAAAAAATGAAGAGCAGTTTGCAATTACAGGATATGGTCTATTAGTATTACAATTTTTTTTGACTATCAGATAGAAAATGTAGTAGGTGAATGTTCTGAGCCATTTACTCTATAGATGGCTTTGGACTGTAATGAGAGTTTGTCACAGTTATGCATTAAAAAACAATGAATTTAGCAAGTCACAATGGGAACTATCATTACAAGGTTGCAAGTTTAAGATTGTAGAGCACAGTGGAGAGTTATCAACTAATGAAACAGACTATTATTGTCAAAAGAATATAATGCATTTTGTGATGTACTAGCTGTTAGAATAGACATGGCTTAATGTCTCATAAATCCTTAGGCAAATAACACCTTGTTGACTCTTTTCTCATAAAAATTAAATAATTATTTACAGGCATTGGATTATCTGAGAGTTGGCATTGTTTGTTCACCAAAATCTTTTACTTAACCAGTATGTAACTTATCAAAAAGTATACAACTATAACCAGCCTGTTTTATACAAATTTTTAATGAAAGGATCCCTTATTTATTATGACCACACTAAAAACTGCATGTTATTGGACTTTCAAAGGCATATTTATTATTTTTAGAAGCTTTTACAATGCCAAACAATGTATCATCAAGTCAAATTACATATACAACAATGTTTAAAGATTCAGTGCCAACAATAACAAAACAGGTTAACCACACAAAATATTTAGCCTGCTTTACTTTTGTAATCATCTTTTCTGGTTCTTTATCTTGCCTGAAGAAAATCAACAAAATTGAGTCACACTCTAGCTTTTGAATAACTGACCTGCTCATTTTGTCTTTCATTCACAAATAATCTATCATATTCTGTTACTTTTTCTTTGTATTACTGAAGAAAAGAATTTGAAATTTGTTGTCATAGAAGTTTAAATAAAGATACAGTACTTTCTCCATTATGTACATTTGTTTGTTTTTTTCGATGCATAACTTACTTGTAACTTAGTATTTGTTTTTCAGCATCAATAGCTGCTTGGAAAAATATTACATATGAAAGATGGGTTTGTTACATGTGATTTTGTTGGTAGATTACTGAACAAAAAGATACTATTGCACTGCGAGTGAAAAGTAAAATGTTGTCAAATAATTAATCCTACTTGAATAAAGAACAAAATTATAATCACTTAAGATTGTGCCGTGTTTTGTTCTTATTATATTTATAGACAAAATAAATAAATAAATGAATTTAGAAACAGAATTTTTTGTTTCTAGTCATCAGCATTGAAGGATATCTTCATGGATAATAAACAAACTAAACAAAGAAAAAACAAGCAAACAAACTGTATTATAAAATAATTAATTACAATATGCAAAATAAATAAAACTATTAAGGCCTTTAACATTTTTTTTTAACTTTAAACAGTTTTTACATGCACCTGGTCAGGCAAATCTGTGCAAAGTATGTGAAAGAAAACCATCTGTAAAATAGTAAGGCAGTAGAATTAAAAGATGTGCAAAAATGACTTTCTTGTTTTTAAATAGCTGACTTGTTTTTCTCCATTTTCTTTCTATTTTTTTTTGTTTTTGCTACCACCAGTAACATAAAAAAATGTGCTTTACCCTAATGATCCTAAAGATTGACTGTGTCATTCTAGTTTGTGAATCTGCTTTATAAATTAATGCCTCTGGCTGCCATTCAAGCACCTGGAGTCACTGGGCTTAATTTATTTTAGATCTGTCTGGGCTCCAGCTGTTAACAAAGGTTTATTGAATTGCTGTGTTTGTGACCAGGTAACAATGACAGGGAGAGCAATTATCCAAGCTGTCATTCAGGCTCACCTTTGTCACTGCTGCTCACTGAAGCATAAGAGCTTGTTTTCTCATGTGATATGGCTATTTCTCAGTTGTTGCACCTAATAACTAGGAATTATACAGGTACATATTTAATCATTTTTTATTTAATTTTAGCAATAAATTTTATTTTTTTTTATAAAAGAACCATTTTGACATCTTAGATGTAACAGACAAACAAACAACAAATACCTTTAGAAATAATTTCATTAAACTGAAGCCACAAGATTGATTTTCTTATAACTTAGTCTTATATTAACAATAAACATAACTATTTAATTTATAATAGTGTTAATTAAAAATTTTACATATCAATTCATGATTTGGCATTTTATATTAATAAAATATTATTTATATAAAATACCTTTGTTATTGTATAATATAATTGTTTGCTCTTCAGATTATTTAAATTATCAATTATTTGTAACTATTGTGTGTTTATGTAATAAATTTGTTTTTAAAATTCAGTTAATTTTTCTATTACTAATAACTAATTTACATTGGTTATGATGGACAAAATTTGTATGCAGAAATCTTTTAGATATTTCTTTTCTCTTACAGTATTGTGACAATAAATGACATGCTTATGTTGTTTATCTGAAGATTAAAACAGTGTTGTAAATACAATTTTAAAGAAATTTACAATTTAGACACTGCTAGTTATCCAGTCTTAGCTAAACTATCATTAGCAATCTATTTGCATATACAGGAGTGTAAGCAGATATTTCCAAAAGAGAATGCTTTCCAATGAATCTAATATTATTAATCCACAAAATATAAAGCTGCAAAATATGCACTGGAGTTGCTTTTCTTCATAAAAAGTTCTATACTTTACATGCATTTAAGTTCTTTTATTATTAATTTGCTTATTGTGAACATCTGCTTATTATGAACAAGTTTACAGGTTCCCAGTGAGTAAAGTTCACTTAATATGAATAGGTGCTATTCATGATTTCTCTGGTATAGAAATCAGATTCTTTACTTGTAATCAAATTTTAAAATTATTTTTAGTTTTTGGTTTCACAAGTTTTAAGTTAACTGTCTTGTTATAGTCATGTCACTGTCATCTTATTGCTCTCATGCCATTGCCACATGCTATGACTATGTACAGTGCTAGTGAATTGAGAAAAACAAATGAAAAATTTCTTAAAAAAAAACAAACAAAGGAAATGAATGTATTTAACTGATGATCCAACATGAAATTATCACTTTTTTGAATGGCAAATGTTGTAATCAAGTTTAGCTTGCAGAAATGTTTGGAGTTTGTCACAGTATGATTTCTGAAGTATACTTTAAAAAGAGAGAGGAGATAAAATGCATTTAGAATGGTGACTTTAGAAACTGGAGGATTATCAGAACAAGTCTTTTGGAAAAGGGGTAGCAAATCACTAAAGAGAAAGGTCTTCATGACAATCAGCAAGCATAAGTTAACTTGGAGTAAATAAAATGATGGAAAAAGAAATCTCATTCAATCTTGTACAAAAAATTAAGTGGAAAGCAAATAATCTAACAAAGACAACAGATGAATGGCTGGGGAAAAAAGTTTACCTGCCTTGCTGCACAATTATGCTAAGAACAAATTTTTTTTAATGTAGACAAATTTGGACTGTTTTAGAAGCTGCTCTCCAATGGTATAAAAATGAATGAAACTAATGGTTGTCCATTATTTTGAATTAATACAGAAATTTTTTTTTTAAAAAAGTGTCATGTAATAATGCAGGGAATCATCAAAGGAACAGAGCTTTCCAATCTATGAAATTTCTGTCATACAGTTTTCAAGACTGAAAGAATGTTATATTCCCTTTGGTAATGTGACAATAAATAAACAGCTTGCACCTTTACATGGTTGTTGCCTACTCCAGCAATACATTCCTTCAAAGCCTGGCAAATATGAAATAAAAATACAGAGACTGTGCAACAGGAAACCTGTTATGCATGGAATGTGAAGATTTATTATGGTAAAGAAAGTTATAATTTACTGGAAAAGAACCAAGGACAAAGACTGGTTAATGATTTTGTGCTATGGATGAAAAAAAAGATGGAAGCAGCAAACTATTGCGATGAGGTGATTTACTGCAAAAGGGAACAGCAATTGTTGGAACCCTTCACAAAATCAATCAATTACCCAGATGACTTACTGAAGACATGACTATGAAAAGTTCTCTTCAAAGTTTGCTTTTACAGCCTTGTGTACTCTTGTTCCCTGCTGTTTAAAATAAGACCAAATATCTTCTTGCTGAGCAGCATACATTCATAGCCAGAAATTGATCACTCTAATTGACGTGAAAAAGTCACAAGTCATTCCACATTACAATGCTACAAAAGTTAGAGTAGATACACTTGACCAGATGGTTTTAACATACTTTATGAAAAGAATGACATGCAGATGGCCAGTTGCCATTTTTCACAATAAAATCAATGCAAACTGCATAAACAGATATATTATTTGGCTATCTTTGAATAAGGAATGGCAACAAAAAGAAAATCATAAGTGAGGGCTTTTTCTCATTAATTTTGGAATAGAGTTAGAGATAATGCTGTCGCCCTTTGTCTGGAGAAGCTCAATGGTCCAAGTTTGAAACATCAACAATGTACGATTTGTCTCAGAAATGCTGACAGAAAAACAAGAAGTAGTGTATAAAATGTCTCCAATAGACACTTACTAATACTATACACAAAATGCTAACTGATGATTGGATGTAATTCTTGCATCTTTGACTCCAGAATTCTTTGTGCAATATTTTTACATAAAATAAATATTAATCTTACAATTTTTTTACATCTTTTATTAAAAAAAAAATTTTTTTAAAGAAAATTTTTCTTATAAATACGATGGGGTCAGTCTGGCCCCAGAGGTACTCAGTTTAAATAAAATTCTGTGGTACTCAAGGGTAACTGTGCCTCCAGTTGTTATTCATCCAATGTCTTTGCTTTATAAAAACAGGAATGTCATCATTACCTGTTCTATCTACATGGTACCCCAAGGCTGACCATTACTTTAGTTTGTTCCTTTCAGCACTTGACTTGTGATCTTTCCTCTGTGGCAGCATTCATTGCATAATTTTGTTCATTCAGGCATGTTTTTAGTATCCTGCTTGTTTGGCCAATGTTCATATTTCAATTTACCAAACGTATACAGTACCAATGGTACTAAGAAATACTTTCTAGATTAGGTCTGTTATTTGATTTCTTTCTACAACACATAATACCCAGATTTTTTCATAATTTCATACCTCCCCTTCCTGTGCCTCTGATATATATTCAACTGGCAATGTTTTATTTATATTTTTAATAGCTAGATTAAACAGGTTGTTTCATACAGAACAAGTTACAATCAATACAAACGTATGATCAGTTACATCAAATAGGTATTGTTTTCTCCCAGTTATTCTGAGGTTTCTGAAGTAGCTTTAATTAGTGAAGCAATTAGGTATTTCTAAACATCTTGAAAATGAAGCTTTCAGCATATGATAGCATTCTTACACATAGTCAGAGAGGTTTCATTAACATTAATTTTCTCAAATTTTTTACTTAATATTGCATTCAAAATGTGTTTACAGATTTCCCTACTCATTAATGTAGGCTAAACTACTAACATCTTGAAACCATTTGCTGAAGGTCAAATATTTTCAGTGACTACATTGGTGTTTCATAATTCTAGCAATTTAACTTCTACACAGCATATATATGACATGTTTCTGTTCATACATTTTACCCCCTTTTAGGAAGTCATGCTTTTGTGAAAGTGGAATGATCAATCATACAAATACTTTTCAACAAATAAATTTATCTGCACTCAGTTTGGGGTCTATGTGGTGTCTAGCCAGATGGTGACATTTTTTTTTTTCTGTACCAGTCTGTACTGCATGGGTTTTCTTAATGCACTCCATTTTCTTTTTGTGGGTCCTTCATTTGGAATGACTGCCAAGTGTCAAGGATCTTGCTTCTCAAGCTTCTGCTTGCTAGTGTAATCATCATCAGCAGTTTATATGCAAGTTGTATGACAACTATGGAAAATGCTTATATATAATCTTAAAAAAAAAACACCACCATAGATTTTTTTTAAGTTATTGTTAGTTATTTCGTGTATCCTCTCTATAATACACATTTTGTTAACATTTTTATTTAAGTTTAAAACAAAAACAGATTTCAAAACTGAAATATTATCTCATGCACTACTGTTTAGGTAACTCATGTATTTGCTACCAGTTTGCCACCAATGACTTGGGGTGTAAAATGATTGTAAATGTACAGCTGATAAAAGCATTTTTTCTCAATTATGTTATCCTGCCTGTTTTGTTCACATGCAACAGATAATTAATTACTAAAATTTTAAAAATTGTATATGAAAGTAGTTTATGTACCTATAAAAACTGTTCCATTGTTTTCTTTTTAGGTTTGAAGTGAGAAGAAATAAGGTAAGTTACAAAATTAATTATTCAAAATCTGAAAATACAGTATAGAAAAGTGGCAAGTCTAGTAAGATTGAGTGATTATAGACTAGAGCATGCCACACACACACACAAATGATACAAACCAGATGGAACATGATTTTACTTTAAACATTAAACACACCACAGTACCCAAGATCCTACCTTTATTATTTGTAAACCACTTAAATATTAAATAATTTTCCTGCTCGAAAGGATGGATGTACCCGACTTGTTGAGATAACTGTATTCAGTAACATCTTTGGTGAGCCTATTACTTTAATTTGTCGAAAAAAAAAGGAAAAAAAAAAAACAAACTGGTGGTAGGAAATTTAAGAACCAGCAAAAAAAATAATCAAAATTTCATGCCATGTAATATACAATACCGAACATGAGCTACTAACAACCAGACATTTTTAGCATATCTCATAAACTGTTCTTGTGCTCTTTTTAGATGCAGCATGCAGGTTTTAAGTAGGTTTCCATATTTTTCTGAATATTCCTGATATTATTTTATCTAGCACAATTGTATTTAAAGATGGTGCAGGGCCAGGTCTTTTTTCAGAAATCTCCCCCTCCCTATTTATCATGGAGAAAGGTTTGATGATTCTATACAGTTGTACAGAAATGAGGATCCACGAATTCCATTTGCTGTGATAGTTGGGTTCTGTAGAGACAGAACTAAAGTGTTAAGGTTGATGAGGCCATAGAAAATTGTGGTGACATCCTGTTGAAGTAAATAGCTGAAACTCAGATTCCTTTCCCCTATGGATTTGCTCCAGTCATTGCAAAAGGGACAATATCTTTTAAACCCCCAAAATACCCACCAGAAACATGTTTACATCAGAGAATGGCATACTAAACTACAACCACATGCATTACACACATTTCTTATCTCTTTCTTTGATAAAGTTTCATATTTTTCATTGCAGTATTAAAAGAAATTAATTGGAAAAATCTTTTGTAAGCATAGGTGTATAACTTTTCTAATACACTGCTTTTTTCTCATTAGTCTTCTACCTGCGTATTTTTCTGCAGTCTTACACAAGTTATAACAAGTTATGGATGTATCGATTTTTCCACTTTACGGTTTGACCTCCTTTTGTTTACTCTAAATTACATACATATATATACACAAACATTCTTAAAGTTAGAATTTATTTTTTTTATTCTGAAATCCAATGATTTTTTAAAAAATATTCAAGCAAAAGTTTATTTTGAATTTTAAAGCAATTCAAAGCAGAGAATACCCATGAAAGAGAAAAACAAATATCCACACAAACATTTCTATAGTTTGATATTTCTTATGATTTATTTTTCTTTTTTTTTTGCTGAAGATAAGTATCTTCATAACTATTCTGACTTTGTCATTTATTTTTTATTGGTACCATTGTGTTGTTATATATATATGATTGTCTTTGGAAAGTATTCTTTTAGTGAATGGTACTTTAATATAATTTTACCAAAATATAGATCTGCTTCCCTTCTGTTAATTCACCATGCAAATATTGTGCCACAAGAAAATCTATTTCTACTTTAATCCCAGAGTCATATGACCAGCTATTAATCTTTTCTTCTGTATGAACGATCACAGTAAAATGGCTAGTATGCTTTAATCTGTAATCTGCAGCTATAACTACTATCAATCAATAGCCTTGTGAATGGCAGGTCTTATAATCAGGAGTCTGATAATGATGACTTCTTTGAAAAACTGAAAATGTTTGATGATTCATTCCCAAACTCACATCTATGGCTTTGCATTCCCCAAATCATTTTACAAAATTCATTCAGTACAAAGATTTTAGTGAGGTGTTAGTAATTTAAATATACTAAAAGATTTATCTTTGCTTGGAAAGTTGTAATTATCCATGTGTGATCTCTGCTTATAATAACAGAGTATCTCTATTCAGTTATTATGTAGTGAATACCAAATAGAAAACCAGCAGCACTATAAAAGTACATTTTATCTCTTGGAAAATGTATCCCATATATTAAAACTCAAGAAATTTTAAAAATAAAGCATTAAAGATAAGAAAAACAAATGTGATCATTTTGAAAGCACTCATATAAAAATATTATTATTATATGTGATACAATAATAAAAATACGAAATAAAAATCTATCAATTTTTTGTTTCTTGAAGATGCGTTTGGTATACTGCATAACAAATACAGAAAAAGATTAGATACGTGTAAGTGAAAAATTAGTCAATGTCCATTAGTAGGTGTAGACATTAGGTTGTTTAGAAAAATTTGTGAAGCTAAACCGTAACATATTTAAATGTCAATTTTGCCTATCATATAATGTTGCCTATAACTCATCATTAAGTGAATATTTGAATTAAATTCAAACTGAAAATTACACAAATATACTAATTAGATGGTAAGCTCTGTTCTAGTGTCAGTTCGCATAAATCTAATCCTTGAAAGGCCAAGTAAATAGGATATAATGTATTATAATGTCCTGCCATATTAATTTGCCAATCCACATAAAAGTGTCTGACTTTAATTTACATATTTCAGATGTGATTATGTATCTATTAGACATCTACATGAGCAGATAACCAGTGTGTATTATCAACATGCTAAAAACAGCTTGCAATATTTCTTCATTTACCTGCTGTTGTGCTATAGGCCACTCGAAGTATGGCCATAATCAACAACAGATTGTCAAAGATATATTTTATTGTAAAGTTCACATAGGCAAGTTTCATTGCTCAGGTAAAGTTACATGAAAGACCTTCAAAGACAATAAAACTGGGTCATTATTTACCATCTGCAATCACCATCAAGATTTTCTTGCTGACATCTTCCAAGCAAACAGAAATACTTCAAAGAATGGTAAAATGTATTCTCCACTAATTAGCTACAGAGGCTTAATGTTTTTTTTTGACTAGAGGAATTGAGCCATTCAACTTCTTTCCCTTGGTACCCCAAAGCTCTGATATAAATCCAACTGAGCTGGATTGTTAAGAGCAATCTGAACGCGTAATACATAACCTCTTATTGCCAAACATCTTAGAGACTCTTCATGATACAAAAGGTGCCTTGACCAAGTACTAACAAAGAATTTTACTTTGTCTTTATTTGCCATTCTCTGCAACAAACCAACATACTATACATAATAACAATAGGTGGACAAATTATCATGGGAGACCACTTTATTTTATTCCATTGTTATTTATGTTGTTTATGGTCATACTATAAAATTATCTACTGATCATTCGCTTAACCCTTACCAAGTCATAAGCTTCTTGCCATTGATTTTCATTGATGTCAGGATGTGCATAAAATCAGATTTTTTCTGATTAATTGACAATATTTTATCAACATAATAACCTCAGTAAGACTAGCACTTTGTAGAAATTTTTGCCAGTTTATTCATAGATAGTAAATTATAAAAGCAGACATCTGTTTATAATTTATTTTAAATAAAATTATATACAAATAAATCTCTTTTTATTCTATTGCTCTTTTCTGTATGTGATATAGTCTCATAATTGTATAATTGATTTCTTTTCTAAGATGTATTATTCTTTAAAAAAAAAAAAAAACTACCCAATTTTTCTAGCTAAGAAACTCCCAAAGATTCACAAACTGCAAAGCAGAATAAATTCAGACTTCTCCACCTTTCGTTAAACTTTTTCTTTTTAATATTAAGCAATGAGAACATTATTTATTTTTAAATTCCTACTCAAATTTTATTTGTGTCTACTATTTCTTTAAAAAATATTAAGTTTTACTTCTAATTGCTTTGAAACTAAAATGTTTGCTTTATTTAGACTTTAGCACAGATAACCACCAACAAATTTTTGCTTTCCTGCTTCATTTCCAGTAAAATCGTGCTTGAGAACAGGCCACAGAGTGAAAATAGAGGCACTTCACATTTTGGGAAATCTATTTTAACTTGGAAGTTGAGTTTATAAATGAAAGATACACACAGTAATTGGCCAATTTTTTTAGCATTTCACTTTCTTACATTTAGATGAGTTTAAAAAAATTAGTAGTTAAAAAAAGCTTAAAATAATGGACCAGTTACATAGGCTTTTGTTCAAATGTCATTAAATAAGACCATTTAAAATGTATTTTAAGAAAGACATTTTTGTTAAAATGTTGATATCAATCACTGTAAGGAGTAAATGTTTTATTGATTCTTATCCTTTCTTTGTAGGTTACTGAAAATATTTTAATCTACTGTACTCATACACTGATAAAGGAACCAAAATGAATGTCACTAAAATTATATCTACTTTCTTGATAAAATAAATGAATTTGATCCTAACAATTATTGATGATTGGCTAGCCTTCTAAATAAGAATGAGGGAAGGCATACATTCTAATATTATTAACAAAATTCTGATTTTCATATTAATTAAGTTTGAGTAAAAAAAAAGGGAAAATGAAACAAAATATTTTAACAATTTATGACCTAGCATTTAAGCTATCCTTTAAAAAAAAATTAGTGCAACACCTTGTACAATATATCCAAATAATATCAGTAGAAAATGACAATTTTTATGAGAGAGTTAGTTGAAATACGTTGGATCATTATATAAAATGTATTTTAAAAGAAAATTTGAAAGTATATTAGTGACATTTATATGAGTGAAGAAAGAGAAGTTTTTAATCAATCTAATGCAGATAAATTGTGTTCTCTTAAGCAACTTTGTGATTTCAATCTATTTCATTTCTTTTTGCATAAGTCACAATAAACAGAAATCAGTTTCTTTTCTAATGTTTTTTTTTGCAATAAAAGCACTGGACACCACAATCAGATCAGCTTTGTTTGTTGTTGATGATTTCTTTCTTTTTTAAATCTGCACCTAACAAGAATGAGTATGGATTTGCACTAATATATTGGTATTTGGGAACTCTGTATTGACAAGTAACAGTGAGCAAAGCAAACATTCCTTTTGTTGTTTCTGCTTTCAAAAACATTGCTAAAATTTAATTAAATTTTATAGTAATTGAATAATTTGATAATCAACATTTTGGCTATTAATTATTTTTTGCTAGCAAAAGTGAAACTATGCTTTTGTTCTTGTTTTAAAAAATTATTTAAAATGTAATTTATTTCATATTTGACATTAGATCAAAATATTTATATCTAATTCATTAACATTAAATACTAAAACCACCAAAGATAAAATAAAATAAATAAAAACTATGTACAAACATTTTCTCTGAAAAAAGTTAGTGATGCTAATTTTAAAAGTCTCTCATAAATTTAGAGTAACATTGAAGGTGACAAATCATGAAAGTAAATCATTCAATTAAAAAAGAAATTTTTTGAAAATGTATCAACAACAATTAATTAATTAAGGTAGCCAATCAAACTATAAATAAATAAAAACAACAAAGATAACTCAAAGCATTGTTGAAAATATCAAATTCTGATACTTCAGAAAATCATTTCTGTATTTTCTGAGAAGAAAATTAGTTGTGCATGCATTAATTTTGTAAGTGATTTGAACACAGGTTGGTAACAATCACAAATGTGGTGTGGCCTTAGGAACTTCTCAGTGCAAGAGTACTGAAACTAGTATTAAGCTTATTTAGTGTCTTGCAAAAGTGTTGGAACTTCTGAGTGGCTTCTGTGTTCTCATTACATTTTTTTAATAATACAGTTTTATATTTTGGCTGGCATCAGGTCAACCTAAGCCTAACTTATAACTGATATGAAGAAAAAAACAGTAAAAGCACCAACACATTATCTGAGAAATCGAGCTAGTCTACAAAAAACTGTAAACATGGGCATCTTGAAAAGCTGTCACCAGTGACAATTTGGGCAAGTCTTTTAATCCAGAACACCAACATCATTAGATATACAGTAACAACAGTTATGAGTGTATTGCTTCTATTTCTAATAATTTACAAACAAATAAAAAATTCTTAATCTATACCATAATTTCATAGCTCAAAAGTATTGATGTCAAAACCTTCAGCTTTTCACCAATTAATTCTCACCCCACCTTTGTCAGTAACAATGCAGGCTAATAGAACTCTTTTACTGAAATTTCTTTGTTGTCCTATACATAAGCTAAAATTGGTAATAAAAACAAAACTACATATATAAGCCAAGATGGGAGATTGATGGGTAAGCTATCATTACTAGGTGCTTTGAAATGAAACCGGCCGGATACCATTATAGCGATGCTGTCTCAGCTGGGTTTCACCTGAACGCCAATAGTACGCTGACTCTTAGGTAAAGGTAAAGCAACTAAGTTTTGGCTGAGCTTTGTTTACGGAGGATAAACACCGTTCATCGTTAAAGATCTCGCGAGCTATCGAGAGAAAAATGGATTAGTTGTGATAGCAGTTGGATACGATGAACTGAATTATAAAACTGTAAAATCGTTTTTAATATAATCATGTTGTGTAGTTAACTAACCAAATGAAAAGAAGTGAGCTCACGTGAAAAAAAATATGAAAGGGAAATGGTTTTAGAAAGTCAGTATCTTCTCGAGCGGTTTGTTCTTGCGTTTGGTTATCGCTCACACTAGAACTTATCTTTCTGCCCAATATTGGACTCGCCAAATCCGTGATGCACCAGTCTATGCTTAACAGGGAAATAATACTCCGGATTAAAGGTACATGAACATCATACCTGGAACACGGCTGCTCATGGGTTAGTTTATTTACTCGCGGGTAGAAGAAATTCCACAATGCTCATTACCATGACCAGATATTCATTGGATTCTAATAAACCGATCAGGTTTTGATCGCAGCATGTCATTTTGATGATAAAACTTTTTTAAAAACCTAGGCGGCCCCTCACGTGTACTTGTTTAATCGGTTAAGTGCCCTTATTACGAAAGAAGGAGAAAAATGCGCATAAATAATTCAGAAAGTATTAAATTCAACACCGAATGAATTAATTGTTGAGCTGTATTGAAAACTTCACCCAATAACTAAGATGATCAACCGTATTTTACAATTTAGTCTGTAGAAATCAGGAATTTTCCCACTAATCCGTCTCAAAGACCCAGCCTTTTTCTTCTTTTTTTTTTTAAGCAGCGTCTTCCTACCCCATACCAGAAAGTGGTACAGCTCGACGGCAACCTAGTCATTGATCATCACGCGTTCTCCATTAAAATAAATGTCGAAATAATGATTGTGTGTAGAAATTCGGGAAAGCGAGGGACCTGCTGCTGAGATGACGACAGTCTGCGAGTGTGCAGATATTTTTTTCTCATATCAGGCAAATCAGGAGGAATGCCGATCCACGCACGACACTAACCGAAATACGGCCGACAGCCGCCATCCATTGATTGCGCACGCACGCACGCACGCGCCCCCCCCCTCTACTATAATCTATCTATGTCACGGTGATTGAAAATGTTGCCGCGGCTGGATTCGCTTTACATTTGTGTCTGATTAATACTGTATTTTCTCCTTAGCAGTTACGTAGAACCAACGGCGGCGGCTGTTTGACGTTACAAGGTAACCCTGAAAAAATTAAGCCCGAATCGATTGACGCTAATTTCTGCCCATCGGAATTAATAATTTATCGGGGAGCAGCTGTAGAGTTATAATATTGCGGAGCGCGGAACCTTTTCTTCTTATTATTTCTTATCACCTAAAACCCAGCAGTATTTTACTGAAATTCTCAAGTCGAACAAATAAAATCTTGGATAACATTAAACCACAAAGCAAATGTTTCCAGTGAATCGATCATAATAAATGTATGCGCGCGTGTGAATCGTTCCCAGTGCTTGGTTGGCGAGGTGTTTGATTGAACACACTTCCTGACCTGCCGTCCGGCTCGCGGCAGCAGTAGAGAGATCGGTTATATGTCGAAAAATATCCCCGATCTACATCGCACCACCTACAAAAATTCGCTCGGCGAATAAGCGAGAAATGCTGGCCAAAATTTTATCGATTTTTTGTTTTTTATGATAGATAGATAACACACACACTCTCTCTCCCTCCCTCCCTCTCCCAGTCTCTCTCTCTCCTCCAGTCTCTCCCGTATTTTCTTTGCAAAATTTTAGATTTCACCGTCCCAGACTATTTTTAGAATTCATTTAACACCCGCTTGCTTGGTGTTCGACTGTGAAATAACTACACATCAACGCACCTGTTTGTTATCCCCCCCCAAAATCTTTTTTTTACGCCAACGGCATCGACTCTTGTGCATTAGGCAGAGGAAAGGGTCAGCTTGCGATGAATGAGGAAACAGTAGCTAGCGGTTGATGTACCAGGAAATGCGCCCAACCGTACTTAGTCACGCCTGTGTTTTGGAAAGCTCAAGTTACTGCGTCCTTAACGGCACTGGAAGCGAACCCCTATCCCTATAAGGTAACTTTTGCTAATGGAAACAGCTGGTGTTACGCAGACGCTTTTAAACTACATTAACGATAGCAGTCAATTCCAGGTCATTAGAAAATGAATCAAGTAGTAATAATATTAATAATATAGATATATACATGTATGTAAATTGAAGCTATCGTATCTGGCAAATCCGCCGCTACCACATCTTCCACCGGTCAAAATGACTTAGTGCGCGCTCGAGCGGGTATCAAACGCATGAATAATCTGAACCAGATGCTGGTGACACAGGCGAAGTAATTTGTTCGGTTATGACAAGTCGCGATTAAAAGTCTGAAGGATGAGGATGACAGTTTCCTTTTCCAACTAATTCGAAGACATACATACCCCCGGAAGTGTTTTCTGCTCGTGGAGAGCCGCCTGGGCTTTCAGTGCACTCTCACGGTTGCAGTATGTCAGAAATGCACAGCCTACAAGAGAGAGGTACAAACAACTGTTAGCTGACACACATAGAATTAAAAAAAAAAAAAGATAAACATGTAGAGAGAAAAAATTACCCGCACGATTTTTTTCTCTTTTTAGTCCCACCCCCTCCAACTTCCTTTGCATAAGGTTGCTCCCAGGAGAATAGTTTTCCAATAGAAGTCAGATCGCCACAGCTGTGTCATTCTTTTACATGACAAATCATTAGATCTAAAATTCCTCTGTCGTAGCCGATGGCATCGCCTATTCCTTTACTTAGAAATTAAATTCTTAGCAGCTGCATTAAAATCGTATCCTTAAGTAGTCTCGCTTCTAACGCAAAATACCGACCATCTGTGGTATTTTTTCGTAAATATATTTTCTTTAAAGATTTTTTTAAAACAACATATAGAATCCTACCCTTGTGCATTCCTGTAAAGCGATCCTTCAGTACTGTCAACTCGTAAATTTGTCCGTATTCTTCAAAGATGGGCCGCAGATCTTTCTCTTCCAAATTCCTGGGTATTTGGCCCACAAATAACTTGATCGCGTCCTGGTCCTTCATGGGGATGGTGTTCTGGTGAGAAGACGGCCCGTTCTGTGTAGAGTGTTCCGGCATGACTCCGTTCTGCAATGCGGCCATCTTGGACTCTATACGTTCTGGCGTAAAATGAAAATTGCGCTCGTGCATCTTATTTACATACATAATCAATATCCCAGCATTCCAACCCAGATAATCAATTTTCTCTTCCGCGTACGGTAGACATGACTGCTCGATATTAGCAAACTGGTAGAATCGCGAGACACGACCGCGAATACAAAGAAATATCAGATTGGAATACACGCTTAAACAGAATGAATATGAAAAGTGAGAGATAGTCAGCCATGCCAACTGAAAAGAAAGAAAGATAAAAAAGAAAAAAAAATCGATTTGGAAATTTATGCAAGTGTATTCATCATCTCGGTCCATTATTTTGTGTAATAGAACCCGTACATTCAGCTCGCCTGAAGGAATTAAATTCTCGCACACTCGCCAGATGTACAACGGCGAAAGGAGCTAATCACTCGGGGGGGATACAAATGGACATTTTTATTATTCTGTTTGGAATCGAAGCCAGATTACCAAATCTCTGGCTGCGAGGGGGAGGGAGGGAAAGAAGCTTTTTAGTTGAGACAAAGATCGCACTCTGCGACATATTTTCGATCTTGCTAGAATTTTCCTGGCTATCTCACAGCGTCTGACCTAGTGAAGAAATGGAGATAGGGCGGCGGCGTCTGTTGGCATTTCAGGGCTCCAGCTGGGCCGCCGTTAGAATGGCGCTAATTTACCGCCCGACTCTCGTCGCTACTCCGCCGCGCACTATATATCTCAATTAAGTAATGTAACAAGCAATACAAATGTAATTTAAAAGTCAGGAAATGTTTAATATATGAAATATATACGTAAGTTACTTGATATTTTGATGACATCAAATAAATACGAAAATCGCGACTTCATTATAATATTTGCGAAATAAGTGTAAAGCGACTCCACACAGGCGAACAAAGCGATGTCCAATTGCACGTTGGTTAAAATTGATTTTCTTTTCCAAATACCGGCTGAAGTATCACTCCAGCCAGCTGTGTCGTTGTTTCCTTGTTACATTTTGTAAAGATATTCAGCCGGGAATATCGCTGAATGTGTAAGTAACAAATTACTGTTAAAACCATGGTTGGCAGTGAGCTCTTCATTATCTGTGCTCGTCGTTACCATCAACCTGGGCCGAGTTCTGAAGGGCTACTACTACTACACCGATATTCCAGAGACCAGCTCCAGTAAAACTAATTGTTGCCACGCCGTATACACGTCGTCATGCAAGCAGCACCTGTTTATTTTCAATGAATGTCAGCTTGCTTTTTGTTTTGTTAGGTGTTGCATATATAATAAAGTGAGTTTGTTTTATTGATAAAGAAATATTTACCGTAAGATTGTACTTAATATCGGAAAACATTTATCAGGCTGTTAAATTACATCATCGTCATCACCATCATCTTAGTGGCTTTATTTTGAAGAATTTTTGCGTTGTCAACATCATCCAGCTGTTCAATCGCAGCAACAGCTGTGCTGTCTCCATCTTCAGAACAAATATTTCACTGGTTTTTTGGAAATTAATTAATTTTTTAAAAATTATTTAACACTCCGTTAGCGGGAGAAAACAAGATCAAATATTATTTACAGCGTTTATGGCGTTTAGTGTGTGTACGTTAAAGCAATTAATTAGAAATTAGTCTATTTTGGATAAGGCAAAGATTGAAAAAAATGAAACATTTTTTTTCTTAAAATTAAAAAAAAAAGCTATCAACGTTTGTGACGAGCATTATTATGAGAATCAGACATTAAATTGCATTCTTAAAAAAATAAGATTTTTGTTAATTTTATCATGAAAAGACCTCGGGTTTAAAAGGAAATAAAAATTGATACCTGAAAGGTTAATTTTTTTAAAAAAATAAATACGAGTAAACATCAAATTCGATATCCTTGACAAAGATATAGGAGAGCATCAGCATCATTGTGGGAAACGTCTCTTACCAGTCACTGGACCCCTCTTGGGCCAAAATTCGCGCCCTCTCTTTTAAAAATACGGAATGGTGCCAGTTTGCGCACCGAATACAACGTAAAGGAACTTTCTACGGCCCTAAGCTTGTTGGAGTTCTGTGCGTGCGTGTGCGCGTGCACTTGCCCACCCTCTCGGTATACAACAAGGAAGAGTAACCGTCTTCACCACCTTAGGCCACGCCTCAGAACCGCCCCCCGCTAGCGCTAGTTCAACACTTGATGACTGCCGGTAGGACAGATATTTCCCCACTGGGTAGTCTACTGGATTGCCAAAGCTGGACATCAGAGTTCGAGTCCTGATTGAAAAGGTTTGGTTTTGCATACTGCATTGGCATGGTTTATTTCCGCTTTCAACTGGCTGCATGGGTTTTCCATCACATGTTAGTGGCTCAATATGGTTACTATTAACATATCTCTGGCAGGCGATGCTTTGTTGGATGACTTTATTCATCAAGCCACGAAGTACCAAGCCAGTTATTTCAGCCTTGCTACGTCTGGGTATCCAGTGACGGACGCGCCAACCTGAGCCCCCTCTTTTTCCCTAAATTTCGTCTATAACATACATCAATGCAATCATTGAATAGAGAATAAAATAACTTATATTTCTGTAGTAATAAAATCAAGACATTTACACGAATATTAGCGTAACAGAAATCGGAGTCTATTAGACTGGCCAACGAGTTCGCTGTCAGCGTCTCCAAAGAGTCAGATGTGGCTAAAATTCACGTTATCTATATCATCATCGAATTCACAACTATCAGATCTTCAGCTTTAATTTGTTTATTGCCATCTTTGGCCATTTACCAAAGAAAGCACCTAAAATCTTTAGGTTTACTTTTTCAAACTTATTTCATAAAACTTTCATTAAACTAAATTTTGATATCGAGGAAAATACACTATTACTTGAATTAAGATGAAATTGATAACATCTACGATCGCTTAGGGTGTGTGGTAGCAGGCCCGTAAACATGGAGGGGCAGGCAGAACACTCCAACAACAGCAATTTGCTCGCTTCCAGTAATTTTAATCTCCATCACCAAAAATATATTTTCTTCTTTTATTTTATTTCACAATTGTAAGCTATATTCCGCTTTACAAATATTATATTATAATTTGAAATTAAAGTTTTCAGACAGGTTTATTGATTTTTTTCATCTCGTGCAAATTTTAAGCAACCGAATTAATCACTAATCCTTTAAAAATGAACAAGCAACTTATAATTACCTCCATGTAAATCTTTGGGGTCGGGGAGTCTGGACCCCTCCCCTAGTTTTAGTTCTACATACAAACATTTAAAAATTTTCTGTCCAGACACCCCGACCTATCCTACCACGGGCTCCAGGCGCTTACGATTAAACATCCATGAAACTTTGCTTTCAAAGGCTCCTGACAACGCTGAGTTCACATCCTGAATCAGATTTTGTCCCCGACTAACCGATGCCCCCAAAATGGCGACGTGTGCGAGCAAGCGAGCTTTCTCGTTCTGCAGAAGTTTTTATCATCAGAAAAATTCGATTTCATTCCACTTATTATTCACTTTAAATATTTATGCGGCTGATTTTTAGAATCATCCAGATCTACAAACTAATATTCTCTAGAGAAAATCAAGAATTTATTATGAACTGAGGAGAGAAGCATAAGTTCTGGTTCACATCAAGGAAACACCAAAATCGGAGGCCGAAGCTATTTTTCAGGCAAATGCACTTACACAAACGGTACCACTTCCATGTACATCTTGCAGCGTCTTTTTGTATCCTGCGCAGAGTATCTGAATCTTTGCGTGGCGCAAGATATTGATTATTACCCTGCTGCTGAAATATGGTGGGTTCTGCGAGAGGGAGACTTCAAAAAATTAATTTTGATGTTTACCAAAAGGTTTTTCAAAGTTTTAATGAAAATTAACATTTTATTGAGAATGAAATGGACATAATAGTGGAAACAAAGCTCGAGTTGTTGATTAACAAACAAAGAAAACAAAACCTGGAAACATTCGAGTCGGCGTTTACGGACAGAGACTTCTTCGAAGAAATTATATGATGTCTCTCCAAAACAATCCATCAGTGTATGCTGGGCTTTTTGTTGCTTTTATAGACATTGTCACATTTACTACATGAAACGGGAATTATAATAATTAAGCATAAAGCTTGAATATTCTATAAACTTTTCTTTTCCAATAACAATTTTTCATTTTATCTTTAGCCGAAGTCAGTTTTGATTTCATACGAAAAAAATTTCAATTATATTTCTGAAACTGTCCGCTTTGTTGTTAGACAAATGAATGGCTCCTCGTTCGTGTAATATGCAGCTTACCGCATATAGTTAGCGATTTTCACTTTACGTACCATACCTACATTTCGATTGGTTTCACCAGAATCTCTCTATAATTTCAATTAATGTTGCCATTTCTCGCTGAAAGCTGTACCGTCTTTATAATTATTTATATAGACTATTTTCTATAAGCCAATATATCGCGCCCTCCTAAGGTCTCCCCATTCGCAGTCCGCCATTGGACTAGCAGCGCCACTACGCGTCTTCCAGCGACACGAAGATTTACTCGCGAGAAATTTCTGCAAGAGAAAAATATGACGGTTTGACGTCGTCCGCTACATCGCTAGACGATTGGTCATACCTGGTCGACGGATATTACTGGATTCAGAATCGGCTCCCGGTATGTTTACATGATCAGCTTTCTTTTAGTTAATTCCAGATCCAGATCCTTCGACAGGCCAGGCTGAACTATTTTCCTAGTCTTTTGTCCTTTGTCAACGTAGACCATTAGCGCTCTGATATCCAATAGCGACGGCGTGTGAAAAGCAATTAACTATCGTCCAGCGTTATGAGCAGATTGTTAGAATATCTTAACAGGCCTCCTAAAGCGAAACCAGCGACCATCTAAGTCTTGTGTCCTGCTTCCATACGTTTTGGTTCCAAGTCAAGCGATGTAAATGGCCACACGCACGTGTGGATGCGGGATGAACTGTCCGCGCTAAAGACTACTCGGTTTTGTACGTGACGGTCACCCTGACGGCATGGACTTTTATGTCCATCGTGTGTATGGTGGAAACTCAATCGATCTGATGTCCGACGTTTCTGAAAAGACCACTAAAAAAGAACATTATTCCTTGTCCATTCGGGTTTATAGTTTAGATTCCGTGGCGATGGCATACTTCTTTAACCCCTCAGCCATGAGATACGCGTCCGGGATCAGGTCCGACCAGATGGCTAACCACAGGTATGCGCGTCACCCGCTACAGAGGCGTGGCCACTGGACCCACGCTTCCACAGCAGGCGCCTGACTCGCTTCTCTGCTGGTTTTCGAGAAGTGAACGGTGCCCTTCTCGCTTTGTACGCCACGGACAAAACCGGTCTCGCCTCCTGGCTCTGATCTTCTGGACCCTCGAACACAGCCCCGGTTTTCAGTTTGAGTTCGGGCGAGGGAATCTTTTGTCCTGGTACTTTAAATTATCGAATGTTGCAGGCTGATTGCCATGGCCCACGAGAGGCCGAACAGAGCGGTCTGCTAACTATCACCGGCAGCTTCAAGGTCTCCTGTTTCGCGCAGCCTATTTAATGGCGTCTTTCCATAAACGTCGCTCCTTTTACTGGCTTCGGTACCAGGAAAATCTCGCTTCCCCACTGAGGCTCGCTAACGACCGACAAACCAATCACCCATGTCGTAATCCACGTGGCGTTTCCTGCTATTCACGAATGCATCAGGCGTGGCTCTCTTCGATGTATGGTTGACCGCTTCGATATGGTTAAAGTCGCTATTTGCGTTCTTATTGTATCCGCTTTGCAACAAAACATCGAGGCTCTTTACCGATTTCCCTGTGGAGCGACAGCTCGCGACGAAATAGCCCCGGTCTTCCGCGTTTTTGACGCCCGATCTCGAGAGCTCGCCACCCTTTTTGTCTGGTGGCTCCATCAAACGTGATTCTGGTTAAGACGTTTTGATAGTCGACTCGCACAAAGTATTCTTTTCTCTCGTCTCGAGGTTTGGAATAGTTTATTTTGCAAGGCTCCGCTTCATACCATGCCCAAGAAACGGACCCTCGCGCCAAGGTAGGCCTCCTATGACGTTCGAGCATCACGGATGGAAAAACTCATTTCTTCATTCCCCGCCGCCAAATATTGAACGTTCATTTACAGAACATTGCTGTTGTTGAACGTAACCAAACCAGGGCTGGCGGTCAGGACTCACCTCGCGTCGCTTGGATGAGCGGCGGCTATTTATCGTGACCATGGAATTTCTATAAATCTCCTTAACAATGAGAACTGCTAGTCTTTCATCTGCAAGTCAGAAAAGAGAAGCTTAAAATGATTGTTAATGCCACAATAATAAAGTTACTAAAGTCAGCTCAGTTTGGTGTTAACGATTTGCTTTAATCAAGCACTCCGTCTCTGTATGTTGTTTACTTATTTAGAAAACTGATTTTTGACTAAACGAAAACGAATGCAAATTTTTAGCATTAGAAATGCTAAAATGTAGTGTGGGAAAAAAGAGAAATTTGGAAATTAAAAACAAGTGGTGCCGATGAAATTCTTTTCACTCGAGTGGTACTTGGTAGGTGCTGCTGTAGTGAACAAAAGTTAAAGGTTTATGGCAGGACAAACAAACTGACACGTAAAATATGTACAAATAAACATTCCCCTATGGGCATTACACCGATAGAAAATCAATTTCTTGTTTTTTCGATTGTCATAAACGTACTTTGATAGTAAATATTTTGCGTATGCTAGGTTTTCTTACATTGTGTAGGAATTTCATGGCATGTTTGAAATTTTTCCACAAAACCAAGTTTTTAGAGATTGTGAGATAAGCGGATGAAGGAAGTATCAAGATTTGGTTACAGCCAAAATTATCATACAGAAAGTCTACAAAAGAAATATATCGGTTTATGCACATATCAACTCAAATCGACTGTATAATTTGAAACATCTGATCAAAATTTTTGGTCATTTTCATCTTAACGGCTTTGTCTGTATCGTTCCATAGATTCCCTATTGGATTCAAACCAGGATTTGAGCTGGGCCACTTTAGAACTGGAACTTTCCGATTTGTGAAATATTGTTTGATGATGGCGGCCAAAAGTTTCGAGTATTTATAATCTTGGGAAATCCATTCGAGAAGGCAGTCCTCAGAATATGGTTCTAGTATACTGGTCAAAATGTCCAGGTATACAAACCGATTCATTATTCCCTGAATCTTTTCTGGAAAAGTAGTCACTTACCACATCAGATCCACCCACCCCGTCCTCCATCTTTGATTGTCGGTTGGTACACTTCGGATGGAATGCTTCACCGAGTCTTCACTGACCATCTGATCCAAATCTCTGGAACTGTGTTCATCGGGCCAGAGCTCCCTCGCCCACGTTTCTGGAGTCCATTGGAGATGATCCTTGGCGACCTGAAGTCGGATCCTTCGATTCTTCAAGGAAAAGAAGTATTTTTTCTTGGCAACACGTCCCATCAATTCGAAACCACAAAGCTGTCTCTGGACAGATCTTTCGAAGATCAGTGTGTCCTTCAAATCCCTTAGAATTCCAACAGACGTCACGTGCCAGTCCGTATTGGACAGACGTTTTATTTTTCAATCGGTCCGAACATCAGCTTTTGGAGTTTGACACTTCTATGACATTTGGTGTTGTCGCCGTTCGTTCGTACAGATTCCAGGCTAGTAAAATACCGTTTTACTGCACTCTACCCGCTTAGCAATCTCGCAATATGAGAACTTCTCCTTTTTTACCCATTGTGGACTGCAAAAAAAGTTAAGCATTAGTTTGCTCCATTCTATTGGATGTCTGAAAGAAAAAAACAAACTACAAATATGAGCAGTTGACGTTCTCAAACGTTTGTCACCACTAGATTCCTACAGAATGTGAGAAAGGCGAGCGTATGCAAAATACTGACTACCGGTCATGTTGGTGTATGTCAATGGAAAGAACGAGAAAACGACTTTCTATCGTTGACATGCCCACGGTGGAAAGTTTATTTTTACACAGGTTACGTCATATGCTTGTTCTGGCATCATTCTTAAGCTGTCGTCCATCTCCCTCTCACACAGTTTTGCCAGGCCTGCTGCTATGTCGTTGCATGTTTTTCCTATACACAGTGGCCCCTGGTTCACTTCAGTTTTTATTTACACGAATTGATTTTGAGCAAGAAAATTAGTTAAAGCCTCCATACACTGAAATATGAATATTTTGTTCAACCAGAAAATTGAAGCGGTCGTTCTCACAATGCAGTTCAAACAAAGGAGTTCATACGAACTAGTTTGTTTTAGTAGACATGTTGAGCATTCGCGATTGCACGTTTACCCATAAGGCTATGATTTCTGTCTGTCTGTTTTAAGGGGCACCACTGATTTTCTCATAATTAAGCTGCTCGCGAATAACCGGCGTGAAATCGAGGCTGCTCAAAATTTCATTGAACAGACGGCGTGCTTCGGTTAAACTAAGAGCTCGACCTTCTGTTCGTCCACCAGTTTCCGCACTTATTATAAACTGGACAAACTAACGAACCCGCTCTCACGTCGGGATCTCGAGAGAACGAACGCAGCTGGTTTTCAGGATTTGCCGCTCGTGATCGTTTGACCTTTAATCATTAATTTTTACCGTAGAAGCTTTTAAGCAAATGTATAGGAAGCTGGAAGCGTTTGATCTAGGGGAGGGGTTTTCTTTTTTACCTCCCCTTACTATTGCCAATCACAAGTACGTTACATGTAAAAGTTTAATACAAGCTGGAATTCTGTTAAAAACGAAGGCTGTGTGACCCTAAAGCTTCATTAAAGTTTTACAGCAGCTTAGTAAATGTCATCTACCGATAAAAAATAGTTTTTTTTTTTTCCCTCAATATTTTGCCGTTGAATTGCAGTATATTTTTCTTTAAAGTTATCCGGACATTTCTGTTAAGCCTCGCCAGTAGCCTCATATTCTTTGTCTAAAATACAAATACTCTCGAATGGATTTTTCCAGTCATCATCTCTATGGCGTAAAAGTGACGCCATTGTAAGCGAGGACGGAGCCTACGATTGAAATATAAGCACAGGCTTTGAACCACTCACATAGATGTATATACAGTGTTTTCAAAAGTAAATAAACCATTGTTTATAGAAGGAATCGCTGTATTTCGTTAATGATGCCTACTTACTATTAGTGTTCATTTGGTAGTCCAAACTGCGCACTCTTTCAAATACCAGCTCCTCTTGCTATGGCGTGCAGATGGTTTAATGAGAACTTTTGGGATGGAGAGCAAGCGGCATATACAGGCTTGGACTTCCTGTCTCGGTATTTGACTACCAATAGAATCTTTGCCTGCTGGAGGTATTAGACGCAGTCAGACTGCGTAAACGTTCTCTTTTGCTGTAGAGTCGACATTTGAGAACTGGTTGCCGTTCTACCCCAAAGTCTACAAGATAGACGACCCTGGTGAAGAAGTATTAATGATCGACAGGAAGCGTTACATGGGGACCCGGCACCTGGCCCTCTACTACTCTACTTAAGCTCGTCATTTGTAGACGACGGAGGGAACCGGAATGCTCAGCGGAAACCTTCGTAACAGGCTGCGGAAGAGTTCTCCAAACGGAGCCCCCCCCCCGCGCGGGAAGCAAACTCTGACCCTTGGTCTTGGTGTTCAAGTAAACTAATCACCGGACTACCACGTGAACACATGACTTGCCAGGTTCGCAGTTAATTGCCCGAGGTCAGCTTCTACTCTCCACTTCACACAGCCGACCGCGGCCTGCTTGTGTTGGCTTTGAATGGCTGCTGCGTACAGGCAGCTACGGCCATCTGGCGGGTCTGGAAACGACCTGTCACTCTGTCGGTTGGTAATGGCTGTTGCTGGCGCATTCGCTTTGATGTTTCGGTGGATTTTTTTTCTTCCCACCTTCAGTTCCAGAGAAACCAGAAGTTTAATTTGGACTCGTTGTTCGTGGCATATTTTGTTTGCACGCTTACTGTTGTTTTGTCTCATCCACAACAATTTATAACCGAAACCATCTTTTCCTGAGGTTTGTGAGCGAACCTCTTTGTTTCTGCTGACTTCCTATAATATTTCTGTAGATCTAGAAATGGGCGTCCATTGCTTGAAATAATTACCCCTTATCACAAATCTCCAAGGGATTTTTACTTCACGCGTTCGGACAGAAAAGTGAAAAATAATTTTAAAGACAAATGAAGGTTTGTAGCTCACTTTGTTTAAGTGTGGTGATGACATTACGGAAGTATTCACTCCTCCCTGGCTTTATTTATTGTGTCCCTGGAATATTAACACATTTTTAACCTGATTTTTGTTGTTTATTCAGATTTTACAAATAAGGTGTATATTTTACATGTATTTTTCGAGCTTTTAACATCGCCTCTGTTATGAAACTGTCAACGTTTCTGAGAATGTTTTCCGTCGCCGTCCTCAGGATAATATTCCTGATGAAGACTCATTTTCGACGATGATCAGACATCTTGAATAAACTTATTTCCTCTTGACCTGGTGAATTCCGGCTGCTAATCGGACGTGGGTGTGAGGAAATGGCGGAATGGTTTAGACATCTTCAACAACAGACATTTTTTCACAGTTTAAAATATACAACGCCTTATTTCATTCACAGTTTCCATTGCTAAAAGAACCTCCATATGTTTTTTTTTTTTTTTTGTTTGTTTTTAAAATAAATCTGCCTGGACTCGATTGGAGAATGCTTCTCCATCCTTATATGAAAGGTTGTTGGTTTGGGTCCCCGCATCGCTCGGCCCCAATTCCTGGGTAAAGTACAGTAATCAAAGAGGTTTTCCGAGCTGGCTGTTTTAATATTAAAGCCCGTGTAAATCTGAAGAGATAGTTCCCTCACGATTTAATCCGATTGATGAACTCCTTAAATTCAGAACATTGGTAATAATTGCTTAATTTCCTTTCATTCTCTGTGTCTCTTTTTCATATTTATTTTATCATTTTCATTAACTCAAAATTGTAGAAAGAGTGATGTAATTTTACATGAGGGTCAGCCAACCTATTGAGAACCCCGTCGGAATCTCGCGTCCGCCGGACCGAAGGGAAGGCGAGGGAGCAGCGGGGAGAATTCCCGCAGAGCGAGCGGATGACTCAGCGCCCGCGTCGACGTTGATAAACGAACCTGGTGAACTCAGTGGTACTACTGCGCGACAGCGATGCTGATTGCATTACATGCAGAGATATTTAATAAAATGCGGGCAACCCATGCACACGCGGCGGGAACTCGGGGAAGTAATCCGGGTCTGTCTGTCTGTCTGTCTGTCGGTAATGAGATCATTCGCGCAGAAGACTTCACACAAACGCAGCGCTTCGATTGTAAACGGAGGACGCGAATCTGGCAGAATTCGCTCCCGGCCCGGCGATCGTCCCCGGCTCGTCCCCGCCATATATCCTGGCGCTGAGCTATTTGCTGGAGTCACGGCGCCTGTTGTTTGCGCAGAAATATTACAAATCCCCCCCTTATTTTTAAAATCATCGGGCGTTCTTTTCGCTCGCATTTTAAATAGTGTTATGGTTGTGGCGTATTCCCGTGTATATTTGTTTACCGGCCGAGCCGACTCGGCGCGGCGGGACGTCTGTACCCCAACTTACCTTCACCGGCTCTTAAAAGGTACAGTCGAAAAAAGGAAGAATAGGCCATTGAACTACTCGTTTCTGTCTCCCCCTCCCTCCCCAACCGTACAAGATTTGCCAGTCGAGAGGCCATCTCATCTACTGGAATTCTTCTCTGTGGCTTTGTTTCTAGTCTGAGAAAAACCAACAGAATCGGCCTACGATGATCTGTTTCCAGGTACGACTCGCCGATCAGTACTGGATAGATGTACGATCCAGCTGCACGTGAAAGTAATCATCAGCGTCCCCCACTTTGTTAGTTCCCCGCACGATGATGAAGCAGTACTGCTAGACTATGTTCGAAATTAAAAATCTTCCCACGAAGACATCAGCAGCACTTACAGCCTCAGCTCCCGCTACTCTCTCTGGCCCTGGAGTCAGACCGCCTAGTGCCTGCGCGACGGGACTGTCAGGCACATCTAGCACATAGCGCATATCCAGGCATTCCTACAAGTAGGGAACACGCAGCTTAATGGCATGCACGTACTTTTCTGTGATACAGCGGGTGGGTGTCGGGCCTAGAATCGCTACCGTCAGTTGTTGTTGTTGTTTTTTTTGTGATTTATCCGGTTTACGCATAGATGGATTCGCGCTGCTAACGAGGCCCTAAGACTCGGCACATTTGTCTCGAACCCAGGGCTGATTCTGGTTAATAAAAGAACTGAGTTCTGAGCAGGGATTAAAATATCAGTAAGAAGCTGGTAAATGTGCGTTAGTACAGACCACGTGTTGACCACCATTTGAACTGCTACTCTATTAGCAAAGATTGCAATATTCAACTTACAAGTGAAATCTTGTATTATTTATAATGTATAATTTAGATATTTTGAATACTTCTTGTACGGGAATAATCATCAACAGTTCTTCTTGGTGAACCAGTGTCTTTGTTCATAATAAAGGCTGGAACACGCGCGTTTTAATTTTGACTGCGAATAAGACTGAAAATTGAAAAAAAACATTAAAAAATAATGTTTTTGTTCGTTTGCATTAAAGAGCGAATATTTCTTATATATATATTTGAAATTCTCAGATCTAATCGGATTACTATATTGCCAGGCTCTAGTATTCACGATCATTTGCAACTTGCGTACAGTGTGAAGGAAGGAAGACTAACAAAGCAACACATCTTGCTCGATAATTTTAATTTATTCATTTCTAATATATGGACATAGGCAAGCTGATCATTGTTGTTTTTATGACAAACCTTTAGAAGAAGATTTAAAAGATGGAATTCATACTCACTAAAATTAGCATCTTTGATTTGTCAGTATTACGTTTGTACATACAAAAATTGTTGGTCAGGCTGTTGTCTGAACTGTTCCTCACCTTACATGAAATACAGAGATTTTTTTTGTGTACACAGTTATCTTTTTAATTTCATTATTAAGAAAGCGGCTAAAATAAATTAAATGATTGCAAAATCAAATTACAATAAATTCTAGCCCAGTAATAGATATATGTTCCCCTCTATTCTTTTTTTGTTTTTTTTTTTCCACTGGCTTTATTAATTTTACTTTTTGCCATTTTGAAGGTTAAATTTATCTCGAAACGAGCCATGTAACATTGATTTTTTATTACTTAAGTAGCGAGCCATACCATAAACATATCGATTTTTTATTACTTCAGTAACGAGCAATACCATAAAACATTGATTTCTTATTACTTCAGTAAAGAGCCATATTATAACGCTTTGATTTCTTATTGCTTCCGTAACGAGCCATAACATAAAACATTGATTTCCTATTAGTTCAGTAACGAACCATACCATAAAACATTGGTATCTTATTACTTCAATAACGAACCATACCAAAACATATCGATTTTTTATTACTTCAGTAACGAGCCATACCATAAAACATTGATATCTTATTACTCCAATAACGAGCCATTCTATAATACACTTTGATTTCTTATTACTTCAATAACGATCCATACCATAAAACATTGATATCTTATTACTCCAATAACGAGCCATTCTATAATACACTTTGATTTCTTATTACTTCAATAAGGATCCATACCATAAAACATTGATATCTTATTACTCCAATAACGAGTCATTCTATAATACACTTTGATTTCTTATTACTTCAATAAGGATCCATACCATAAAACATTGATATCTTATTACTCCAATAACGAGTCTTTCTATAATACACTTTGATTTCTTATTACTTCAATAACGATCCATACCATAAAACATTGATATCTTATTACTCCAATAACGAGTCATTCTATAATACACTTTGATTTCTTATTACTTCAATAAGGATCCATACCATAAAACATTGATATCTTATTACTCCAATAACGAGTCATTCTATAATACACTTTGATTTCTTATTACTTCAATAAGGATCCATACCATAAAACATTGATATCTTATTACTCCAATAACGAGTCTTTCTATAATACACTTTGATTTCTTATTACTTCAATAACGATCCATACCATAAAACATTGATATCTTATTACTCCAATAACGAGTCATTCTATAATACACTTTGATTTCTTATTACTTCAATAAGGATCCATACCATAAAACATTTCTTATTACTTCAATAACGAGCCATAATATAACACTGATTTATTATTACTTTAGTAGCGTGTCATACTATAACATTTTGATTTATTGTCATTTCAGTAACGAACCATAGTATAAGACTTTGATTTCTTATTACTTTAATATATATAGAATGATCGTTGGTGTTGGTAAACATCGCTTGAAATCTGTTAATTTATTCTTTTTTTAGAGAGTAAAACGATAAATATCTGTAATTGATTTATTCTCTACGTTATAAGTAAAACAGCGAAAATATTTACTAAGATACCTTTACAGTGACTTTATTTGCGCATTTAATTTTCAAACCCTCTGCTCCCTCCATTCCGAAAATCTGGAGGGAGTATGTCTCAGTACAGATGGTGAAGGAAACCCTAAACCAACTAGTATTTATAGATCAGTGAACACAATTAAAAACACGAATCACTATCTTCTTCATTAAATTACGACAAAAGGGAGAAGAAAGGCCGCACTCTACGAGAAACGATCGATAGAGGTCCGCCCAACAAGCTGATCGCTGGATGTGGCGAATAGAGATTATCCAGAAAAAACGGTTTTAAAAATCCTCATATAAAATGGTCACTTACACGTTAACAAATTCAATGAATCATTTTCTTCAAATTTATTTATTTAAAATTTCTTTTAAAAAAAAAATTGAAGGGAATTGTGCAGACTATCAAAAGTGATATATCATAGCTCGAATTCATGAGATAATGTGACTGCCGATCGGGGAAGTCAGGTTTTTTTATTCTGATAAATTAATATTTGTTTTCTTTAGTTTTGTCAGTAGCATGAGCAGGTGATCGAGCCGCAGGTAAAACAAAGAGCCCCACATCATCCTTCGATCGAGCATTCCCTCCTGTTATGGAAGGGTTTCCTTAAACAGGTACCAGCCAGCTCCCTTCTGTAGCTCGTTAAACACCTGATTTCATTAAAAATATACACTTCCCCTTTCTTTCCTGCCCCTTTCCAGACTTGGCCTGTTTAATGTCAGCCTGACGCCAAATACTCAGTAATGGCCATTGTGTTAAGGAAATTAACTTAGGTTAAGCATATATTTGCTTTTATTTTACATTAAATTCTAATTTTAAAGAAACCACGAGACGATGTTTTACGTACACATTTTTAAACAAATAAAACTTTAAGTTGTTTTTTTTTTTTTTTTTGTTGAGAAATAATATACACAGGATATAGGAATCTCTCGCTTTTGACAATGCTTTTTTTCCAATAGGTAAATTACCAGAATCTTTCTATAGTTGTACGTTCCGCTAAAGCTTAAATGATTAGCCTGAAATAAGCAATCAGTAGTAAAAGTTTAAAGTAACTAAAAGAATTAACTTTACCTGAAGCGAGTAAAACCAGATGTTTATGATTAACTGGTTACAAAAGTTTCGGAAAAAAATACGTATTCGAATGCTCTGTTCGTATTGTATTATTGTTATTAAACAATAATGGAGGCGAGAATGGGTTCCTGGTGTTAAAGAAGGATTCATTGTAAGTCTTAGAAATTTCTTTTATTGTTTTTTTTTAGATCGGAACACGAAACTTTTCGTATGTTAGGGCAAAGCAAAGCTCGTGTCCAGGTGGCACGGCGGCTCTCTCTGCATGACGGAACTTTGTGGCTGTACGTCATGATTCCCTGTCTGTAGATATTCCAATCTTTTTTATCTTTTTGTGATGAATGCGTAAGTGGTGCGTGTGAAAGTTCGTGTATGCGCGTGTATCTCCGAGGAGAAGGGAGTGGAGGGTGGTGGCCGGAAAACCTCTTGTCCTTTAAAATCTTACATTTTTACTCTTTATTTTGCACTTTTAAAGAAATATAACCTTCATATTCTTTGTTTTTCGTTACCTAAATTCAAATAGAGTTGTATAGGTGTAAGCCATATACCGACGTTTATTTATGAAAATGTATAATAATAAAATCAATATTTTTAGTTTAGCTTAGTTTTAATTTTTATAAGGAGGCATGAAATCTTGGCTCCTCAAGAAATGTTTATATTTGCACAGATACTGAAAATAAAGACAATAATTATATAGTGTACTACTTTTGGGCGGCCGGGCCCAACGGTTAGGCCTCCGAGCTCGTCGGCTTCCTTGGCAGGCCTTCTTCGCCAACCGCCACGTGGGTTTCCTTCCACATCCAAAAAGTGAAGAGTTCTAGTAAGGATTTACCTGGCGAATTCGGAAGCGCCGGGCCCTCGTGGCGGACAACCGTTTCATCCAACAGGGGCTTTTCCCGCAAATATCTGCGCAAGCAAATCATTTGTTTGTTTGAATTAAAAAAAAAAAGAAGTATTAATGTATGAATTTTAGGGGGGGAGAATAGATTGAAATATCACACACGTGCTATAAAGGGTTAAGCTGTTGGTGATGTTGGCTGGTGAAGGGGGGTTAAGTCTAATCCCTGTTCCAGAAGACATGGACGTGTTGTTTGTTGGCCGGTAGTTAGGCGACCAGAGACCGCAAATTCTATCTCTTGCTGAGATTTGACCGTAAACTTGCGGTTGCGCTGTTTTTTTTAAATTTTTTTTTTTCCGTTAAGAAGAGGAAGAAGGAAAAGTAAATAAGCGAAACCACCAACCAGTGGAATTACGCGAGATCACGCCATAGGGCGGGGTTTCTCTTGGTCCCCTGCCGCCGGAAACAAATATCTGAACACGCGTGAATACACGAGTTTCTGAAGAGGGTTCGGCGCGCTGGGCGGGGCGGGGCGGTGAGTGGAAAAGGGATTGATATTTTTACCCAAACGTTATCGAGCGGCTTTTGGTTGACAGGAAGCGTATTTATTTGAATGAGTTCTGCCGAAAGGTGATAGCCGATCTGAACCATTATGCTCGCTTAGCTGGACAAGATGTCTATCATCCCCAACATTTATCTTCTCGGTTGCTCTGGTCTTTGTCTGTCTTCGATAAATCCACTGCCTTTACTGTAAAAAGGTCAGCGGACTCCACTATGACTAATGCGTATTGGGCAAGTAATTCGATGCTTATTCACTAAAAACAGTATTTCTTTGTCTGGTCCCTACTGGTGTTTCTTGATTTTTTAAAAAGAAAATACATTTAACTAACCCTGTGAACCCCCCTCCCCAAGTATATTTATTGTAAACTGAATATTTTAATGGCAACACCAGACTGCAGGTAAAAAAAAAGGTGATGGTTATCCTCTCAGTTAATTTGAGAGAATATTTGGGGTAAAAATAAAAATTCCAAATTATCTAGAACGAACGACAGATGAATCTTTTCCAAAGTTTGATGTTGATAGTGAGGGGCCTATCCATTACTAGCACCGGGCCTGAAATATTTCCCCTTCTGGCCTACACGATAAAACAACAACGAAAACCTGTCCAACTCCACGGTAAAAGCTGCCGGGAATTGGAGGTTAGTAACATTTGCTCTAATTCACCGAACTTTCCACACAACATTCAGACGCGACTGCGAATTAAAATTATCAGGTAGTAACTTATTCCACTTGACCTTTAAGTCGTTCATACTCTTTTGTTTTGTAAGTATTTTATGTACGACATTATACATGTAAGTTACAGCGAGACAGTGTAGAAAACTATCATTTTGCACTCAGTAGTTAAACGTTTATGCCTATTTTCTGTAGTAGCTGTAGGAACAGAGTTCATATGTTCATTCAGAATTTCATAACTATTTTTATTTAAATCACATGCCTCTCTTCGAGTGTACAACCTCTAATACCGGAATTGAGAGTAACTTATTAGAGATAATTCCTTAGTACATTCTGGACGTCTAATGCCAAATTCTGAAATTAATGCTTAATAGTTTCTCGTCATCCATACATGGTAAACTAAACAGTAAGCTGAAATCCCCTAAACTTCTGGACAGTCACCTTTACTGACCAGCATAAAGAACAACAAAAACTATATTACGTAATAATGAGTTTTTCCATTTATGTCATCAGTGAAGGTAACTAATCCGGTGAGAGCTAGGGTAATGGCAACTTGTGTAAATTTATTAAAAACTGGATAATACTGGAAGATTAAAATACTGAGTAATCTGAAGTCATGTTTCTAATCGCCAATACAACAGCAAACACCATTAAACATTTTATTAAAGTTTCCCTTTATATATAGTTTGAAAATAATTATGGAAACACACAATATATGCAGAAATATGAGGAATTGCAACTGGGAGACGGTAAATATTACATACAAGATGCGTTATTACAGAAAAGATTAAAAAAATAAATAAATACGTTAGTAGTTGTTATGTGAGCCCTTTACTCTATATGGAACGTGACCTGTTGTTTTCATGCTCCCATAGAAGTTATCAGTGTATGACTGTGGAATGTTGTTCCAAATATCCTACTTTTCACAATTCATCCGAGGTGTTTGGTTGTCGTTTGAATTTTTTCGGTAACCATATAATCCCATACAGCTTCATTGATGTTCATATCAGGACTTTGCGCAGGCCAAAGGATCTTTGTGAGTGATCCATCAGACTCTTTATGTTCCAGATAGTTTTTCACCACACTGGCCGTATGCTCCGGGTCGTCGTCATGTTGGAAGATGAATCTCCGCGTCCAGTGATATGCTTTCATAATGGAATGGCGTAGTGGATGAGAACCGGTCTGTACCTGTCGACAGCCACTAAACCGTCGATTTTATGAAAATCTTTGACACCTTTGCCTAATACGCAACTCACACCCCCCCAATGCCTAACTATAGCTGTTGTACCCTAAAGGTTACATTGCTTTCCGATCCGTTTTCGAAAAAAGAAACTGTTAATTATTACCAAACAGTTCAAACTTCGGTTCATCTTCATCTGTAAATAGCACCACACCTTCTAGGTTTGGTCATCCCACTGTTTCGTTCTTCTGTCTGTTTTAGCTTTGCCATTTGATTGCTTCTCTTCAGAAAACGTTTTCGGTCAGGTGCACATCCACTGAAACCAGTTAGCGCCATGTGTATCTTTCTGTTCTCGAAGAAACGTTAACACCTACACTCGCAGCTAAGTCATTCGCAAGATCTCTATTAGCTCTTCGTCTGTCATAGGTCCTTAACTTCACCTTTGGCGAGTTTTTGCTTTCCTCTTCGACTGCATTTATTGCCAACAATACCAGTTTTGCGCATTTCTTCAGATTCTTGCGTACAGTCCCTGAAACACGAAGTCGAGTTACAATCTGCCGCATGGAGAAGCTTTCACTAGTCAAGACCTTGGCTTCTAAATGCTTATCATGTGCTATTTCCTTCCCAGTAGCCATAGTATTTCCCTCACGTTCACCACCCTGCCATGATGTCACTGCCTGTACTTTTATAGTCCTACAGGTCTGCCGCTTTCCGGCTCTTTGCTTGACAACCAGTCACAGAGTACCCTAACAACACATGACTGTACTACAAACGTTCGATTTGTACACACGAGATGTGATTCGATCACGTTTTATTTACTTTTATACCCATTTTCCCTTTGCTTCCATAATTATTTCCAACACTGTATGCAAATGTTTAGCTGTTGTTCTTTAAAATGCAGTGCTATGGCAAATTTATTGTTTGCAATCTGGAAACAGACAAACACGTTTCTTTCGGATCGTCATTATGTTGTCTTAATGATATCCACTGGCGAAATGCTACTCGCGAGAATGCTGAAGCGTCAGGGTTAGACGGCGGATAGAACATGCAGCACTATAAAAGAATCCTGCTGGCCTCACCTTTTCACCCGGCCCAGCTTAGCTTTCATGAATACCGATGACATACCGCCTTATGCCGAGTCCGGACTTCTCATTACGACTGTTTCACAGAGCAGGTTTTATACAGTCAATATCTCTACAGTATCCCCCCCCCTTTACATGGCCTTCGCTGTCAGCATCGCTGATGCTGATTTTTTGTTCTGTTTATGGTTATACAGATTAAACATATTCGTAAATATATCGAAGGTAGTTAGTTCCCAGAACTGTTGTGTTAATGAATCATGTTCCACGCTCGGCTATGATACATTCATTTAATCGTAGAAGTAGAAATACAGATGTTCAAAACGACAACAAGGCAACAACCAGAGAGAAAAGTGAGATTGGAAAGAGGAGGAGAGAGGGGGAGGTGGAAAGAGAGAGAGAGAGAGAGACTTGACGTAGATTTTATCCTACTTTGTTATTAGAATAAAGTCACTCAATTTGCATTCCGGATTGCCAACAGTGCAACAGCGGTTTTTTTTAAAAAATAAATGCGGTTTAAAGAAAAAGAAAACAAGTACATTTTTTAAGATGTTCTCTCATTTGAATAGATATATTACCGGGGGTGTAGTTATCCACGGACTGCTGTAAGTAATGGTTCTTGCTGCTGTGCTAGGTGATCAGTAAGTCATGTTTTGTTGGCCTTTAACTGCTCTCCAAGGAGAAGCTATAAACCAGGTGAATTATTTTGTTCCTTTATTAGTGCAGGTTGTTTTATTATTTTGATATATTTGGATGTGGGAAATGCTGGGTTTCTTTTTACAAAGAAAAGACCCTTTAAAAAATTAAATCAGACTTACGTTTAGTAAAATGAAGGTGACAACAACCTAATCATGTGTAGACGCATGTTTACTTCAGGAAACTTAATCCGACAAGTTTTATAATAGCATTCTGGGTAACAGGATTTGCTGTACACTAATATTAGTACCTTTTGTGCAAATGGTTAGTATTCTCTCTCTCTCTCTCTGAAGTTAAAATTTAATGTGTACTATAGAAAAAACTTCAAAATAAAATGCTAGTGCACGACAGAACTGCAGTAAGAGTTCAATATGTATGCAGCCCAGTTTATACGGACAACATTTTAAAATGATCAAGAATTTGTTTATAAACGGACATTTTAAATTATTGCTACATTTAAAAAATTTACTTCAATTTGTATCTCCGGAATTAATCCAGTCGCCTAGATCTTTATGTGATTTTAACCCGCGTAATTCCCAGCGACCCCTCAGAGTAGCGATTCCACCCTTGGCTTTCGCCTATCTACTGTGTGGGTGAACGTGAACGTAAAGACGGTGGCTACTGGACATCAACACGGTAGGGTTAGGGGTGTAGTCTCACTCGGCGAACACCGCAGCTCGCGCCCCACAACTGTCTACAAACCTCTTCAGGTCGTTAGGTAGAGTCCTCGATGCAGATATCTCACAAACGCCATCTCGGTTGTGCAACAGAGATGAAGTCTGCGGTCTCGCCGGCCGGACCTCTCCGGTCACCTGCTCCTCGATGTCCTGTGCCATACGTCCACATAATAACAAAAGTTATCTGTAATCAAACCTGTATTCGTAGTGACGCTGTTGGTCATCTTCGATGGGAGCTTCTAACTGGGCCAGTTACGAGCGTCACAGAGGCCCCCCCCCCGCTAGATGTTACGCCAAACAAACGGCTGACCCGCGAAATCTGCTCATGGGATGAACCGCCTGTATGGTGTCTACGATCCTTTGAATTATAGAGAAAACTAACAATATAGGGTTGACGGTAAATTAATTGAGTTTAGCTATTTCTTAAAATTTATTTAGCAACACCCTTCTTCGCCACGGATACTTTGCTTAGTGAGCGAACTTCTTTTCTTAGGCTCTCGACGTTTAAAAACGTCGAGACGGCGGATCTGCGGACTTAGTGGTGCGCGATTGATGCTCAGTGAAGAATTATCACAGAGCCGAAAGTTTATCTACGTAAATCGTCACGAACCAACCAACTGGTGCTGCTGCCCTGCTCCCCAAATGCGTCGCTGTGAAACAGTTTTCCTGCAATTGTCCTTTCGGCGAGAAACCCACTAACTTCATTGTCCAAAACCTTTCAAAGAACATTCAAAGACTTCATTTATTTTCTTGCATATCCGCTCTTGTGTCCGGTTGTATGATATAAAGGTTTACTGGGTTTTCCTGGCTTACACGTTCAGCCAAACTCGCTTTTATTGTGGTCTCGATCTACATCTCACGCCGCTCGTCCAGCTCTCGTTTCTAAACAGACTACCGGGCGACTATTATCGGGGTGTGCCAGCTGTCGAGAAAGAAACTCTCACCGGCAGATCTTTCCCTAACTGTTAAGGGCTCCAGAAACCTTACACCTGCCTCATTACGCATACTTTACGTTAACAGACGAAATCCTTCTTAGATTCTTCTTTTTCTGGCTGCTTTCAGGAAACGTAAAATCATCACCTAGCAAGAGGTCCCTATTTATCTAGCAGCTTTGGTTCTTAAATGGCTGGGGGGGTTCACGAACCAGTTTCTAACCAGCATTTTAACCAGGGCTTTTAGATCCCTTCTATCAAATGGCAATTTCTAGTGTTTAAGTGAAATCATCGGCTGGTGAGTAAATAGGCGACTAAATATAAACTACTGTTTTACAAATCTGACTGCAGCATTTTAACACCCGGCTGTGTGGTCCGTGCACTCGAAATAAACTTCTATACTTTCACTGACACCTACAGATATCTCGCTGCGCGCTAAGAAAACTTTTATACCTGCGAGACATTTTACAGAATCATATGAAGAAAACAAAATCTCTTTTACACTCCGAGCACTTACTTCTCCAACATTGGAGATAGAATCGCTGCACGTTCTCTTTCCTCCTTTATAAAAGAGCTAAGGTCTTTAATGTTGAAGTCTATAAGAAAAAAACATAGAAGAATTAATAAAACCAGAATAATGTTTGCATTAAAATTTATCAGATAATAAAGGGAGCATAAATTTTGCATTGGAAATCCGTTTGTTTATTACTTTTGTTGTTGTTTCGTTGGTCACCGTTATCATATAATCTGCTGAGCTCTGGAGAGGCGAGAATCGTTAGCGGAAAGAGGTGAGCAGCCAAAAGGTGAACAGAAAAGAAGCTAACTCCACTCCCAGGCCCCCCATTAATAAAACTCACGTGTACAGTAGATTCCTCTATTAGCAGTCTCCTGCTTGTCAGGAAAATAGTTGCCATTATCCGGAAGTTTCAAATAAGCGAAAAGCCCCCGTAATTATTGAGGCACGGCCATAACAGACGTGACTAAAGTTTTTGTTCAATACAATATTATAAATTAAACATGGACCTGAGCACCCGGCTGTTTACAAAAAGCATTTGTAAAAGAAGGGAGCAGGAATATACATATACTGCTGTGCTACAACGATCTACTACAATTTTTCTTACAATGAATAAAGCAGGCGTAAAAAATGTTTCTATGCAGTGCCGTACTTACAGTCAGTGCTGAAAGTCAGTTTTAAAAGAATTAATTGGTTATTGTTTTATATCATGTATTTAGTTTCTAAAAGGGCCATCTTCTCCCGCCTTGCCAACTGTTTAGCGTTTACACTTCGGCTTGTGCTGATCTTGTATTTCATCACTCTTCTTTAGAACGAGTGGAACAACGTGTTTGTAGACAAAACCTTTCTTCCACTCGCACTTGTTTAGCACAAGATCCACGTAGAGTCTCCAGAAGCCAAACCGTATCAACGACAGACAGTCCTATACGTTTCGTAGCCATAATGCACGACAGAGGCAACGGTCGAAAATGCGCAGAAGCGAATTCACGGTTACAGAAGCTGGTTAAAAACAAACAAGTGTCGGTTGTGCGATCAAACGCAAAGGTAGTGGCGACTGTATATGATCAGTTAAAGATGTTTGCATGCTTGTAAGGTTTGATGCCCTTCTACTGACGTTCTGATAAAAATGCTTGTCATTATTATCGATTACATAATTTATGTGAATTCTATAGCCTTGGAAACTCTAATAAAGTTGTCAATAAGCGACATGACAATTATCAATATCTGAATTCCTTTAACAGTAAAGTTTATGAGACGAAGTTCGTTCCTGAGAAAATATTCCTAACAACCAAGTTACCTTTATCAGGATTGCTTATTGCCAACTTCTACTATACTTTTGCATATACCAAGGCCTTAAAAATTTTCTTCGATATTATCCATTTTCTTTCAGTAATTTCTGCAACAGTTCTGCTGAAATTCAATTGTTTGATGTTGAAGTTGAAATTGTAGGACGAATCACGTTTTATATCATTTAAATTTCCTTTTCTTCTCTTTCTCGTCTTCAAGCTACTATTTTTGTTTTCATAAATGTAGTTAAAAACTGCTAGAAAATAAAAATTCTGAGATATTGCAACAAAATAAGTGGGAATACACTTTAAAATTAGCTAGTCAGTTTTGACTAATTTCGGAGCAATTAAATACAAGTAAAAGTGTAAAATTATCAATTCCCACATAGCGCTGAGCCTTATACTAGATCATGGATACATCACTGAGGAAAAGTTGTCCCAACTTTGGTGTTCACATCTTCTGGTCATGAATTTTAGCTTTTGATGGTGGGAGAGGGACAATAACTAGGTGTATTAGGTTTAGTAATAATTATGGTGAAACAATAATAGATTACCGAATTCATAATTTTGGCTAGAATACAAAAAAGACAATACATTTTACTGCTTACAATCCTTTCCATCGTACAACATATATTAGTTTTAGAGTCTAAGACTCTAAGATGTCAACAAGATGACTTTGTTATAAATACAGAAACTGCCTAAACTTTTCCGACTAAGCGATAGCCCTTTTTGGCTTTAATTTACACCATTTATTCATCGTCTGGTCTCTTTGAATAACTATTCATCCCTAAGGATCGCCCTGTTCGAAAATTCTCCAGTAACGAAGAGGAAACTGAAGAGCTTCATTTTGTAACTACCTTACCAGCGAACGACTTACTTTTTATTGGTGACCATTCGTCACAGCCGGGGGAGATTTCAACGAACAGTGTGTCTCGGCAGCTGAACGAAGGTTGTTAGTAACTCGCCACCCTGTAACCACGTAGATGTCTCCGAGTTGAGAACCACGACGTGTTAAAAGCGTTTAAACCTGACAGTGCCAGACTGAACTAACAGACGAGGTGGGGGCAGGGAATCATGGGAGATTTGTATTACGATTGACTTGTGATAGCTGAATGAATAGAAGTTCGACAAGATAGAGTCACCGCAAATCTCTTTTGTACAGACTCGTCACCTAATTGGCCATCGTTCCAACTTTGTTTTTGTGTGCGCGTTTGCAGGAAACGAAACCAATGGAAAATCGCAATGTTCAAATCGATAAATCTGGAAGGAATTCAACCACGGTGGATGCTGCTGTTCGTATTCCGTCCCAATTTCAAAATTAAATATGCGCTATCCTCTGTGTAAAAGTTACGCATAGGCGCAGTCTACCTGCAAGATACAACAAACTCTTGTTTTTGATGGCGTAGTGGCACCTTTCGCCTTTTATGTGATGAAGATCTAATCAGGAGATGGCGAGCTATGGCTGTATCTATCTGCTTTTCTATTCTGCTCAGCCGGACGACATCACCAAAATCCGAACTCATCTGCTTTCATGTAGTTGCGATACGTTAAAGCCGACAGCCAGATGAAGACGAGAGTAGTCAGAAGTCTTAATCATTAAGAAAGTGTTCTTATATTCTTTCCCGGAACTTATCACTTTCTTTTAGTTTACCTGTCCAGAAAGGAAGTCACTGGATATAAACTTTATTCTATTTGCGGTTATTTTTATGGAAAGAAAGTAGACACGTTGGAATATTTGATGAGCTGTTCTGTTTGAAGACTTCGGTCCTTTCAAAAGAAGTCCGGGTTATCGATGTTTCCACGGATTCTTTCGAGGGAGTTTCATTTACCGAGATATTTGGATCAGGTTTTATAAATCACGAGTTTCCCCAGAGTGATAAAAAATATTGGGACCAGACAGTCAACCAGCTGGGTTTGACATCAGGGAACAATTAGAAACGTGTTTCACACGAACTTGGTTTCTTCATTTATCAGAGAGGATTAAAATAAGGAAACGGGCGGTTTGATTGTTATTTTTACTCTTGTGGTAGTTATCAAACCATAAATATAATGTACTTTTCAGAGAGCTGAGAGGGACCTGCTTCGAGAACGATAGTAGCAAAGTTAGCTACCCTGGTTTCCAAAAGTTAAGCAACAAAAATGTTTACCAAATGGTTAAAGTTTTATTCACCAAATGACAATATAAATTCTTCTTCTTGCAGCACAAATCTTTGAAAAGAAATATGTAAATTACAAATAAATCTCGGGAGTGTAGAGTGGGGGAGCAGAAACATATTAGGAAACGAGATGGAATTCTAGCATTAAAGAATGCAAAAAAAAAGGAATTGAAGTTAGTCGATAGGAAACATGATTTTCACTAATGGTAGTGCATGAGCTGCAGCAGCTTCGCATACCGCTTGTAACTATATCAACCAGAACAAATGGCAGTGTAATCCATTGTCTTAGAAATGTATGCAGTTTTTGGAGGAAGGAAACACGTCTTCGTTAAGCATCCGAAACATTTTCATTAGGGTTCAGCTCAGGAGAACGCACCAGCCATATCATACGGACAATGGTTTGGTCTTGAAAGTATTGGTCGATTGCACGTGCCTCAAGCGAACAATAGTTATCGTCCATTAAAATGTAGTTATCTCAAATTGCAACTGTGTGTGTGGTCTGACATAGAGATACAGATTCTCTTCCATCTTATTGCACTCAAAGTAATTCTCTGAAATACACGAAGATTTGTAGCCTAACCAATGAAATTCTTGCTTAGACCATCACACTTTCATCACTATAGTGATCTTGTTCCATGATGTTTGTCCTGGTTGCACGTTCCACGTTCCTATAGATGAATATGCGCTATGAGTCGCAGTGAAGACTAACCCTGGGCTAATCAGTAAAGAGAACGAGGCTTCAGTCACTCGGTGTCCAAGCGATATATTCACGGCAGCAGTTCAATCGCTCCTGTTTATGGTGGTTGGTCAGGGAAATATCCACCACAGATCGCCTTCCTTTCGTCACGCAGCCTCCTGCGTACGGTTGACGCAGTTAACCTCCATCTGGCTACAGAAAGATCAGGAGCAAGTTGGGTCTGTGTTGAAGTTCTGCTTTCCGAATCAAAAGTAGCACATATCGATCTTCTGCTGTGTTTGTGGTCCGTGTTTGACGAACTCTTCTTCGGATAACATCTCCGTGTACTTGACATTATCTCCATGGTTGAGAAACCCAAACTTCTGTTTTCGTTTAGCTATTCCGCCATCCAGGTCTGTGACTGTTCACCCTCTTTGCCACCAACAGCTCTCCGCTTTAGAGAATCTGCCGAACGAGTACCTTGCATATTTATAACACAGTCCTTCAAAACAAATATACTAACAGAGCTAAATTTTAATATAAACACAAGACAATTTTTAATGTATGTACACCAAAGTTAATTTATATATTTCCCTGATAAAAGTTGTTATCTGAAGAGGAGTTTGCGTTGAACATTTCGTGAATGAAACTTTCATCATTTTGAAAGTTGTTAGCTTTTGAAAACTAGTGTAGTTAAAACAAACAATTCTATACATATTTGTTAAATATCAAATAACGGTTAACAACATGCAAATTGTGTTTTCAGTAAAACAAATCTTTGTGATGACATGGAAGTGACAAAAATTTGTATAACAATACACGCATTTTAGTTCTTTTGTATCCGTCGAGTTGAGCAAATCTAGCACTTACCGTCACAATAACTCTATTTTTGGGGCAGGATCGGAGAGCCCTTTTTGCTTTGAGCTGAAACTCGGCTCCATGTTGTGAACAGAGCTTTTATCTCCTAAGAATAAAGCATGTATGGTGTAACTTAATCAGCTCCGCTTTTGGCCGGCGTAGCTGACTACCAGCAAACGATTTTAAGAACCTGTGAATTTCCGTGTTATTACGAGGTAGCCAACCATTCATCTCCTTTGCAAGGCTGGAAAGGTGTGATTCGCCCAGATGCTCGCCTCAGCACCAGAGTTTAATCTCTCTTTGGTCCCTAAATGGATCACAGTTTTCTTGATTCGGATTCTAATAAGACATTTCATCGGCTTGTTTGATTCTGAGAAGAAACTAACAAATAGGAAAATTAAAAGAAGGAAAGCTGAGAAGCAGAATTAATAATTTTAGAGCACGATTAATGTCTGTCAACCCAGCTGTGATGTTTATTGAGGGATATTGTTGATACTGGTGATTATTCTTCTCTTGATTTTCCAACGTTTTATTTAAACGTTACTCGCTGCATATTTAGAATCTTCTTGAAATAACTGTGGAATATAACGCATTTACTTCTTCATTCGTACAAATGACCACTGACTTTTTATGACTTAATTGTATCTTTCGTTTTTATTTTTTGTAAGACCATATTTCTTAAAAGCCAGTTCTTTGAATTTTGCTCCAGTCGTCTTAAGAGACTTGCCCCCCCCTCCTAAGATTATCTTCATCAATTTAATAATGTCGAGTGATAATAAAGGAAACCCCAGAGGCCCTGTTTGTTCTCGTCCCACTTCCTTAGACCCACGATCGTTTTATTGCAGGGAAATACGAGCCAGAAAATTATATTGAAATTTTCAAAGTGTAGCCGACCGCTAAAAATCTGCGATGAAAACAAAACAAACAAATCAAGGTTACTCTTTAAACGACAATAACACAGAAAGCTAAATCGATGTTTGCAGCTATTTTCCCGGAGTGAACAATTTACCTGTGCACACTCGTTATTTCCCGGTGGATATCATTACGCGCAGAGTTTAGAAATGTAATAATGTATAATGCCATATTTGGAATATTTACACGAGTAATAATAACTTACCCAACTGAACATGTAATATGTTATTTGAACAAGTTTAGAATTGTAGTTTAGCTGCTCTGGGATGTTTTGTCAAGGCTTCATGCAGTAGAAGAGAACATTTCCCGTGAAACCACAATTTTTTTTTAGCATGTGGCTAGAGGACTGCAGTCTGTCGTCAGGCAGTACATTAGGTTCTGGCGACACGATGTGATAAGCTTTTGTAAGCGACTGCAAATTGGGGGTTTTCTTTTCAATTGTTTTATGTCTTCGTTCTCTTTTTAACGTAGAAGTCTTTTTTTTAATGTTTTATTATATTGTTTATTGTCAAATATTTGCTACTGTTTTTTGACGTCTCGACTCTTATTTTAAAAAAAAATATATATATAAATTTTTAAAATATCAGTAAAGATAAAAGAAGCACAGTGTCTGATACTGCCCGCAGCTACAGAACTCGTTACTGAAGCAGATCCGACTGTGACAGCCTATCTGGTGAAATAACTTTGATCTTGAGGCAACATTATATCTCTGCCTACTGAGATTAATACTTTGTAGGGCGATATAATGTCATTTATATAATTTAATATTTTTACAAAAATATTAATAATGGAATAAATCTATGAAGGTCAACCTTTTAGCATTATAAACATGAGTTTTAGATATGTCAGCACGACTTCAACATTAGCTACAAGTGACGGAATCAAGACTTTGGAGCCAAGCTACTGCGGAACTGTCCATTGTTTTTCAAATTTTTCTTTTGCCACGTTAAAGGTATCCAGAAAGTAATTTTTTTGTAAGTGCTGAAATAGGTGTCACAAAGATATGGAACGGTTAATAATAGTTGGACTAGCGAAATGTATAGAACTGTGCTTAATGAATAATTGCACTATATTCATATTATGCTAAACTATACATATGGGGAAAAAATTAAGCACCACCTCTACATATCAACAAATTCTAAAAGCAGTGTTGGCCATGCGAACCCGACAGCTGTCAAATTTATTTTAAACACAGACATCGACTCATTTCGATGTTTAGTGCAGCATTCAGGAATCGACCAGAATGCCATTAATTGGATCTGCAAAGAAGTATTATGGTTGCAAAGACAATTACTTCATTCATAGACATTTGAGACCACGCTGCAAACAATGTCCAGCAAATTGTCATATGGATCGTTCATGTTAGAGTTAATATCTAGTTACTGCCCCTTTCTCCCGAACCACTGCTTCGCACCCCTTCATGGACCTTAGAAGACGCTGGATCTAAAGTTGAGAAATCTGTATCTATCCTTTAACTTCCTAGTCAAGTTATTTCAAAATTTTGCAACGAAATAAACTTGTTTTTGCACTGCGAACCAGGTGTTTATACAGACAATGAATGTTGCGTTACCTGTGATCAATTTATTTATTATTATTGAGCACATTTTGAAATGGGTGTAACTTTTCAAATACAAAAATGATGTATGCTGGCATGTTATTTTAAAACGCTTTCCCCGAGATCTGTCCCATTCTATGTTCAGTGGAATGTCTTCATACCTTGCAAAAAAGAGATTTAGCACTTAAACTCGATTTCTTTAGAAATATTTGGCGCGAATGATGGCCAGAAAATTTACCAGATTTGGATCCAGCTGAAAATGTCGACACAATCGTAAAAGATCGGGATGAGGTGGTAGATAAAATTGGTGGTGCTGAAAAAACATCAGGGATCGATCCTCTCGTGCTTTGAACAGTATTATACAAGATATCGCATTGTTCAGATCTTTCTTTCAGAACTCGGATGGATTAAGTGATTGAAAATAATGTTCATCTTTGTTTTCTGCAATCTTTAAAAATATACCAAAAATATAGATGGTAAGCACTCGTACGTTCAGAAGTTTTGCTGACTCCCACATTGCCAGGCTAAGGCACCGGATTTTGATAGACCTCGGAGTGAGTTTTTAATGAATGCATACAGCTACATAGATCTGAAAATGTGGTGAAAAATTCCCCAAAAGTCGAATACGAGTATTGCAACATTCCTTACGCATCGAGTTGAGAAGAGAGAGTAGGGAGTCAATCGTATCGGCTCTCAAGACTTGTCGAACTGCTGCTTCTCTGGGCTGTCTGGCGGGCCAACCTTCAAACCGGATCACGTGGCAAGCAGAGTCTGGTCTTAAAAAATGAGTGAAAGAGTTTGCTGGTGTGTTTTCTTGGAAATATACTGCATTTATGTGTCTGACACCTTGACCAGATTAATCTTGCGATCATAAGATATGCAGCCCGGGGACCACCATCAGATGTAACAGATTTGGCGATGTTTCGTGTTCCCATCGCCTCCAGCTCCCCCACCAGACGTTCTGCAGGAAATAGCTTTTTTCTAAACCAACCTCGAGCTCCATCTGGATAATGCAGCACACTGATCAAATTGTCATTTACTTTTTCCGGTTTGACTAAAATGACGAAACTCTGTTACCTGGTTATTTCAGAATAAGTTGGCGTTAGTTCTTAACTAGGTTTTATTTAACGAAACCTTTATAATTACAGAACAACCGTCTCTGAAAACGTGGCTATATTCTTTTTTTCTTCCGTCAAGTCTTTGGTTGGTTCTCTGCTGGGGCAGACTGGAAGAATTTCTAACCATTAGTAGACAGTAGACAGGGGTACTGCCAAGATGTTGATAGAAACATTTATCACTAGCATCCTTTTATACCGAACCCCCCCTCTAGAAAAGTATTCGTAACAGTTGAAAACAGTAAAAGTCGCATGAATACAAGCGATAGGCTGTAAGAATGGCTTTCAGAGCAGGGTTAACTAGCTTAACTTTTCTTTGTTTTAAATGTGAAAACAAGTTAATAAGAATCTCCTATTAAACTCATCTGGATTTAATTCGGTAATCCAACCACACACTAAAGGTTCGCTATCTAGGTTTTCAGACTACAAAACTTATTTCTCATCCAGTGCATACAACAAATAGCAAATAAATCATTATTTTCTTGTCTTTTTTAGTGGAGGGGGCTGATTTAGTGTGAGTGTAAGTGGAGATGGTTGTGTGTTTGGGGGTGAGATGATGTGTAAGTGTTGGGGGACAGGATGCTGCTCCGCTGCTGTTGAGTTGCATATAAATAATAACCCATCAAACAAAATATTTTCTTGCTAGTTAGTCACCATACGACAATTTGTTATATTAAAAATCCCATCATTTAAATAGGTAACATGTAAACCTTTTGTTATCAGTTACGTACTCGCTCAAGTGTAGCTGACTTTTATGTATTCTTAAAATTTTAAAGACACGTTTATAAGATTTATTTATTTGCTCCGATCTATTTAGCTTTAATTATAGAGATGTTTTCTCTCCCTTGTTTTGGCCTTGATACCTGTTGTTGTTTTAGAATTGTTTTTGTTTCCCCCCCCCTCCGTTTCAAGATTGAACAGATTCTGAAGAAAATTCCCCTTAATTTTCTATCAACGAATCTCCACATCGCGATTAGATTATCGCCATAAAAAGACCGCGAAAGGCCGGGATGTTCTCTTGTTAGTATCCACGAAAACAACTCGGCTCCGTCCAGTGCTTTTAGCAAAATGTTATCCTGTCGTGAAAGTACGCAAAAATTCAATCTGCCCCTTCTTCCTCCCTTCTTTTAACGTCAAGCGAACCCTTGATGACGAGGAACCAATTAATTTTTTTAGAAGAAATAACAGGGTTTGCTACCACGGGTTTGTCACATATTTACTTCCAAGGGGATAATCAGCGATCTGTTCCGGCGGACGGTCTAAGAGACCATGCGCGCTTTGCCACGAAGCCGGAAATATTCGCCCAAGCTCTGTTCTTGTACTCACATCAAGTCTGCTGCGCGTCAGCGAGACGACATCTTCTCGGGAAAGGAACGGATACACAGGTGCGTTAATCGGATCTGACTCACACCTGATGCTGCAACACTGAAGTGAAATGGGTAATCGGCAGGGCGGCTCGGGTGCAGTGCCCCTCCAGGCTTCCCGAGCCAATACGTCCCAGTGCGGTAACTGAAATAAACAAATAGAATTTAGCAAATTTGTAAAAAAATAAAACAATTTTCCAGAAAGCGAAATGATTGCAAGCGTTAACCCTACCCCCCCAAGTCTCGTTTTCCAGCCAGTTGCTTCAGCAATTCGGATTGAAATGTTAACTTTGTCAATCGCGAGGCGAGTAGCATCCATCACCAACAAAGTAAGTAAACAACTCTCAAGACGGTACCATTCCGCGGGTGCACCTTAGTCGAACCTACAGACTTTCTCACTGATTGGTTCTAACCCCAAACTCATCCCTTTCTAGCCCGACATCGATCCCTGAAGTAGATGTTATCACCAGATATTTTTTCTTAGTGATTTAAGAAAATTGCCATCGCTTGCTGCCTCTTTTTGACGTTAACTAAATTAAAGTCACTGAACCGAGTAGGAGACATTCAGTGCTTAAATAGTTTTTCGCTTAACTTACAAACCAACTCGATTTAACACAAAGATTTAATCCTGTTTATTGGCTATTAAAATCCAAATAATCTTTTAATTTCATGCAGCGAGTGAGTTTCATTAGGTGAAATGTATCAAAATGCATAACATTAAAATATAATCTCTAAGTTCTTTCATTAAATTTCCACAAACGGTATAACACATTTCTTGCATCCCACCGTGAATCACATTAGGCCTGGATCGGAATTTATCGAGAATTTAATTAGAAATAAATGTAGATCTATTTGGTGATACATTCATAAAAAAACGAGAAATTAAAGAAACTTTGATTCGCACGTTTTAAACGTATTATGTTTTTTTATATAGCTAGTAAAAAAATTTTTTTCAACGAGACCCCTTCCAGCTTTTTTGGCGATCTTCTGAAGTGAAAAACGTATCAACAGAAGAGCGCCATGGGGACGCCGTGCACAAACCGTCTTTCACAACAACTATGACGTACAGATGAACACTATATTAAGTATGAAAGTCTGTAAGGATTGGGTCTGTAGGTTTTTTTGCCTTTAAAAAAATAAAATAATAAATAATTGCTGAGCTGGTAGACGGTAGTTCTTTAGGTCCAGGTGGCAGAATTTATCAGACTGTAAGATGGTTTCGCACGACGGTCTGAGCTATGTGCAGTCGTTGAGAAAAGTACTTGTGAATAGGTTAAGGTACTAAATGAGACCGACATATGGAATTGGTAAATTAAAAGATTATTTGGCATGGAAAGGTTTGGATTTCTTCAGTTAACCCAGCCGCAATTTCCTCAAATTAGACATACAAAGTCTTTTAATCTGTTTTCTATGGATTTCCTATATACCACACTTTAATGAACGGTTAGTTATGGTTAGGGTTACGGTCCTCCTTCGTTTACATTTTTGTTTAGTTATATCTAAACAAGCCATAAATTCATGAAACTAAATATGGGAATACTGCCTGAACATTCATGTTTTCGGAATAATTGAACTTAACTAATTGTGCACATTTTATAAAATTTGTATTAAATTTTCACTTTCAAGTCAGTTTTAGTTTCCATTTATCTAATTAAACTCTTTTTCTGAAGAACTTTTGAGCTTGTCTAACGTTGATTGTCCGAGTAAATTTTTTCCCGTAATTGCGATGGAGATTTTAATCAGGTTTTACAGACGGTTCTTGAGTAATCCCACCCACCCACCCACCCCAAAATTTAAAAATTCGGGTTTTTTGACCAACCTATCAAAATTAATTATTCTGCTATTTTTGTTTAGCAGACGCTGACAGTCCGATACAAGAGAGAGTGAGTGGGGGTGTGGGGAGGTTGGTCGGCCACGTGGTTGATAAGATGTAGTCAATCAGCAATGGGATCTAAATGGAGCTGATTCTTCATAGCTTGGGGTAAAACCTGCTTGGCACCGTGGCACATAGACGCTTAGACTAGTACGTACGACTGCAGCAAAGCGGTTTACGCGGAATTTAACTTAAAAAAAAAACCTGACTTCTCTCTTCGAAAAGTTTCATTTGCTAGTACTGTCGGTATGAAGATTTATTTGGTGCTCAGATCTGTGTTACATGGACATTGGCCCCACATACAGGCATGCATTACAGTATGTGTGTGGCATAGTGTTTCAGATGGTATGTAATTTTAAATCAAGCTTTTATTGGCTTCGTAAACTTTATGTATAAATTGTATATGAAATCTATGGGGTGTTGGTCTGATGGATGTCTCTGTAATAGACACCTAATTCACGGTAATTGCCCAGTAGCTATGTGTTTTATACGAAGAATGGTCTGATAGTAAAGGCTCTCCATCAATTATACAGTAGTTGCATTTTATATAAAGTACACAAATCACCATTTAGCTCTGTGAAATGTGGTTTCGAATTAGTAAATTCTTGTAGGTTTGAGGCCAGCCTCGTCTATCCTGCTTGGCATTATCACAGTGGTGCTGAAGTATCCTTCTCTGGCAAATATCTGGAATATGCAGCTCGTAATTCCAACAACTGATGGAAGATTGTATGTAGTTGCTCGCATCTTCGGTCTCCAGCTGCAGCAGTAACAGCTTTGCAGGCATTTTGTTTGGCTTGTTTTGAATACTACGGAGAAACAATTCCAGATTTTTCTCTCGACGGGGGGCAATCCGCATAGCTCCATACTGTTTGCCACGCTTATGACGTTATACCAAACTTATCCTGAAGCCAACATCAGAACTAAAACTGATAATGTACAATTCATTTACATCTGTGCAGGACTTTACACACAACTCGTTGTTAGAATGCATATGCATCAGTAGGCGTGCAAAAACAACGCTTCTTGGGTCGTCTTTCGCATGTATGGTTTGATTTGGGGTCATGTCGCGCCGAAAGTGCGATTGCAGATTCCGCACTCTAGTTAATCTTTGTTTCACTTTCCTCCGAACTACATTGCTATTTTCATCTTCGTTGCGGATTAACGGCACCGATTTTGTTAAACGTTTGTGTCGCCGTCGCAAGACAGGGTATTACATAACTTGGGCTGCAGCTGAACCCTGACCTGCAAGCGTGCTTTCAGCAGTGCCACTCTCACTTCACCACACTCACAAATGCCCCCTGCTGCTGCTCATAATTTTTTAAACCCCCTCTTTCTCTTGCCGCCGCACTGTCATCATCTTCAGCATTTGGTAGGCACAGCCGGTGTCGCCGCCTCGTCCCGCCGACTCACCAAGTTGAGGCGCTTAGTAGTCTGTTTGTCCTTTCCGACGACGGCGCATACGAGCTGCGCTGGTGGTGCAGCTGCCTTTACGTTTTTCCCCTGAAAAGTTCTCATCAACAGTGCACTTAATGTTTCGCCCTTTTTGATCGAAGGAAGCGCCGAGTTTTTCATTCTCATGGAAAGGAACCACCATATCTCAGCGCATTGTCTTGACGACACGAGGAAGTCTACTTGCAAACGCGTGATAATGGCGTCCGTAACCCACGACGTTACGCTCTAAGTCTAGCTTGTTGTTTTCTGCAATATGGTACTAATATATAAGTGAAAATGGCAGCCGGCCCGGCTTATCCAGCTCTCCGTTGATGTTACGATGCAAAACACGTTCCACCTGCTTTCCATGGTGTAGAATTACGCTTTCTCTGAAAAACGTGAGGTCGATATTTATCTTGTAGTCCATCGTCGAATTAGCAACCGTTTCCTGTATTGCGTTTCGCTGGTTCGCCATTTACATAACATGTCCTTGTTACAAAAACGGATATTTGTGCAGACTCTTCACAACTCGGTTTGCACGTTAATTAGATCTGTCTGAATATCGGCAAAACGTTGAATGGCTGCTTTGGGTGCACCCACAAGCAGATGGAAGAAGTCCGAAAAACCTGAAGTGGGTGATGCTGCCATCTCTGTTCGCGTGGACGGCGTGCTAAACTGAGGCGTCACAAAGTCTCCTGCCTCAGCTTGGAGAATCTCGCGCGCGTCGGCAGGTTACTCCAAAGCTTTCCGCGTTAATGTTTGTCCGATGTTACAGTTGTTGACCATATCATCGAGACTGAGCGCCCAAACCATTACTTGAGTTCGTAAAACGTCATTCGGCGATGATAGCCATCAATCTATAGTGTTCTTCTACGTGATAGCATGATAATACTTTCATGAAAGAGAATAAATTGACGCAGGCGTTTCATCCCGACATTGTGAAACCAAGACTTCCGAATTACAGGTAGCAGCTGCCTCTTCGGCAGTGCTACGAAAGTATTTTTTCTGTTACAGGAATCGTCATAGTTGATGTTTCAGCATCCATTTATGTTAGAAACAACACCTGCTACCTTAAACTTGCTTCGCATCAGGACTCTCTGGCTTTTTACAGCTCCAGTTGCACATGACCTTCTTGGCAGTTTGATTAAACTGCTGATCAGCTTATCCAGCATCTTGTGCTTCACGATCTCTGTTGCTGTGCGGTGCTTCAGTTTCCATATTTTATCGTGTCACATTTGTCAGGTCTACGTAATCCTGAGTAGCAATGATTTTTTCCGTGACACCACCAATTCCTGTTAATGCGTTGGCTGCGTTGCGGCTACATTCTTGTGAAATCTCAGCAAACGTAGACTGAGCTCCTTTACTAGCTGATGTAAAGCTTATCCGTTTAGTGTCTGGTTTGTTGCTAGGTTCAGCATAACTTTTACTTTTAATTGGAATTGGAGAGCGCAATCTTTTGCTCGAACCTTTTGAACTCGAGGCACTAGCATCCAGTGTTTTCGGTCAACCCCTTCTCCCCTTAACCGATAAACCATTAGCCCAAAACCTGTCAGGCGCTCTAAAGACTTTTTTCGCCTGGAATTCTTAAGACCCATGAGACATTTTACACTAAGAGAAACGTCGAAATACAAAAATTACATGGATGGCCAAAATCAAGTTTCCAGGAGCCACGTAGTTCAGGTTTCAACTTTGCGGCGGAAACTCAATCGGCTGTTAAAGATTACATTTGTGTAAACCAGAATCGTGTTTGTAATTTTGACCAAGTTTTAAATTTTGACAAAAACTTGTTTTTTTTTTTAATACACAACTTTAATCACCGAATAAAAGGTGCGGTTTGTTATAAAAAATGTTATGGCATGAAAATGAAGACATTACTTGATATCCCGCCGAGATTATGGGTCGTAAATATGTCGGTGCCATTTTGGATATCTCAGACTTATTTTACCGCAGTATGATCGTCATAGCTATTTCCTCCATTATTTTCGATCAATTTAAAGCTATTTTTATATTATCAGCCGTTCTGTATTTAAACTTAAACAATATGATGTAGACATTTTAAAACCACTCCTTTTAATACATTTATATCGACGTTTATTTCTCCTTATAGAATTCGTTACATCTGCTGCGAATCTGTTCTTATTCTCTTTTCTGTCACCCAGACCGCGTTAAAAAACCTCAGGTCTGATCAAGTCCGTGATTGTGCACCAGTTATGCTTTCGCTTTGCTTCGCCTGAAGAGATTAATTCTTCCCATAGTTAACGCGTTTTCTTTTCTGTCAAATCAATGATGGCAGGCTTTTATTAAATCGTGTCTTATATTTACCCCCCAAATCTCGGATCATTTTAGTGACATAAAAACTATCAACGAAACACGAACAGATTCAGCCTTTGGGATATGTTTCTGGTTGGTTCTGTTTGTATGCAGGACTATTGATGCTCATAAATAGAAGGGGAAAAAAACTCATGTTTTTCTGTTCTTTAAAACTTATTTTTAGTTCAACTTTAACTCTAAATATCCGAACATTTGTGGCTTCAGATCTTCACCACGATATTTAGGGCCTAATTTAATTGAAGAGATTTGAGGAAATTAAGGAGTGACAGGGAAAGACTCAAGTGTACCATTCGGAGATTTCGGGTGTGTTTGGTATGCTAAAGACTCGGTGAATACATGGGAATACCACATTTAAAATCATTAAATACATTTCTACCCATGAAATCTCGACATAATTTTAGGTACTAAACATGCGGCACAACGAGTATATAGCTTTGTTTATTTATGCATACCCTGTCAATAATTCGGACACCTGTCGTTGTCACAGTTGAACAAGCAAATCAAGCAACGGAGTACAGCTCCTTATATTAAGGAGTCACCTTTTCTAGCACGAAGAGCCTCTACCCTGTTTGGCATGGGATCAGTGAGACTTGGTATCACGATCTGCTAGAGGTTCTCTTATATCCGTGATAGAACTTTCTTTAATTCAAGCGTATTGGCTGGACGCCGAAGGATTGTTGCAACTATCGATGCAGATGCTTCCAGCTCACACAAAAGCTGTGGCACGTGGAATCTATCTTCCTGAAAATATACAGGAACTGAATGTCAGGGTACCTTGTGGATGCATCTTTTAAAATGGTTATTACCCGCAATATTGATATGCTTTTCGACAGTCAACAAATCTGACTTTCCACCATGTCATATTGCAGCCCATAGCATGATGCTGCTGCCATCATGCCTGATAGTGAGCTGAAGACATTGGGATTGAAGGTTTTGTCAGGGCTTCTCCAAAAACCGGGTGCTACATCCAAACGTGAATTGCTGAAATTTGAACTTATTGGAGAAGTGTACACACGGCAACCACTCAAAGGTCTCGCCAGACATGTGCCCTCTGACAAAAACTTTCGAAGTGTTTTATTCATACTGGAACTGAAGGGGTTTCTTACGTGCTACACATTCTCTGTAGTCAGTGCGGTGTAAATGAAATTGGAGTGACTTTTGGCTTTCTATTGCATTGGGGATGTCGGCAGAATTATATGAAAGGTTAGTGCGCACCTGGCGAATTTTTTTCTTTTTTACACGGTGCTATTCTATGAGGACTTTCACGTCGCTTTACCTTAGCGATTACAATCGCTTCGATGAACCTCGGAATATTTATTGGCCATAAATCTACAGGAAATGTCAAGGTCAAACAATTGCACATTCTCGGGTAGCGGAGAAATGCCGCGGAATTTGCCTGTGTTTGGCATGGTCCTGGTGCACAATCAATATCTTCCAACCCAAACGACAAATAGCTGCATAATCATACTGATGTATGCAATACATTCATTTATGTTGGTAAAAAATTGATAAGGTAGGGCAAAGTATATTTAAATTATAACAATAACAAGATTCTATTATAATCCACTAATCATAACCCCCGTATAATGTTAGCTAAAGACAATCTACAAACTTCGGTGCACCTCTACAACAGTTTCATCATTTAAATGAAAGAAAAATGTTTTAAATTTCTATCTCTGAACAATGCTTAAAAATAATCGTGTAATTTTTAAAAGGTAAATGACTCGGTCTACTTGTCAGATGTTTTCATATTGTAATATTTTCTAATGCTGTTGACGCCACTGATAGAAGCCTAGATAGTGATTGAATAAAATTGAAATATTACGACATTGCTTACGAACAGAGTGTTGTAACTAACATTTCGAAATGTATTTTAATTCTGGGTTCCTTTTTTAAAAAATACAAAACCAAAATTAGTGGCTCCTTTTATTTTCAGGACTGCATGTGTTTTTCTAAGAAACAATACTTTCAGAAATGACAATTTACAGCTTAGTTCTCACTCAAGAAATCTTGCTACTATTTGGTTTGATTTTTTCATTTAATAAACACGTTAAGGCTAAGTTTGAAATTCCTGTAAACCGATCTTTTTGGTGAATAGTTACCAAAAGACATTTTAAGAGGAATTACAAAATATATCTTTAAGATAAAACAAGTCGTTATGATTATCCACGTCTTGAAGGCTTTTAGTCTGAAAATTTATAAGTTTCATTGTTCACTCAGACCTATAAATTACTTTCGGTACCAGATACTATAACTGGGCTTCTTGTGTCTAATGTGAAACCGATAACTATTACTTGATATTATCAGGGATGTTTCTGGATGAACTGTAAAACATTGAAGGTAATGGTAAAATTATGATCAGTTCCAATATTGATTCGCTTTTTATCTGTGTACTTTTGGATTTTATTATGGACTCCATCTTACAGGGATTGTATGGAGCTCGTATGAAGCACCACCTGTACTCAAAAATGCATTTGAACTACTATTGATTTTTTCAGCTAACGAAAATGCATTTTTGATTGATGGACAATTATTTCAGCAATCTGATGGCTTCTGGTCTTAGCTTTCACTTTCTTGTTTGCTAACATTTTAATGACGCATCTAGATAAAACTTTCTCAGAAATTAACCTAACTTTGTGCACAATATCGACGATGCATTTGCAGTATTTCCTGTCCGACAAAAAAGCGAGCAGCTTTTTTTGACCAGATTATTAATTTACATACGAACATTAATTACTCATTTTTTATCGATTTTGAAATCAGCAACCGGTAATAATTTCTGGGCACCTTTCGGTTGCCCAATTGTGCCAGCACCGTTGGTTTAGTGCGGGAGAAAGGAATTCATTCTTTTATGTTTTTCTCTCATAAATTCTCAGAATAATTAAAATTCGTTTTATTTTGCCCGGATCATCTTTCTTGATCTGCACTTTATTTACTATTTAAAACCAAAACTCATGTGTTCTTACTGAATACAGAATTTTCTTTTTCATTAATTTTTTTTAAATTATAGCCAAACGTTTTTTCTTTACTCTAAAATTTTCTAATTTTGCTTATAAATTTTGTTATTGCAAGTCTTAGATGATGCAAAATTTTTGACTGTCGCTGTTAGCGGCTATATTTCCAAGTGAAATTATTTTTAAATAAAAAAAAACGCACGCGCGCACGCGCACACACACACACACACATTTAACCCTTTTAGATATGCTTCGATTGAATACAGAAAGAAAAAACCCAGCTCACTGTCTGTCTAAGCTTTTGAAGCTCTAACAACCGTTTAATATTCAGAGACAAAGTCTCATCTCACTTTTCCTTACTAAAGCTCTAATACTGGTTACTTTCCTATTCCAACGATGTTCTGCAGTTTATGTCAAGCATTAAAGAATGGAAACAGCTATCGCATGGCTGCAGCGGGCTTGGACTACCTGCTCCATTTTGACTGAAGCTCTTCATACCTTTCGTGGTTTTTCTATTATTTGCTGTAAAATTCTTTAGTAAAATTAATACGTTTAATCATCTGAAATATCATTGGTCAGCTGCCCGAGTGCAATATCTTTCCAGGTTCTACCTATTGCAGACGGGTTTTTTTTTTTTCCGTTGTCTTTTTTTTTAAATTTTCAAATGACACCTACGTTTAATTAGATCTGTTCCGTAAGACTCCCTTTTACGCTTGTTTACACCCGCCACACCCCTAGGTGGACACTTTTCCAGATTTCTCATTTATGGTTTGTTTCATTTTAAAAAGGTTTTTCTTTAAAAAAAAACTATTTAAGTGTACAGATGGATGTTTGTCGTACAGCCAACAATAAAGTAATCCTGCCGGTAGTTATTATGACATTCTAATAATATAGGTAAAGCAGAAAACAGGCTACGGTGACTGATGGTGGATTATAGTTTACAAACATACCCGCTTACGGCGGCAAACTACAGTCGGAATTGGTATGGCACATGTAAAAAATATCAAAACGAAAGCGCATAGTTTATTTATTTAACAAGTATTCTGTAAGTGAATATGACAACTACTATTTATTAACAATTTGAAATGTATAAACACGTATTATTATTGATACTTAATATTTGGTATGATATTAGCTGAAAATAAAGATCTAACTTTTGCTCACTCCTCTATTACCAAACTGTGGTGAATGTATTACTGGTGTTTACTTAATTTACATCTTCACTAGATGTCTATTATCCACAAATATATATATATATATCCTCAGCTACAAGCTTGTAACATACTAGCAACACTGATGTCTAGTAACGCAGTACACGCGCAACATCTTTTATTAAATATCAATATGCATGAAGCACGTGATATTTAAAATGGTGGCTGAATAAATAGGTTGCACACTTTTCTGCTACAATTGCATATAGTCCCTTGCACGTAGCAATAAGATGCACAGAGATATTTGGATGAAGATTGTAAGCTTTCACAATGATGGTAGTTCCATTTTAACTAGTGAATTACAATTAGGCATATAAAGATTATCTCTATAATCTGAAGATGGCAATTTTGAAAATAAAAAGAGGGAAAAGAAGAAAGGTGAAAAATTCCCAAAATCTTTGAGTCAAAATTCACAATTTTAGAAACAAACGGGGAACAGCATGTACCCGATAGATTCGGGAAAACGTATCGTATCATCACCATTAGGAGTATATAAAGACAGTGGATAGGCGTAATTTTGGTGCTCATTCGGAAAAAATCTGGTGAGGATTCGCGACTTACAGCCGAGGATTACAGTCGGGCACGAACCCTGATGCACATCGGAATAACGACCCAGAACTCACTGCAAAGACGGAGATATCCTACACACAGCAAAATCGAGAAGAAGACACACTTTTGCAACAGAAAAATCCAGCAGAGCCTCGACGTGAATGAGTTGGATGGGTACAGAGAGGACTACTACCAGTAATGGTCTGTGGCGAAAACTGCAGGAGGTATGGAAGGGTGTTATCGCGAAACTTTACTCGCGAACTTCACGAATGTAAAAAACAAAATGTCAGCGCTTCACCTCCAGCTACAACAGGTTGTGTTAAATGTTATATATTATTCATTAATGTGGCCTGAAAGTACATTCTGATATATTTGCTTTTATTATTAATAAACAGTAGTTTTCACTTTTTTGTGGTTTTACGAAATTCGCTTCTTAAATTACGTTTTTAATGTTTTATCGTTGATTTCACAACTGGATATAATTAGAATCAGGTTGGGATTTGTTCGCGGTCTGAACCGCCTACCGACTGGTTTCCCTCATTGACTGAGAGAATATGGCCGCTTGCTGCTTCCGTATTTGCTAGGCGGTGCCTCTCTACACAAAAATTACACCTTTAATACTTTAATATATAGTCATATTTTATAAAACGTTGAAGTTTATTGTGTTAACTAGCTTATTGTATTTGTAGATGCGTTATAATATATTTAGCTTTTAGTAGACTTGTGCCATAAAGTTCAGGTAAGAAATAACGGCTTTCGTTGTACGTTGTTTTGAATATTCCAACCTACAGTACGTCCGAGAATTACGCACTGCTGGCGTGTCAGGGTTTCCTTACGAACAGATCCCAGATTTCAACAAACGTTTTTTTTTAGTTAATACAGATTTTCTCTGGTTTTTTCACATGAAAAAATTTAAAGCAACGCAGTGAAAATTAATATAAATAAAAGTAAAAAAAGACATGAAACATTTTTGTGGGGTAAAGAAAAATAACAATTAACACAGATTATAGTGAAAAAGTTAAGACGTTATTGACAGTTGATAGATTTACGCGATTTTCTTTTAGCGATGATGTTTGATGAACCTTGATTCTTATAATAGTGCCATTGTTTTCCACACCTTTGCTGATAAAGAGAAGATAATTGCGTAAAATATCTCATTGAATTTTTCAAAATTTATTTCTTGGAAATATACAGGAAAATGCTGAGAATTCTCGAAGTTTACTTTTTAAAATGTCATTGAGGAGAATTTTAAAAGGTTTGAAATAGTTTAATATAATATATATATTTGTAAATATTTTTGGCAAACAAGAATAGGTCTTGATTATATCAGGCCAGTCTTAAAGCTGAACTTGATACAAGGAAATATGCTTTCAGTAATAGAATCACCGATGATGTATGTCACTATATTCATGTATTAACTTAGTAGACAACATTTTAATTCCACATTTATTTTCAGTTAGGTTACGAGTTTAAGGCTCCGACTTTTTCTGGTAGGTTTGGATACTACTCTCTCTCTCTCATCGTCTCGCGCATGCGTACAAACTGACTGAGTAACCTTGACTTCAAAGGAAGAACGAATTTACTAAGAGTTTTCTGTTTATTATTTGGAGAAAACGTAGTAAACTTCTGCGGAACGAACTTGTAGAGTCATTGGCGCGGTTTCTTAGTCTCCTCTACAAGTCTGCCAAAAACGAGTGACCTTACAACTGCAACAGCCCTCTTCCCTGGGAGAAAGTCTTTTCAATCCCGCTTTTACAACGTGTGAAACATCCATGACATTTCGAGGGGGGAAGCTAGATTCTGAACAAAAGGACCTCGCTACGATCAGTTCCATCAAAGAATCATTGAAAAAAAAAGCCTAAAACACTGGTGGAAAATTAAAATTGAGAAATCATTTGATAGTTTTTACCGAATCATGTTATGGCGTACCATGAGGCATCATGGAGACCAACAGCTTTTATTAAAGTCACATTAAAACTGCATGGATGGACTGAATGCTCCATAAGGGTCGGTGATGAGCTAGACAGGGATGTATCTTGTTTCCATTTAGGGACGTACTATTGATTGGCTTATGAAAAAAGAGATGAATAATAATAAAATACCAGAATAAAACTGACTAAAGTTAAAAGAGTTAGATGATTTGGATTTTGCTGATGATATTTGCTTTGTGAAGCAGCCCGAATGAGGAATTGCAACAGCAAGCAGATAGATTTTATAAACAGAATTGGTCTGGAAATAAATAAAATAAAATTATAAGTATGCAACTACAAGTATTCAAAGGCGAACTTTGGAACAAGTTGCTGATTAGGCAGTAACCTTAGCAGAGTAATGGCATCATGAAAACGAACTTGAACTAGAATTGGTTTGTGTTATCACACTTTTTGTTTCATTGAACAAAGTATGGCTTACCAAAAGTATTCACCTGTCTGTAAATATAAGAACTACCAAGCTTATGCTATTATAAAATTATTGTACGGACCAGAGCTTGGCAAGTTGCAAAAAGCGCGGAAGATTTATCTGATCAACGCTTGTCTAAAACGAGTTTTAAGCATCAGATGATAACATCATCTGAGTTGAAGACGTTTGCAACGGTTCAGCGCAGACTGCAGCCACTCCGATTGCTTGATGACATGACTGAAAATCCTAGACTGACAATTCAAAGAAAGATGGAAAATTAGCGACACAGAGAAGAGCAGTGCTGCATCTCATGGGAAGAAACGAGAAATGCAATTGATGGAATACAATGAAAAGTAACTGGTGGCTGCAATCAGTAATGGCTAAGATAGAAAAGGTACTCAGTTATGGCGAGTTTGACATATTTCTGGGTGGATGATATTTTTTTCTAATATTTGTATTATTAGGCTCCCAATTTTTTCATTAAAGTATTTTGGATTGCATATTTTGATGATTTAGTACAAGCATTTTTTGTTACCTTTTTCCAGACAGTTGAGGGCGAGAATCTAACCCGCGATGGATGAGCGATATATTCCACTCTAGTGACACCACACATCCGTTAAGCCAGATAAAAACATATATACAGAAAAAAACAAACAATAACCTCCTCCACCAGAAAGGTCAGTTAGAAACCCCACCAGGCATGACATAATCTTAATTTTAAATATTTATTTATCTTGCAACCATGAAAACGTAGATAAAAATGTATTTATAAACGTTTAGCAACTCAGCCATCCTTTGCCAATCTGAGTTACTGTATAAACAAGACCATATTTACCATAATGTTGTCGAGAACACAGCTTAAGGTGAGTGCTGAGAATTGGTCCGCCAAGAGATGCTCTCGTAAACGCTTTGATATTTCATCAGTACAACAGAAACAAACAAAATCCAGCCTCCACTGAGACGCCACGACCCTGACTTTGCTGGCTGTTATAAAACTATACCAAACAGGCATTGGTCTGATTTTATTCCTGGCCCCCAATATTCATGTATAAAAAAAAAAAAAAATTGTAGTTGCGATTTGTTAATTTTTTGCCATCTGGTGCTCCGAAGATGTGTCTATGGCTACATAAAGAGCATAATGTACGACGAATCAGTAAATATTCCCAGAAATGCATATTTAATTTACTTTCTACAAGGATGCGGCTCCCAGAGAGTGTCGACCGATAGGATTTTTAAGCCGATGTACTGTATATTACTCCTACTGACCTCACTCCTCTATTACCAAACTGTGGTGAATGTATTACTGGTGTTTACTCCAGGTACTGGAACTACCCTACACTCGTTTTACCTTTATATAGAGTATAAAGGACTCTTCGCGTTTTCAGTTTAATGAAAACAGTGCGGATATATTTTAGTTGTTACTGTTTTTTTTTTCTTTTTCTAGTTTATGTCTTCTCTGCCAGAAAGGTTCAGTCTTTTAACTGGAAAATTTTGGTAAAGTAACTTCGTGTAAGCCAGCTGAGTGTGTTGTCGTGACCAAACAGGCTCCGGCAGTTCGGCTTGGAAAACGCTACTGGAATTCTTCGTCTTTAGATGTGGGAGGAAGGTTCACACGACTGGCTGGTGGTGGAGAACGAGCAGAAACTGTGCTGCAGGCCGATCCACTAGGCCAGTCGCTCTGACTAACATTAAAGTTAGAAGCCAAAGTGCTATTGATCTTCTGAAAATGTTATCTACATCCACCGAACTTCATTTAGAAAGTGAAACCATTACGAAAGTGCGGTTTGATTTTTTTTTACCCGACTGGAAAATCTGCCACAATCAGTGCTTCACGGAGCGGAATGGACGACGTTGGCAGACAATTCTTTAGCCATTCCAGTGGCACAAAATATTTTTTTTATAGAATGCGTAGAATTTTTAAATGAGTAGATGCCCTTTTAAATTACTGTCGAAAGAAAATCTGTTGCAGTTAAATGGCTGCGCCAGAATACCGAGTGTGGCGCTTGTTCAGAAAAGCTCTTAGACATTTAAAAGGCAGAAGTTTAATGAATACCATCAAGCGCTCATCTGTTGTAATGAAGCAGGTGACATAGCTGCACATAACTCTGACGACATCACTACGTTATTCCTTTAAATTCTGTAGGAGCATTTCGATTATCCTCATAGAAGGGAAAGAACGATTTTAAAGCACCTCGTAAAGGCAAGAATTTCGAAAAGGAAAATAACCTAGTTTTCTTTTGTCAGCAACTGGTAATCTTCTTATTTGTTGAAGATGGCGCTACCCAGAATTCTCCAACGGTTCATCTCTAACAGAAATACCTCCGGCCTCTTTATTTCGGATCCCTTAGTACCAGTAATTATATTGGTTCATTACAATAAACTCGTTAAAATTCCTGTTTAATTATTAATACGTTATCTCAGTCTGCACCGTCATTGCGCCGATATACCATTTCTAAAACATAAACAAGAAAAAGAAATTAAATTTATCAAAGGTAAATTATGTTTTTGAAACCCACAAAGTTCGCCTTCTGTTTTGTCTGTTCACGTAAACTGAGTGTTTGCAAATAAACAAAGAACTGAATGTTAACTGGGCGTATTTATGTGCTTTTGGTAGAAAGTTATTAATTAATCAATTTAAACTAAAGGTTTTATGTCACTGCTTTAGCAAGCAATCTAATGTCTAACTTGTACCTTGATGTTGTTCCTGTCTAATCGAGTGGTGATCAATTTTAAAGCGGGTCGGACCCTAAATTAATAACGATTAATAATAACTTAACCCTTATTTAGTTGTAGCCATCAGGTTTTTTCGTTGATTTTTGCTTGGTAAATAAATGGGTCTAAAAGACCAAGCAAACCGCGGGTTTTCTAAAAGCTAAATATGAGTCTGGCGTTCGTTCAGCTCGTAGAAGGCCCGTTTACCGTCCCCAACCCGTCTACTTATCTATTAAAGGAAGACCCTCATGTTTAACTCTTTTAGTTTCTATGACCCCAAGATTCGGACTTTAAAGATATTTTTAAAATTTAGTGAGGATTGGGATTTTTTTCTCTTCATTTTAAAACTTGTAACAAATATTCTGCTATCGTGACGGTGCGGCGCGTGAGTGGTATCGAGCAGCGTCGCGAATGCTACATTTTCACATCTATCTCCGTCGTTGATATGAGCATCTTTTAAGAAGTATATCGTTCTCTTTTCTTTTTTTTTTTGGCCAAGTTGGAGAGGAAACCATCTTTACAAACCTCTACGGCTGAAACCACTAAGGGAAATGGTATTCGATTTCTTATAGTACAACGGCTCGAACGAGTAAGAGAGATGGCGAACACATCTGGGGAACTACTTTGGGAGATTGACGCGCGCGGTACAAACAGCGGAACAATATCTCGTGTTGGGCAGCCTCCATCGATGATCGACAAAAAATGTGTTTCAGCTGCAACTCTAGACGTGCTGGCTAAACTTTAATCCCGGTAGATACGTCATCGGTTGATTAATAAACAGTGTGCGTTGTCTCCTACACGTGTGGGGTATTCGAAACGTAAACCGTACCCGAGAAGCAGTTGACGTTTTCAAGTCAAGGAGGCCACATTTTTCACTTGTATTTCTTCGCACTGTAGAAATTCCGGCGATCAAACTGCTAGCTCTTCCTTTTGTTTTCTTTCTTCCTGATTCTGTTAAAAATACTTTTGATTTAAAAAAAAAAAAGGCATTCTGGAATATTTTCTCACTGTTCATGCTGTGTGAGTGTTTGTTTTTTTTTTTTAATCTGAACCTATACCACACAGTAGACATTTTTATCAAAATTTTGCTTTGGCTTATCTCCCTTTGTAAGCTACATTTTCCGTCCTGGTTGGTAAGCCTGCACTTACTCGGGAGAATCACTGGACGACTGTTAAATTCCCATTTAAAACTCGAAAGCCATGTGCACAGTTTCAGTATCCGCCTTTCTTCCTGGCGAGCACAAACCTTGGCTAAATTCTCGTATCTTTCCAATTAACATCGCGCACAGTCCTGCCGAGCGGAAGAGATGGTTTTCGTGAACGTTACTTTTGGCAGAGACGAGTTGTACCGCAACCAAGGCGAAAATAACTTTTTGTGTAGGTTAGTTGGGGATGCTGTGGGTGAGCCTACCATGTCTGTTCAGGAAAAAACTATACTATCAGAGAGGCGAGAGGTCATCTTTGTTAGGAAACCATTTCCATTACATTTTAATAATTCTAATAGGCTAAACCTCAGGCCACCCGTTCATCTAGAAATTTGGTACAAAGTGATATTCCTGTACTTCCAAATCATGGTAAAATTGATTAAAATTTTTACTATATTACAGGGAGGAGTATAGTTAGTGCCGCAGTGGTCCGTTGGTTAGCCCACTAGACTAAGGTTGATGGCCAAAGTTCGATTCCCGTAGGAGACCGATTCAGTGAGCTAACGTACCTTCGTGTTTCTTTTCACTTTTTTAACAAATGCAATGTTGGTTTCTTCCGGGCTCAGGTCCCCCACACATCTGAAAACGAAGAGTTCTAGTGGGTTCGAAGCCGTGCACCGTAATGCAGTCTGCTGCATTACCGGGATGAATTCCGCAATCAGTCAGTTGGGAACAGTAAAAAATATAGATGATTTAAGAGCATTACTTGTTCACCACAGTTTTCAAATTATCTGATTAACTGAAATATTGGCAAATTCTGACATTGCCAACAGTGAGTTTTCTGTAAATGATTACACTGGCCAACATTTTTTCACTTTTTTCTGCTGACTAAGATCTGACAACTTGTTTTAAACTAATTTTGGGGCGCTGATTTCAAAAAATAGAATCGGTTTTTGCCTATCACGTCAAGTTTTTGTTCTACGGTATCTTAAAACTTTTTACTTGGTCAACAAGGAGGATACACGAAATATCCATGTTTCTTGTGCCTGTGGGATAGTAGAGCTAAGGACAAGCATTGGACTCAGAAGAACTGGCCGGTGAGAACATGCTTAAATGTCGGAGAACCAGATATCAAAACCCAACCACTATTAGATCGGGTAAAATCATCTTTCCTCCTCTCCACATCAAATTGGGTCTGATGAAGCAGTATGTTAAAGCTCTGAGCACAGAAGGTGACTGTTTTAAGTACATATGCACAACATTTCCTAGCCTCACGCGCCACAAATCAGAAAACTGATGAGAGATCAACATTTCACAAGCTACATGAATGATATGGAGAAAAGAGCATGGAATTCTTTCGTGGCTGTTGTGAAAAATTTCCTGTGAAACAAGAAAGCTGAAAATTACAAAGATCTTTTTCAAACATTGCTCAAGAATTTTCATCGTCTGGGTTGCAACATTTACATAAAGGTTCATTTCCTCAACAGTCATCTTGATAAATTTCCTGAAAATCTAGGTAACTAAGTGATGAGCAAGGTGAAAGGTTCCATCAAGATATACAAAATATGGAGGAGCGATACTAAGGAAGGTGGGATACTCACATGATGGCCGACTACTGTTGGAGTATTAAAAGAGACTGTCTGGAAATGAAGCACTCCAGAAAAGCCTACAAACGAAAATTTAATCCATGAAGGAAGAATGTGTTATTTACTGATATCAGTTAATGTAAATAAACCTATGTCTGTCATTGTTTTGTTTGTATGGTATTCTAAATGAAATGATAAGAATATTCTGGATTAGTTTGTGCCCATTTTTGACTAAAATTCATTCAATTCTAGCATCGATTTATGTTTTTCTATTTCAATTATATCTTTAATGGTTTAATTTTTGCTTTATATGAACTACAAGATTAGTCTGCTGGAAGTTTGTGGGTGATGGAAATAAATGACTTCCAAACAAGATAACTTTCTTGTAAGCGCCCTTACCGCAGTCCCAGTTCTGTAGATGCTGATAATTTGCAATTCATTTCGATGTTGCACCAACTCGATAGCAAACGTTGCATAGATTTAGTTGATTTTAATTATCCAGGTAGAGACTGTGTTTATGAAACAGAGCATATATCCGTAAGTTGCCAGTTTTTGGATGATGTACACGATGAATTCTTTCATCAAATGGCAATTTTTACCAATCAGGGATAACACGTTTTTAACTCAAGGGTGATTTTGCTTCCTGTCTTGTATCTGAAATGATTGTTCTTGAATCGCTGGATATCATTTACCATAATTATGTCAGTGTCGTTCTTAACAGTCATAAGAATAAATCATTAAAATTTATCGATCTATGAGATTTTTAAAATGCGGATATTTAAATTTTAGAAGGCAGTCTGAATTCAGTAAATTACCTGATGGCAATGATATCAGTAGTGGCTTGAAAACTTTCAACGTCGTTTTTAAGGATTCTTACAACAACAAAAGAATTCGTAAAATTATCTAAGATAAGGGCAGAAGCAACAGCGTAGACTTGTGACATATTGAAGAAAGAGAAAGCTCTTTCAGTTCTGTATCTGAGATGCTCATATTTAAATTCATTCAGAAGTGTGCATAGCTAAACAGTGTTTTGAGAACAACAGATGCTATTAAATTTAAGCCAAAACAATTTAAAACCTACCTGAAAGAAAACAGGATGACAATCAGGGAAATATGACTGATGACGTTACCTCAATAATTATCTCGCTAAGTTTTTAATGAAGAAAGAGATGGGTCAATCTTCGATGCTGAAACCTCTCACCAATTATATCACGCGTCTTAAGTTAAATGAAGTATCATTTGCTGATCATGTCACTCCTAGAATATAACTACTCATGCTATCCTTTAAGTACAATTTTAAATAAATTAATAAGTACTAGAGAGGTATTATCCGCTTAGAAACTGGCCAATGTTACTCGGTTATTTTTTTTTTAAATCCGTGAAAGTGATCTGATTAATTACAGACCAGTTAGTTTAGCATCAGCTGTAGGTAGAATACGTAAAAGTACCATTAAGCAGAACCTTGTCTTTCATGTGGATAAAAATAGCTTGATTAAAAGCAGTCGGCATAGCTTCTGTTCTATAAAACCTCGCCTAACTTATTTGTTAAAATTTCTTTGAAGATATCATTAGTAAATTGGTCAAAGGCCATGATATATAATTTATCTCGATTTTCATAAAGCATTTGATACAGTTCCGCATAGCCGTTTGATAGAGAGCTGCAAATGGTTCGAGGGCACTGTTTTTGAGGTTTTGATGATCAACAGCAAGGTACCTCAAGATTCTGTCTGGTGCCTATTCTCTTTTTAAAAAAAAATATATAGTTGATATTGACATTGGAATATCTAATAATATCATATTTTCAGGATATCAAATTGTATGGTAGGCATAATAATAGACCTGATATTAAAAGGTCAGATTTTGATTTAAATCGTTTAGTGGATTGGTCAAACAGCTGACCAAATAAAATAAATTATGCTACCATTACAACAGTTGCAGATAAGAAGAATGTAGGTGGCATATCAGATAGTATCTTTAAAAAACCAGAATAAATGCATTAGTGGGCCGTAAAGGCAGTCTTAGGCAAGCTAAATTGTACTATAAGTAGATCACTTTGAAGTATGCAGCCCAGGTATATTATAGAATGCCAATTATACAAAGGATATCTATCTTTCAGATAACGTCCTTGGAAGATTTACTGATTAAAATATGCATGAATTCGGATATAAAATACTCTGGTTGTCTGGTTTAGCTTACAGACATTTTCCAGGTGGTGTGATTGAGGTATTCAAATATCTTTTATGGTATAGAACACCTCAATTTCAATAGGTTCTCCATTTCAATAACAAGCTATATAAATCACTCTTAATTAGATAAACAGTGGCGGATAAAAGTTTGAGAACGATAGCACAACGAACATAGATTAACATCTTAAATAACTAAAGAAAAACCATTCCGCCATAGGTATTATACGAATAGCAAAGAAATTTCTTTGTTTTTTTTTTCGGTTAACATATATGTCAGGATGGTCGGTATAAATACTTTGCACTCGATTTTCTTACATTATGACTGAACTTCATGGCAACAAAAGTTTAAGAACAAATAGAAAATATTCGAAATTTTGTCACAACCCCAATTTTTAGAGATTACATTTGATAAACAGATTGAAGTAGTATTAGTATTCGGTCACACAAACATAAACATCAATTACTTCCTGACATCGCTTATGCAGGGAGTCCACCAGACGAATACACTAGTCTATGCAAATATCGTCCCAAGTCGACTGAATAATTTGGAACAATTGATTGATATTTCTCAGCATTTTAATCTTAATAACTTTTACTGTATCGTTAGATTCTCTACTGGATTCAAATCAGGGCTTTGAGCCGACGACTTTATATAACTAGAATTTTCTGATCTCTGAGATCCTGCTTAATGATGGCGGCCAAATGTTTCGGATCATTATCACATTGGAAAGAAGTTGGGTGGGACGCAGTGCACAGAATATGGTTATGGTATATCGGTAAAAAATGTCCAGGTAAACAAACAGATCTATTATTCCCTGAATCGTTTTTGGAGAAATAGTCCCATACCAAAATAAACCCACCTCAATTTTGATATTCTGTATGGTACACCGTACGGAATGCTTCACCGAATCGTTTTCTTCATCTAAGTCCGAGTATCGATCCAAACCTCTGCAACTGTGATTCATGGAATTTTTACATTTACTTATTTTACGTGTCAATTTATGTTTGTATTCCCATCATTCTCAAACTTCTTTCAGCTACTGCACACGGAAATTATTTATTTATTTTGCAATTGTGTAATGTCGGCCTAGAATGCTTTGCAAAGTCAGGTATTCGACTCAGACGGAGTAAACGATTTTTAAAATAGGTTTAATTCTTAGTTTTTGCTAACGGTTTATACGTGTCTCCAAACTTCTGACTTCTTTGACTTACGTGTTTGGTACTAGTAGAAACTGCACTAAAAGAAAATGAATTAACTAAGTAAATCATTCGGTGATATTGGTTAATAATGAAGGCGTTGTTTCCTTTCAGAAACCGTAATGATATCGTATTCTCTTTTCCTGTAAGCCATAACGAGTCTTCGCTTCCACGAAATAAACTTTTTATTACTTTCGGAAAAAATAATAATAACTGTATTGATGGCATTTTGTAACAAATTGTCTTTTTTTAGAACCTTGGGTCCAATGAAACTTAGAACTAGTTGCTTTTTTTTTATCAAAGCCATAAAAATTACAAGTGATCGTATTTGTGTATATTTCTCAAAGTGCTTAATCTCGCCGAAACGCATTGACAAATTGGATAATTTGATCTGTTTGCCGGATAAATATTTTTTTAAAAAAGAGAAACATTTTAAATGAGCGATAAATCACAGATTACATTTTAATGACAAATGTTTAAAAGGAAAGAAATTTTTTAAAGGGAGATAGTTGATTTGCTTTACCTATTTAAAACGTTATGGGTGACGTATACAGCCCATAAATTACAAAAGAGCCAAAACAAAATCTCTAGTATAGGTAAATTTTTAGATCCTTAATCCTTTCATTTATTATTAATTTTTCTAGAAAGTTGTTTCTTTGCGCTATTTTTTTTTCTTTACAGTTCAGTTAAAGCGCTTATCGTAAACGTGAGTTTAAATAACAAATACAAGTATTTATGACAAAATTGTATCTCTTCAGACTAAGATGCTAAAGATGCCGGATATCGTAAAATTTGAATTGTAACAGTATGATCTTCAGAAATCTGATTAAAGAAAAACCGCTGTCTCAAAAGGATGTATACAAACAGGTTTTTTTTTTATATATATAGTCTAGTAAACAAAAACATATTACTAAATGGCATTTGTTATTTGTATTCAAAACGTTCGCCATTGGCATCGACGCAGACATAGCAGCGTTTGACAGCAGAGCGACACACAGCAACGCGTGCTTTCACAGGAATATCTGTTGTAGCATCAACAATTCTCCGTTGGAGATGGTAGCTGATTTTGTGGCATACACCTTGTCCAAGGTACTCATCACCTGTCACTGAATCAATGAAGAATAATGGCCCATAAGACCGCGACAAGGGACACCTATCCACACGGTGACCCCTGGCACTTTACTTCTTTCTCAACATGAACATGACCATTCCTAGTTTGTTTAAAACCCGCCTCGTCTGACCACGCAATTATTTTGATAAAAGTTGGATTCTGATGCGCTCTGTTTAAAAACCACTCGTGGAATTCAAGCATCCGGTTTGGATCATCTCCATTCGATGCCTGTAACAGTTGTGGAACGTACGGTTTCCATTCTGCATCCTTCAGAATTCGGTGGCCGCTTGACTCGCTTGTACCAGACCGACGAACATATCGTCGTGTTGATTTCTGTGGTAAGCAGTCGAATTCGGCTAACACAGCTCTACGTTCTCCTTATTCACCTCTTGTACGACGCCTTCGGCCTCCAATTTGTCCCTTAATGATGCGACCGTAAACCGGGTTGGTGGTGGTGACTCATACTTGTGTGCCAATGTTTGCCCAACCTCGATAGCACTCAAATCTTCAGTACTTCTTTCTAATCTGCTTTAGTTGATCAAAGGACAACCTCACGCTCTTCATTTTTGCCACACAACGAAAACACGTGACGTCAGTGGTGTGCACAGTATCGCCACCTGTGAGCTTCCGAATAAAACGCATCTTATCATTGAGAGACAAAACGTCTTTTTATGGCTGCGTACGAAAGTGTGTATACATATTTTTGGGACATTTAGCAGCGATATTCGTAAACTCATCTATAAAATAATTTATCAAACAGTTATTAAATAAAAAGTAAAGCAAACACAAAACGCGCCATTACCAGAAACTGTTTTGTTTTCAAAATATTTATTGTTTGGCTTTAATATTGAAGCGATGCAGTGGTTAACCTGATGCTAAGGATTAAGTATCGCCATCTTTATTGAACCCAAGAAATCTGGAAGGCGGGAATGCGTGGGGCTAGAAAACAAGTTTCCACGCACTGATGATCTCACTCCCGTTTTAAAACCTGTAGTTTTCCGATCCGCGCACGCTACTGCAGGCAAAATATTTCTTATATCGTTTAATAATTTGTTTTTAATGTTTTTAGAAAATTTTCTATATACTTAATTCACAATAGCTATCAGTAATTAATGCAACAACAGTTTCCCTCCTTCAAAGTAAAATCTTATCGCCCTGTTTTTTTTTTTGTTTTAACCAACAGCCCAGACGTCATCAAACCAGCCGAGGTCGTTTATTTTAAATAAATATTGCAGATGTAAGAGGGAAAAGGAGGGGCACAAACGTGTAGGGACACTCTGCAAGGCAGTCCCTTCATGTACATACATACTATGGACGTTCAAATGAAATCCGACCGAAAATAGAATCGCCGTAATCGTATTCCGACCGGGTTTACCTCAATGTGTCCAGTTATATTGTCTCGCTTACCTGCTTCTAGCGAATCCAATGGTTAACCATACTTCCATTCACATTGAGAATTTCCTCTTCACCGCAAGTGGCTCGATCGATCGATCGATCGATCGCTCTCTAACAAATTGGGGAAATATGCCAAATTAAGTTTAATAATTAATGATTAGGTGCAAAATATAATTTTTTTCCGACTTTGTTACTCTTGCAGGGGTTTTCATTTCTTCGTTTGGTTGAACATTTTTGGCTGCCATTCTGGTGGAAACTACCCTACTGATGCAACGGTATCTCTTTAATAATTCGTGTTCTTAATTCGTAAATAAACCAAACTGCACACAAAAGAGCGTTTCTTCCAAGTCAGGGACGGTAAAGTTGGCGATTACTTTTAATTTTTAAAGCTATGCTGCCGCAGTTTGCTCACCTGTTTAATCAAAAGGTATGGTGCAACCAGGTGGTTTCTTTTAAGCTATGCTCGCTTGCAAGTTGTTCTGGTATCTCTTTAGATACCTGTAACTGTTCCTCGCAGTCGTTTTCTAATCATCTGTTAAAACCAAATCAAGTAAACGGATTGACGCAGACGAGCGAGAAGGAACCACGTCATAGCGTCACTCGGGACTCCAAATAATAGTTCCCTTTAGGAATCGAACTCCAGGGGGCCGCTACGCATTCATCCACCCCAAGGAAGTATTAATGCCTATGATTGCGAGTCAATATATTTATTTTAATTAACTCTTTGTCAGTACTGTTTCGGGAAAAAGGGATGGTGCTTCATCTCTCTATAGTAATGATTTTAATACTTTTGAATACCATTACTAGAATTTCTATTTAAAATCACGACCCTAATTTCAATGTGAATTTCCTTTTAGAACTAAGATGTACCCTCACTACGCAAGTGGATACTTGCTACTGAAAGAGTAACAGTACAAACCCATCGATGTGACTGACTCCATAGGGAGGAAGGAAGCCTTTTTATTCAGCAGATTTATTTTCATATAGCCATCATTAAGCTAGATGCTACAGAAAATGTTTATACAACAGGAGAAGCAGCAGAAACTGTCTACGCGAACATCTTAGGCAATTATTTACATTTTTTTAAAACTCTTTTATTTGTTTTTTTTTTTAATATACCTAGAAATTTAGACCGGCGCGCATCCAGTGATCTAATTACACTTGGTTTCAATGCCGAAATTCCAGGTTCGGATGGAACTAAAGCTCATCTTGAAAGTCAAGAATCACTATTTTTATTGGAGACATCAAATCCGGTTATAATCAATGAAGGACCACGTAAACAGATATATCAGTCCTGATAGCCAGTGTGTGAAAGCGGCTGATCTCGTCTAGATCAGAACAGCGTACTATTTAACAATACCCCCCCCCTGTTTTGCGGGCCAGAAATATTCTTGAGGTGTTTACTGCCAGCTACAATTATTTCACGAACCCATTTAGGAGAGGGTTTCTAAAACGTCTTCTGAAACCAGTTTCTTGGAGTGTGACGGAGACACTTAAGGCTTCCTGTAGAATTAGATCGTTCAGAAAACTTCCTGAACAAGCCATTCGTTTCTGATGCTCTATTAACGACGACACAAAAAATAAATTATCGTCAGCCTAATTCTAAAATCTGATACGCTACAGTCGGTTTATTAGTAAATAACTTAAAGAAACTAGAGTGACAAATAGTGACTTTAACTCGATAACTATTTGCGGAATGTATGATTATAACCCAATCTTCCCTATTGCGTTATTACGCACGTATACACAGAGCTGTCAGAACTAAGTAGACTCACAGTATAAAGATTGATATTTCACTCTTAGAAGAATCTCGCTCGGTTGCTGCTGAACCCTGGTCTAATACGGACCCCTCTAAATTTTTTTAGTTGTTTACTACTATTATTACCAACTGAAGAACAATCCCGATTAAACTTCTTCGGTATAAGATAGATATATTAACAAATGTATTTTTTTGGGGCTTTAATGACACTTAGTTTAACAGACGGAATTTGAATAAAAATCTTTGGTCACAGATTTATTTAAGTTTTAGAAAAAAACAATAAAATGTTTTTCAGCAACAAGAACAGAGGATCTATAAATGGTTAGTGATTTAAAATCTGACAGAAACCTTTGTTTATATATATAAAAACTAGTTGATAATGTATATGCAAGGTGGATATCTTCAAACAAATTGGTTTCTTCTGCAGTGTCACAAGACGAGTACTGCATGAAACCAGAAGCAATGGAAAAAACAAAGTTTTAGAAGTTTTTTAAACCATGGAGATATTTAACATTTTAAAGTATAAAATTCAATGTTTAAATTTTAAATGGTTTTTAATAAAACATAATAAAGCTATTGTTGAGGTTTTTTTTTTTCTGCAAAGGTATGGAACTGTTACTCCAAGTTAATAAATCAGTATAAGCTAATTTCTGTGCATGTAGATTTAGTCATTTGGTCACCAGTGTAAAAATTAAATAAAATGTCCAGTCAATAAAGTAAAATTTCTGCATTTTCTCCCTATTCAGTAACTGAAATTAAGAGTATGCGAAACCAGTATTCTAAATTATATTGATACAAAATAAAACGGCTATTTTTTTACCTGTTTCAATTTGAGAAAACCAATTAGTAAAATAATTGTTAAAATGTATATTTACATATAATAAACAATACATTAACTTTAGGGTGAAAAATAAGTTCCAAGATAATAGCAACACATGAGAAAGAATTTTTAGCCATAATTTAAGCTTTTCCGCTTCTTTAAAAAAAAAACAATAGAAAATATCTTTGAAAAGGGGAGAGAGAGCGGTAAAAATGATATTTGAAATTTACATCTAAAACGTCCATAAGCGGGGCACCGGTAAATAACGGTTTAATATGATAATCGTCAATTAATAGGAATCTGTTAAATAAGTTGTAAAAGATATATTATCTATTTTTATTTGTACTGAAATGATTAAAATATTTATTATTAATCGATCAAGTTTGTACTCACAAATAATAACAAATGCTTCACTTTTTGACTAAACTGTTGTTGTTGTTTTTTTTTCCTTTTACTGTGGTTGTGATCTAATCGTCAAGTAAAAATTACAATTTTTATACTCTACGCTTTCGTTAAATTGTAACTTTGCTGCTTTATTATTACATGCACAGAAAATGTGAAGGATTTATTTCAGCTGCATAGATCTTCACTAATGTTCCTGTGACTCACCGATGCCAGACCTCGGCATTGCTCCATCGATTTCTGTCTGATCTAAAACGTTTAGTGTGTTCCGGCAATTTATCTTAGGGAAAAATACACAAATCTCCAGATGTGTTTTATACATCGACTTTACATTTTAAAAAAAAGGAAAGATTTTATATACTCCAAGCCGCAACAGGGCTTTGTTCCTGTTAAAGGCCGGTCTAAAACGCGATAATTTGTCTCTTAGAATATATTACTGTTCACCCTTTAAGAACGGAAGGTTACTGGTAATGTGGTACAGAAAGCGAAGGGTTGGTTCGAGAATTTCCCATCACCTTGTTAGTAGCAACAGAACTAACTAATGAACTTACGTTGTGGCGATCGTTTCTCATTTTTGACAACGAAATAAATGAGCAAAAATTGTCTTAAAGATGGCAGCGTCATGCTTTGGATCTTAATTACCCCTCGTAAAAGCTGGTATTTATTTGCTCAATCTCGCTTGCCTGGTGCTACAATAAACTTCTTTGCAAAACGTTTTTTTTTTTTTTATTGCTGCTACAAATACATTGCGGATCACGTCAAGTTCTACTTGTGGAAAGGAAACAAGGATTCCTCAATGACTGCAACATCTGTGTATTAGACTGACCATCAAAAGCCGACTCGAATCCCACTGACATCGGCGGAGTCAGGGTTTATTACTGTCAATTAGACCTTCAGAAAGTTTTTTCAAAATGGTTGCATTGTATTTATTTCTGCAAGTGACGCTCAGGGGCTGTCGCCGCTTGCGTCGCTGCTCTGGTGGACTAATATCTGATACGAACACTAACATAACTGTTTAAATTTATTACAGATCATCCAATAACAGCTTATGTCGTTTGCTCTTTAGTCGGACATTGCTAACGGTTTCCGTAGATTAACATTTTAAATGGGATTTTCATAAAGGGAACACAATGGTTTAGAAAGAGTCTGTATTCGTCGATGTTTCTTAGACACTGCTCACTAGATTCTTATTTGTCTGTTGATGAACTTGTGGTACATATTACACTTAATGGCTCAGTTACCATTCTTACCCCTGGCGCAAACTAAAGGTATAATTAACTAGTTACCATTGATCCTAAACAAAAACTAAAATTTAAATTATGGTAGCTTTTAAAATATCGGAGATAAATGCACAAACAAGAAACCCATAATTTTGGATCATAAAATCAAAACCCAACCTAAAATTTAAAGCTGCTATCAGTTAAAAAAAAATAAGTATATAAAATTTGAAAGATTTATTCCGAAAGATCTTTTACCAGCAACAATTGGAAAATCTTCAGAAATTTAAATTTGCCTTATTAAAATCCAATATAAGCCAGATGGTGTTGCTTTTATTGTCTTAAAAGTTAAACAGAACTTGCTGGTCTTAGACCAGTTGACATCTAATTTACAGAACCATTTAGAGTGCTTTAAATGATCGATGAACGCTATTTTACCTCGACGAAATTCATGGAAGTCCGCCAAGTGCATAGACAGGAAACCACATGGTATTAACCTTCTCCGACCTTCAGCAACCTAAACAGTGAAGATGCGGTAAAATTCGTTCTCGCGAGCCTTTAACAGCAAACTGTTCATGTGATAGCTGGAAAATGTCAAAGACATCGTGAAAGGTGCCATATCACTCGATTTTATTATTTACTTAATCTCTTTTATAAGACTCAGGTGTATATTATCCGTCAGGAATGGTTAGGCACGCGCGATACGATTTAATCTTACATATTTATCGTTTTATCCCAGGTGTACGTAGTGAACCACGTAGGATCTTATACCAGCAACAGCAGCAACGACCTCATATAATTTCAGTAGCAGTTATCCAATCTCTCTCTCTCTCTCCTCTCTCTCTCTCTCTCTCCTCTCTCTCTCTCTCTCTCTCTCTCTCTCTCTTTCTCTGTGTCATGAACCGAAACAATGGGCATCTACAGTGGGGAAGAGATAAAGAAGGAAGACAGTAATGAGAATTGCTTTCTGATTTTGATTTAAAATTAGTTTGTTTATTATCAATATACAGGAAGCCATTATAGTGGCTAAGTCCGCCAAGGTAATAAAATACTTATCACTGATGTTTTCATAATTAATAAATATCTTCATATTTTCATTCATTTACAATTCTAGTACTGTCGGCATGGAATAGTTAAACCCGAGTATTTCCGCTGGGAAGACTAGCTACCAGTCTTTTTAATATAGAAAGTAGACGAATTCGCAAACAGGAGACACACAAAGGTTAATAAGTATGAGAATAAACTATAATTAATCAAACTTGCATTTTTCTAAAAATTAATATATAAATATATAATTAGAATTTATGTAACAGTGCGGAAACTCAGTGTACTATATATTTCTTTAAATAGTATGTAGCAGTTTCTTGAGATAAGCACATAAACAGTCAATCAAAACATGCGAATAAAGCAATATATCGATGGCATTTTGATTTGTTTAACCCATTTGCAAAGTGAGAGCAAAGATTTTACACGTAGACTTTTCGAACTATCTCTATGCACGAAAACCCATATTTTTGTCTTTTGTTTATTTCTGCTTCCTACTTCTCTGTGTCTTTCAGATAAAATCTCCAAAAAGTTAACTAAAATGAAAAATTCAATCTCACACGAACACAAAATAATTATTTAGATTTCTTTAATTGTTTATTTAGTGATTTATTCTGTTTAAAGTAGTATTAAAGTATACTTTAGTTTTGGGATTTAACTGCCTAATCTAAGTCTGATTCCGTGTACCACAGGACTAGCAGACGGTCTCCACGAGCCGTCTGTCTTTTAGACCCTTGTACCTGGTTCAGCTATCGCTCTGGCCGCTATTTCGTCTACTTTTCACCATTACCTGAGCCTCGAAATAAAGTAAGGTATCATTACTTGTTTTTCTATCCAAAGCAAAGAGTTTTATTTAAACAGATCTAAAAGTAGCCGATAAGGACGGTAACAATAGTAACAGAATAATTATGCGACGCATTTTTCACCTTCTCGTTCACCTGTTCAGGTGTAAAGAAATCAGATCTGCCTCTCTGTTCGCACAGCTTGTTTGCTCTAAGGTCTTATTCAGCGAAATAGAAAGTAGAAGTGGAGCAAGTCCTGAGATTACTTTTAAATCTGTGGTGGAAGCTCCCATTCTCTTTTAACTAATGACTCTTCTTGATTGTTTGCTCAAGTAAAAGGGAAAGCCTGTTTACCTGTGAAATTATGTGGCAGACAAATCATCTAAGGACGCGGGGCCCGATCCACACGAGAAGAACCTGATTCCACGTCCACCGATGAGATGAAACCTTAGAGAAAAGAAGGAAGAAAGCTCTTTGAAGTCGCTCTCTCAAAGGGAGACTCAAATCTCAGCAAAGACTCCTGCCCTTCTTACTGACCGGTAATGAAAGCCAACAAATCCTTTTCTTTCTGGCTAAGGAATTTATCACATTAGCAAAAAATTAATCGATCGTGCCTAGAAATAAATGATTTGTTCTGTTAGAGAATAAATATGAACTCGATTCGATATTTTTGTGTTGAAATAAAAATTTCTGTCTAAAATGTAAATTGTCTAGCATTAATTAACATCTACAAATTTCATCTAATAAGTTATAAGGTATACATTTTTTCTTCGTGTATTTGATACACAAAAATATTAAATATTTTTTGTGTAAATATTCAAACAATGCTGATTACTGTTCAGAAGACTGTCCGTTCAAATACTGGTCAATTCTGTTTCTCGGGTAAACACCGATATACTATGGAGGAAATTTTAAAAGGAAAAAGAATTAAAAGGTTGTTTATAAAAACATAAAAGAATTTTAAAATTTATCTATCTATTTATTGTTAAAACTCTCAGGGACTATATAACCAAATCTTTAGTTTTGTGGTATTGCGAAATAGTAATTTTTGCGTGTACCTTTGCTTCGAACACCAAGAAAATTCCCATTGAGCCGTTCTTGGAGATTTTTTTTTTTATTTTTATAAACAAACGTTTGTGAGTTTTTCTTCTTGTAAATGTAAGGCTGTGCATGGTGAAGGACGACATAAACCAACCACTTCCAGAACAAGAGATGCGTAGCTCGTCTGGCCCAATCGGTCTGTCCGCCTTAGTCCATTTGTTCCAACCGGATTTATTACTCGCCTCAGACTGCAGCCACGACTTTGCTCATTACCGAGCCTCGCCAGCGGGTTTGACGGACAGCCCTTTAAACACACTAATTTCTATGGGAGCAGACTATCCATCAGCCAGAGTAATCCAACCCGACCCCCTCCCCGCCCTCTCCTGCGTGTTATTCTTTCGGAGGCAGGCAGGAATAGCCGAAGACGATTAATAACATTTGTTTTCTCTTTACTGCTAAACAAAAACCAAGAAAGGGAAAACAAGCAAACAAATCGAACAGAAACGTAAACCACGACCAGAGTAGAAACCCTGTCAGCTGACAGAGAGAAAGATGTGTTCCTCTTGGCGCCAGTTACGTCACTGCGACTTTATAGTAAACGTTCCCCTGATTGTCTGTAACAAAATCTTCATAAAACATCAACAACCTAACTTGCAAAATATCCAACTAATAACGTAGTCGAGTCATTTATAACCGTGTTTTGTAAATATTTCAACAGTGCCATTCCGCACTTTACGTAAAACCGAAGCAAGACATCTGTTAAACGAGCCAACTCTGGTGCTTGAATCGGGGTACAGCAGAATGTATTTTTGGTAGGGTTCTGTGTCGTGAAAATTGGCACTTTGAGGAAAACAGATAACTTCTCTTAACAATGACCAGCAGTACACAGAGCATCACAGTGACGTTTAAAAGAATAATAAGTGCACGTAAGTAGCAACACCTGTAGACACCAGCATCTGAGTATGCTTCCAAATCTATCTTTTAGTTGTCTTTGAATCAACAGATTTTTTTAAAATGGTTTATTATCTAAAAGTGATTCGAAGTAATGCCGAAATTTTCTGAAACATGGAAAGAAAAACAACAAACAGCTGCAGTCTGGATAGGTTGGTTGTCGTGTTCTGGCAGCCATGTTTCTTTCTTTAAATGAAATCTTTGGTCGCTCTAACTAAACCTGCCTAACTTTCCTACCTTTCTCACCTGTGTGCAGTCCTCTTGGGCAGCAGACGTAGGCTGAAGTTCTTCACTTTGTAATATGAAAAGAGTCGTTTCAGTTCAAAAATGATAGATTAACTAAATAAATTAGTAAACTAAAACTTGCAACTTTTTACACGGTGTTTGAGGATCCCGTTTCTTCCTCTTTCTGTTCATACCCCGCTTTTGTTATCTACCCTATATATATATTTCATTTCCTCAGATACATTGACAAAAAAGAGGAAACGAAATGCGTCCAATCGGAAGTGGAATATATTCTTGAAAGGAGATTGAATTTTATCGAGAGATCCACAAGCAATGTCATATAAAAGCATTTCCTGTTTTCCTTAATTAATCATAATTAAGTATGTGACACCTTATCTACAGCAGATTGAAGAGGCCTTTTCTATAATTTGGGACAACTCTAATATTTTAATAATTTAAAAAAATTGAACCCGTTAAATACAGAGAAAGAAATGTGGGTTTATTTGTCATGCATACGGCCCTATCCATCAGTTTCTGATGATGTTCGGATAATGTAAACAATAAGACATAAATTAGAATAAAGTTTAACATATGATCTTTAAAATTATCATCTTCAAGATAAAAATAACCTTATAAAGGTCATCGATTTTGACGTCACTCAGACACGAATATGACATCATCAAACTGATGGTGACTGTTTTAAGAAGTATGGAACATAGAATAAGATACATAAGTTTAGAATAACCATCCTCAGCAATATTTTACCGTTTTGTGCGCTCGCGAAACTCGTCATCAGCCTCGGTTTTTATAGTTTTCTCCCTTGACCGGCCGGCTACTGTTGATTTAACTTTAAAAAACAAAAACAAAAACAGAATAGCTCTTTTGGACTCCTTCTGTAGGGAAAAACAGCTTGGCGTGTACATCGGACTTTTGATTCTATTACGCCCCCCTTTTTCCCTCGCCCGCCGTCGCGAGTCGGCGCCCACTCTCAAGCGATCAGCTTACATAGAAATAGAACCGTGTAGCCAGTCTGCCAGCTGCTACCAATGACGTCAAGTCGTTTTATTCGAGTTGTTCGAGCGGCGACCAATAGAAGATCTTGTTCTGCCGTCAACTGATCTTTTCTACCAGATAAGACTTTAAATTTTTAAAGAATTTATATGGTTTTTCTATATTTTTCAATTTAATAATTCAGACTCCGCCTTCTTTCTGTTTTAAAGTCTAAATGCAGGCGTCAGTCTGTTATCCGACAGCAGTTATTACGGTTATTTTTCAATTTTTGTTACTTTTACCTTTTGAGCCGCAGCACCGTGATTTAATTACAGACGGCTCATAAAATAATTCGATACAGTTATTGTGGGAATACCTAATGTCTGGAATATACATACATTTTTTTTTTTTCCTAACCACAACCATATCTGTTTGCTTCTAGCTGTTGCAAAATACCGACCCATATCTCACAGAGAAGAAGTTGTATCGATTCTCATTAACTGCCGACCGGGGATCTGTTGACACCACCAACTAATCTTATGCATATTTATATCGTGTATTTTCTCCAACCGGCTAATGTTTCGTCAGCCGGCTCTGATGTATTGTCCCGATTCCCGAGAACAAAATCCAGATGTCCTCAGTCGTATCTTGAATTTAGAAGAATTTATAACTGAACAAGTTTTGTGTTCGTCATATCGAAAATACAGCCATCGTTGGAAAATCACTTTTAATTTTACTGTTTTGTTACTTTAAGAAAAATAAAGCTAAATAGCTTTACTTTAATAGGAGATGCTTTATTGACATAGTATATATGGTATGTATCCACTTTTTCTTTCTTGGAACTAAACCCGTTTTGGTAAATGTGAATTCGCGGTTTTTACTTTCATTTTTGGCGAGAAGCGTGAGGAGCACGTGCAAGCTACGGCGGAGAGAGTGGGGCAAGGACAAAAAATAGCTCTTCGGTAAAAGTGGGGTTAGTCTTCATTACATCCTTTTATTTATTACTGTAACTATCCCCCCAGCGCGCGCGCACACGGTATTGTTATCAAAATGTATAATATTATAAAATGCTGTCGGTTTTCACGCATCAAATTGACTACATTACGTAATCATTCTACCTTGAAAAATTTCCGCTTTTTTCAGTTAAGATCTTACTTTCCTGCGCCTCTTTGTCACGAAATCTCGTTGAAGTCGTGTAAAGTATTTGCGACAATAGGTAAGTCCGTCCACCATCACGGTACTACGAGTCTTGTTTCCTCCGCGGTAATAGTAAACGTCACGTGAGATCGGTCTTTTGATTCACTAGAAGCAGCAAGACACGTAATGAAGACTCCAGTGAATTCTACTGTTTTATCCTCGCCTACAGCATACAGCGCGCGTACATCAGGTGCCCTGATAAATATCTAATCTATAGCTGTGCGTTAGCGAGCATGAGACTCTGGTAATGAGCGGAGTTGCTGCTGTTGGATTCTAATCAAGTCGGGGGGGTTCTGATTTCTCAGTGTCGTGCATCGGCGAATTCGCCCAGTTGGGCCAACTGCCGCCGGCCTTCCGTACACCTTCCTCGCTACTGCCCAGGTGAGGATGAGGATGGCGCCGCCTGACCGGCTCTGCTTCTTCGTCCACTCTGCCCCACGAAGAAATCTGAATCGTGCACCTGATAATGAGATGCCCATTTATTGCCGTCTTCAAATAATCTATTTATCAAAATCAAATGCACTTTTTGCTGTTAAGTCTCGTGGCTATTTTTTCCAGGGGTTCACTTAAGAAAAGGCTTTCGTTTAATGTGTGGCTTCTTTAAGGAAACGTTTCCGTGTGGTTCCATCAGAGCCGGAAGTTACCTTTCTTCAGCCTTGAGAACGGAAGCCGATAAAACCGCGGTGGCGGTAATTGTAGCCTTGCCATGCACCGAAGTCTTCCCAATATACTCCCTATTTTTCATCACGCGATGACGTATGCAGTGCTTTTGTTGCTTTTCTGTTCCCTTTTTTATATCGCGATGTAAAGTCGAGCTGAATACCGTCAGAGCTCGCGAGTCCTGTGGTAGCTTTCCCAGCTGTTCTGGTTCAGCAGCGTTATTTGGGGAGAGAAAAACTAAAATAAAGGATTCATCTAAATGATTATATGAAAGCAGCTGTTTCTAGGGATCGTTATCATTTCGAATCTCATTAGATCTACACGGTAAACTCTTACTGGCCCTCCGACAGACACTCGAAAAAGAATCACCGACAAATTGGTCTTCGTAGCTTTTGCACCGCCCCTGCCGACCCCATAGGCAGGACTGATCGGAGTGTCACTGCTGCTCTGGTAAGGGGAGGGCCACCGCAGACATACTTTGACCGTCGACAACATTAGAGTTGGCTTCCATTTTCCACAACTTTTACCGTTTTTAAGCGCAGACAGTGGTACGAAAAGGTTTTGCCCGGGGTTTCAAAGACGTAAGAAGTACGGGCCACTTTCTCGCGCTGGAGGAAAGTTCTTTTCTAATGAGCAGCAAAAGACGACGCATACATAGCATTTTACAAACACTGCTTATTAAGAAGCCTTTTTTCTTCTTTAGGCGCAACGAACAACAGGTGAGAGAGAGAGAGAGAGAGAGAGATTACATCAGTACAGAGAGATGGAGAGAGAGAGAGGCGGTTGCTTCAGTGCTATCCTCGTTAGTTTGCTTTGAAACGTTTTCTATTTTGGTTGGAGATCAACAAGATGATCAGTGCGAAAGACTGCGAGGAATGAGACTGAAACACGCGGTGGAGCATCCATCACGAAAGGAGAGTCAGGTAATCCAGCAGGTAGATAAAATACTACGTGGTTGGGTACCCGTCCCCCCTCTACCGCAAACCTCTTGTTTTTATTATTTTGAGCCCCCCTCTTCTGTTTATATATTTATCTATATTACAACCAGAACAGGGATTTCTTACAACTATAACTGAACAAACAAATAAAATAGAAGGAAAAGTTCCAAATAATGGTGGGTATGAAGTGTCTTTCGTAAACATGTAGTCTGCGGACCAACGGTTTACCTACACCCCAAGATATTACACCTGGAAACAGCTGCTGTACATTTCTGAAGACGTTCAGGCTAAAAGTGTATAACTTCCTTAGAACCTCTCTCTCTCTCTCTCTCTCTCTCCTCTCTCTCTCTCTCTCCTCTCTCTCTCTCTCTCTCTCTCTTCGTTTTATTGGAAAAAATTTTTTTATCAGAAATCGACAGTATATTTTATCTCAGTATTTTGAAGAATAACTTGCTTGGGAACCAAACAGTTTTCTACCAGACTAACGATGCCAGCTTTGCTGAGTAGCGAAGCGATATTTAAAGCTGTTTGGAGAGAATGTAGTTAATTCTGATGTGCCAAGGAAAATCGCATCTTGCCATAGAGAAATAGTCAATCGTTAAAATCTGAACGAAGATTCTACAGGTGTATATCAATCAGTATATTATTTTTTTAAAATAAATTAACAACAAATTGGCACTAATTATAAATGACTCATTCGATTATCGATCGTAAAACATTGAATGGGTGCACTCTTAAATTTTATATATTTAAAGCTAAATCCTGCCATTATATTGCGAAAATTTGTAGTGCATCACCTCGTTTGGAGGTTATCCAAGCATAAAATGACGATCTCATATTTTAAGATGCATATCTACGCTGACTTGAGAAACTTCAAAAGGCGTGGAATGTTTTATCATAAGCAGTGGCCTTGAGGGACGGTGGCTGAACCCTGACGGCTCTCAGGTCGTCGCCAGTTACCTGAGAGACGCGCAATTAGCCATCAGCGATCTCACCACAAAGAGATAGCGGGAATTAACTTTCTAATTAGTCGTTCGCGATTTCTTTGCTGACGCTCTCTGGCTCTTCCAGCCGAAATACAGACAGTAGTCGATTGAGGCGGTAAGTGATCAGTGAGCCGAATTCCGAGAAAGCGCATGGCGAGTGGAATCCGTTAGGGGCGATACGATTTAACAGTACGCCGAGAACGCGCGTTTACCGAATTCAGCCACCTGACCTTATTACAGGAGCGCCGTGGGTTTTGGTATTTAAAAACCGCCGTTTAATTTTAAATCACGGTGTCTGATGTTATTTTTGATTAAAATACCAAGTAAATAACCAATGGCAGGACAATGTATACTCTTTACGCCTTGCATTATTTAAACATTCTAATTACAGAATTTACAGATAGCATATTGCCGATCAAAAAGAGAATGCAATATTTAGTGAAAAGTAACATTTATAGCCGATCAATAACCTGCCAGTCGTGCTATTGATCGGCGAGTGACTTGAAACACCATAAGTTGGCGACTGGTATCCTTGGTTACCGGAGAAAAAAAGGTTCCCAGCGATAGTTCACGTAGTGTCAGCCTCTGACGTCAGGAGGCCTTTGTTGGATTTGAGCGCGCATTTTTTTCTGAAGAATTCGAACCAAATTTCCAACAGACTTCACGGGGTTTCCAAGACCCTTTTTGAAATTTCTGATGGATTTTTTTGATGGGGTCTTCGCTAAAGATACCCTCTATGTGTACGGAAAAGGTTTTGCGAAGACCTTGTGTCAAATCATCTTTTCCGGACGAAAACTCTTCTTTACTTTATCTCTAATAACCGTCATAGAGAACCATTTTTATGAGATGTTTACGTTCTGCTGACTGTCTGCCTCCCTCACGAGTAATGCGGTGTAAGTAGCGCGCGATCCCCGTAGTTCTATGGAGGGACTCACCTGGCCTGTGAAGCCCTGCATCTCAGTCAGTCCCTATAGAATATCTGAAATAACCAGCTATTCAACAACATTTTATTTCCATTATACAACTCATCTCTTCAATAGACTATGCAATATTTAAAAAAAGGATACTGGATGATTAGGAAGGGTTCGGTGGGGATTTACTAGCATCCTTACCATATGTAAACGGGGCGCCGAATGGGGAGGGGATAGAGACCTGAAGTGGTTTTCGAAATCATTGTTTTCAGCCGTATTAAACAAGTTCTTTTAGTTGCATTTGCAAATAGGATCTCATAACTACAGCATAAATTAGCGGCTCCCTAGATAAACAAGAACAAACAAATAGCGATAGTAGAAGGAGTAAACTGCTGCAGTTCGTGCCGATAGTGTTAGTGTAAACCAGCTTAAAGGTCAAATTGATGGACAGGTCATCTGTCTTGGGGGCTCGTACGGCTCCCCATTACTTATATCAACTGGAGTAGTGGTGTCATGTAAAGATGAATCTTACTGGCTCCGTATACATGGTGTTTTCTCCAAAGATGCTAACAGACGTTGAAGCTTCGCATGTTCTTTTGTAATTAACAAAGAAACAACGACAACAACAAATTATATTTATAATTTTAGAAAAGAAAAGACTGCAACTTCATTAGCCAGTGGTGAGTGTGCAAACAGGTGATCTTGGTGGACAAGAAATAACGGGAGTATCGTGCGGGTGACCGATCGACCAGGCTGCGGCTCCTTCGGATACGGGACACGTGCTGCCAACCGGATAATGGACGTTCTGACGGCATCATAAAATGTACATAAGCAATTTAGAAAGCAACAATCACTAGGTTTGTTTCCTATCCTTCAGGTATAAACTGTCGGTTTTTAACCCATTCATCACAACCCGGAGCAAGATCAACGTTTGCTGCTCTCATTACCAAAGTTATTCCATCTTAAATATTTTGTGTGATGACTGCCGTGACTGGTTGGAGAGAAGCTACACTTCTGCCCAGATGAATGTATGTGCCTGTGTGTGTATCTCTGAAGGCTGAATTAAAGGACGCTGTGGCAAAGTTTAGTGGGAAACAGAAAATGGAACCAATATAAGGAAGAACAGAGAAGGCTCGTGTCTCGGAGGTTTTCCTATATTTTGTATAATTAGAGCCACATGCAAATATCTCGTAAAGAAACAAAGAAAGTGGAACAACCACTTTGCAAACAACCTCTCCTCAAAATTATAGTTTAACCTGATATAAAAGGAATCCGTTAAATTTGGAGTTCTGGCTAAGCTTCCATGGAATGTGTCTTGTTTTATTCCATTGATTGTCGCAAATTGCTGGGCACTATCGACGTTTGCGCGGAACTAGAGGTTTAATGAATGGGCAGAGACGCTGTTAGCACTTTCATAGGTCCTTCAGCGAGTGGTCTACCCGACCTTGCTAACTTATTAGGCTGTGCTGCCTGCAGATGTCCGGCTAAGACATTAATATCTACCGGCAGATCGTGGTTATGTGGAGGCGAGCGCAACCCACTTTGTCTGAAGATTTTCTACCGGCCTACATTTTCATCAAGATGGCGCACATTTGTAGACTATCTGCTAAGCTACAATCGTGTAAATGTCTAAGGAAAATCCACATGCACTCTGATAATAACAACTTTGGCTTCTCCTGGGAACAAATGGTGAAGTATATGCGTTTAATTTAGGATGTTAGCAGTCCTATGCGATGAAGCCATTCAATGGTGATTGTTGGCAGCCGATGATAGGATGCGGTGAGTTCGTAACTGTAAAATAAAACAAAGAAAAAACACATGTAAACAAACTTTACTCGTGTCAGCAAATAAATATTCGTCGAAAATATAAAAGCTAGAAATCATGATATCGTGATTGATATAGAGTAAAGAAAGTGTTAGGGAAATGTAGAAATAACTATCCCCAAACAGCTCTGCTTTATTTATTTACTTTATCCCAGTTTCTATCAGCGGTTTGTTGGCTTATATCACCACACGGCGAGAAAGTTGGCTGATTGAAAGGAAATAGTAACTGTAGCAGATTTTATCGAGTTTCTCTTTGCTAATTTTGACTTCCAAATTTCTAAATTGGCTAAGAGCAGCCAAAATACTTGACCTTATATTTTCTGAATGCTTGCTTTTATCTTTTTTCTATCTTTCATACACAAAAGATTTACCCAAGGGGACGCAATTCTAGTTTCTTTTCGACTTGGCAAGTAACTACCTAGAAGCACGAGACAGCCGCGCACTTGCCCTCGGGTTCATGTACCCGCGTGCGATTGAATGAACTCATCGATGTTCTCAAACAATAACGCGGCTAGTACCTCTGCCCCGGTTTGACCGCCTTCTGTTGCCACTTTGCCTTTGAACACTGGCGTTTGTTTCCTTGAACGTCGGTCTTCTCGAGATTTCACAACGGTCTCATTCTTTCGCTGAGAGCTACAGGCCAAGATGGACGAATCGGCATCCGCTTGTTTTCGAGGATCAAAGTCGTTTTTAAATTGTCTATCTAGTTGTGCTGTTCCATTATAGAAAAGAAGCAGATAAAATCAACTAGCGGCCTTTTAAATGCCCCCATGCCGAAACCCATCTTTTTTTCACCGTGGAATTCAGCTTTAATTCTTTGCATGTCTCCTCTAAGAATAAGTTTTGTTTAATGCTAACTTTATATCACGGAACTACCAAGTTTCTGTCTTTCGCGCACGTAAAAATCTCAATAATTTTTAAATTATTATGCAGAATTTCAGAAGCACAGTGTCTATAAGAGCATTTCAGTCTAATAGTGGATTATGGGGACAGTCCGGCAAATAATGGTATCATAAGTGCAGCCACACGATTGGAATGTAAAAGCTGAGTAAATTCATTTGTTCGCGATGACCCTTCTCCACAAAAATAAGTGCACCAAGCCTAATCTTTTAGATGGTTTTTGGAAACTCTGGTTGATTGTTCTAACCTTTTCCTGACAACTATTTAGGATCTCTTACGCAATCTACAAAAAACAAAAGACGAACGAAAAGATTTGCGCCAAATATTTAAAAAATAAAAAAGGATTGTGGAAGTTTTGCAGTTACTTTTCAATGTCACGAAGTGAGCGAAATCCTTAGTACGGTACCTCGTGCATCGTGGACAAACAGACCTAGTAGCGAGTTAAAAGTCAACTGATTAGTAGTGGTATCGAACCGGAGGAAACCCACGCAGAGAATGGTTCAGAAGAGCAAGAGAAACCACTTCACAGCCAGCTAAAGACCCCAAGAATATACCCTAAGCCCTAGTCAAACCAACCCACTTATCAATCCGAATAAATAGATTGGCAATAAAAGTTCATAAAAGATTTAGAAAATTACAAATGTGTAATGGCTGACGATAGCTGGAGAAATACATTACTTGAAATATCCAATTTTTTATAGTTTCCAAGATTCGAAATTAAGTGATAAGTGGAAGATATTTTGTTTTAAAGTTGAGCTGTTTTCACATGCATTAAAGATAAATTTCATATTTAACATGTGTAACATAGTACAGTATAGTATAGTATAATATAGTGTAGCATAGTACAGTGGAGATTTTTGCATGTACAAATTAATATTCCTGTCACCTGCATTTCAAATTTGAATATTGTCTAAACTGATTGCAGGTGAAGATGAATGCATGGACAACCTAAGAAATACTACAAACTACTGATTTTGTCTACTTTAGTCCGGCAGACTCCTGGTCCTTTCTCAAAACCAACTTTGCATCACCCGAACTGTAAACACTAGTTCTAAATAACTTCCTACTCCTTTCGTTATTTATTATTCATTGTGAAAGCAGATCCGCAATTAGCATTTTATCGCTAAGCTCGTTAATCCGCCAGGTAATGCGCTTGGTGCTCTGGTGGTACCTCATCATCAGACATCACGACTCTTTTCGACCCCCCGGTCCGGCCGTCGACAGCGAATCTGTTCCTCTGGAACTACCCAGAATGTTACAGCAATTGATCGCATTACTCGCCAAATTCTTAGGTTCAACAGATAGGACGAGCGAGAGAAGGTAGAGCGGCTTTTGTTGGTGTAGAAGGAGAGGCCTTGTTTTGTTTTGATTCTCTGGCAAAGTGGAGTCTTTGCTTGCTGAGCTGTCTGGGACCTGACATTAATCTCCGCCATGAAAGCAAATATTTCTCATTGGGAAGAGAGAGAAAAAAAAAACAACAAAAAACGGATTTCGTGTTTGAAGAAACCCAACAGCTTAAGTAATCATTGAATGTGTGGGTCTGTACTGATTTCAGTTTACATGGCCAGCGTCGAGGGAAGCACCGGACCCTTAAATTAACATATTTTTTTACGGATTTGAAAATCTTTAATAACACAAAGGCAAAGGTGAAGAGTATTTATTTCCAATGATACTGCAAGTATTCCACTATGCCGGGTTCCGTTTAAAGTCTGTTGGGCCAAACTTGTGAGGCTATTTTATTTTATTCCATTGAACATCAAATATTCGATATGAGTAAATATCCATAATTTAACTTATTTGGGAAGGGGGGAAATCAGCGAAGCAAAGCGACTTCCAGTCATCCATCCACAAGTTGCTGTTATCAGCTCGTCCTGACTGAATAAAAACTCCATCGTATGCGACGGGTAATTTAAAAAAAAAATACTTTGTATATAACAACACAACTAAGTATCCCTACAGTTTGGCAAGTGTTTGACTCTACAGGATCATTTGTTTATACAAGGGCTAAGGGGCTTCTTTTTTTTTTTACCATTCTTGGGCCAAGATATTGTGCGATTTTATTTTTCTGTGGGTTAGGGGGCCCTTACTACTTTGGTTTGCAGTGGAACGCTCAATGGGCAAATTACTCACTGGTCAGTTGAGAATTTTGCCCTGGTTTATTTTATAGGAAAAAGTCACATTTAAGAGAAGAGTGGAAAAAAAACAACAAAACAAACTTTTTTCTCGCCAGATTTAAAAAATTGATAAAGAGTATGTGGAATCTCGACTCTTGTTCAGCTGTACGCAGTCTTCTTCATGCGGTACCTGACTGAGTTCTTTTATATTTCAATAACTAAATGAACGCCACCTGCCGCTCATTCTTCATTTGCAAAGTCCGAGCACTGCAAAGCTGATCGAGAAACCATTCAGCAGGGCTGAGATGGCCGAGATAAAGCCTCATTAACCGCCGCCATGATTTCTCCCATTCTCTGTCATTCGAACTAAACCTGAACCACGTGGTTGGTAAACTAACCTCGAGCGGATGCTATTACCACGTTACAGAAATCAGTTTCCGGGTCGTCGGATTCCATGTATTAATATTTTCTTTGTCAGGGAAGCAATCGTCGTATCTGACCATGAGTTTATTTTAATTCTAGAAATGGAGCTGTCGTTGTTGGCTTGAAGAGAGAAATGACCATTGTTTTTCATGCTTCCAAACTCCGAAGATAAGTTAGTCACTCGCATTGTACTGGGTGATTAATGGCATCTCTCGCTCTCTCTGCTATTTCACAATTCTAAAATAAAAATAAGCTTGGGCGCTTCTCTGTCTTTAAAGCCATCGGGGATAACGAATAAAATATTAAATGGCAGCAGACAGCAGACATCGGCTTAAAATTATTAGAAGAAACAAAAATCAACAGCTAGAAAACCTGATCATATGAGACAAACTGAGTAAGATATCTTTAAAAATCGAGTTTCTGGTCCGCGAAAGTTAGGATAGCTTTTACACAGAAAAACTTAGATTTTACTTACACTGAAAAAAAGTACTGCAATGTTACAATAAAATTACTTGGCAAATATCGCCACTAACAGTTACTGTGATTCTCCCTAATATTCTTTGAGAAGCATCTAGATCGTAACTCGTCATCATGCACCATCCCCGATCCGAGGTTCGACAGTTTTGGATCACATTTCCATGATCCAAGATATACTAGGGAGAAGCATTTGCATGGTAGACTTCTATGGATCCGTTCACTGCGGTTGCTGTAGGTTGTTAAGATATTTTTAGAACTTTTAGACATCGGTGTTAATTCTTTGTTTTAATACTTTATCGACTACTACAGCGTACGTTGTTATACTGGATCACATAACCCACTATACCCGGAAAGCAATACTCTGCAGTTAAAACGAGGCAATACTATCCACGTGCGCGGCCATCTCATCATGTTGTGTTGAACTTTTTTTGTTTTGTTATTTTCCATATTTTGAAGTTATTTTTCAAAATAGTTTTATGAAAGAATAATAATGGTCAGAGAGACATCAGACTTATAGCATAAGAAACAAAGTCGCTATTTTCCACTTTTCATGCTCGCCATACAATAATATGTCGTGACTTTGCCGCTGGGGCTCAGTACCTCGTACACAAAGACGCCGTGGTCTAATGGTGGACAGCTGTATAAGGGCTCGACTTCGAATCTGGGTCGGGAACAGCTAGTTTTGGTCTACAGTTTCTTCTCGTTCTTTTTCACCAGCCGGCTGCGTGGATTTCTTCCGGGTACTCCGATTTCTTCCCACATCTGAAAAATAGAGCTGTAGTAGAGAGTACAGCAAGCAGTTCTGTGCTGGCTATGGCTGATGTTCCCGTTTGAACGGCTTGTGTTTCGGACAGGGGTCAAGACGAGCGACTAAAACACGTGCACTTACCTATCCGTGCGTTAGCTAGTTATGTGTCTGCGGGATTTTGGCAAATGCTGGTTGCGTAGTCGGTTTTATTGTTGTTCAGTAAAAGCATGTCAATCATTTCGCCAAACCCACCTTTATAAGAGGGCAGTTGTACGACGGAGGGCCTATCACCCGGCTTGTTTACAGTTGAGATGAGCCACGAGGAAATACAAATGATAACATTGTATTCTGTATACGAGATTCGCAATTAACTGAAATCTGCCATGTCGGATAGATAGCTCGGAATATGTCAGCAAAGACGTAATTTCCCACTGATTTAGCCGGTGAGAGAAATGTCCTGTGACATGGGGAAATCCTGCCGCATAGCATCAGTTTCGACGTCCATCTACTACAGCGATATTTTACGAAATTATGGCTTGTCTTTCTCGCACGCGAATCATTCATTTAATGCGCCACTTTCTTGTAGCGTCCATCTTCATCAGCAATTGTCTTGTAACTCCGTTTACTGTTTACTGTCTCAAGAAATAGGAGATTTTCCCATATATGAGATAGAAACTATATAAAATAAAATCTAAGTCTCTAATAATCGCATATATGCGACCATAATATTTTATCTCTATAAATACGAGTTTAATTTCTTATTTGTTATTTAATTAGGTAAAAGATCAGTTATTGTTGTCATTATAACTATAATAAATGCTTATGAAAAATAAACTAGAATAGAGATTAAACTTAGAAAGAAAGAAGTAATTCACAAATTCTGTGTGTGTGTGTGTGTGTGTGTGTGTGTGTGTGTGTGTGTGGTGTGTGTGTGTGTGTTTTATATTGTATTTCAAGTCTTTTTATGGCATCTTCAGAACCCGGGCACTATTCTGTTAGTCTGTAAAGCTAACAGATATCAAGATCTGGTATTAATGTAACGCTGAAATAATTTACAACCATCTGCAAGGGTTTTTTTGTTTTTGTTTTTAACTATTATTTGCGCCATCTTGTGACGTTAGAGCTCACATAAATCCGCAGTAACTTCCCATTTTAACCTGATGCTTTGTATTACTGTAATTTCTTCAGTAATTATTAAACAATGCTAATATATTTTGATTTTCTTACATCGAAGAGATGTCTTTGTTGCTGTTGCTGTTATTGTTATTTTAAGAAAACTAATTCTTGCCTCACGGAGGACATAGTAGATCCATCGATCACCAGCGACACCCGCTTTTCCTTAGTGGATACTATCGTTGAAACAAAGAACCCGGAAGAAGCTGGGATTACGTCAATGAAACAAACATCTCCCGCAAAAGAGAGGAAATGCAAATGCTTTCGTTGTGTTGTGTTATTATTTCCTGAGAACAAATTGCAAAGAACCCCTTTAGGTTCCCACTTTTATTTGTATTATTGTGGTGTGGCCACATACATGCATTTACGTATGTTTGCGGTCACAAAAGTGGACTCGCCAAAAAAAATAAGTTGTCTAGCCTAAGGAAAACGTTTCGATGAAAAGCGCCAGTTTGACGAAACTTATAATAAATTTGTTTTTACACTTTTTATTTTTTAATAGCCGGCCCTGTTTACACACGCGTACTGCCATCAACTAACCAACTGCACTGATGTGTTCCCACTCATGGAAGTCCTCATACTGTTCGTATCTGCTCTAAGCAAGGTCTTCGATTGAATGTCAAACGATTCTTAGTTTTCCGCGAACATCAAAGCTATGACTCAGATGAAAAAATGCCCTGGTGAGACGCCGCTCGAAAATGGCTGGCAGCCGACGTTCGTTCTAAGCGAAAGAAATAGCGAGCTGAGAGATGGTGAACCCAGTGTTCATTCAACCACTTTACATTGTTGTGAGGCTGAATATCCTCGCCGCAGACTTAACAAACAAACAAACAAACACTTTCTGCTTTACCCGACCTGCCTAGAGGATCCGAAGAAGCACTGGATGCTGAGACGATGGGCTTTGTGGAAATGAAAACGATTTCTCGGTCCATCGACTCTGGTCGTGCGTTGATTTAGCCGTGTGATATTAAACAAACAGCACTGTCAGCTGCGCTACTCGCTGATCCTTCCGCCCCGCGCTGCAAGGATCGCCACGAGACTAAGAAACTGAAAGGAGTTTTCGAGAAAATGGCGGTCACCCTTGCAAGATCTCATCCGGTTCTGGCTCACCTTTGCTCGATGTCTTACCTGAAAGTTTTTCGAGAGAAAGATTTTACTTGAAAATACGTTATTATCGTAGCACTTCAATTGAGTTTTAATGGCTTTACTAAAGAAACATCAACTAAAATTGCTGTAGAATCAGAGCGCTACTAGAGTTTGTCTGTGCAGTTCTTAAAATGTCTAACATTTCTCCCCTTCCCATCCACGAGCTAAAAATAGGTTAAAAAAAGAGAAAAACGAGGGACGTTTACTTTTCTCCTCTGAATCGAATTCCTGCCTGATAACGTGTACATAGTTCTCCTTATTCCATATTTTAAACTTCAAAAATGGTTTTTCGCACTCTGGAAAATTTTGATGACGTAAGCCTCCGTCAGATTTCCTGACAAGTGTTGACTATCTATCCCAAAGACAGAGATCGAAGTAGCAGCGGCATTTTGCGGTTCGATCTTTAAAGTGTTAACGTATAGTTTCATTTATTTTTATACCTGCCGACGAGGTCCGCTAAACATCAATGTATCACATGAACGAAGTTTTCTAAAATTCTCTTTTATACATGCAATATCTTATTTTGAGATTTGCACGGTCCTCTTCTTTGTACTTTCTAAACAGATGAAATTTGTTATACTTGTAATGTGGTGTGTGTGTGTGTGTGTGTGTGTGTGTGTGTGTGTGTGTGTGTGCGTGTGTGTGTGAATTTAACCCTGGTAATTGTTTTACGTTAAAAAAAAGGTATTGCTTAGCATAGAGTGAAAGCTAATATTTGTTTTTCTGCTTGCCAGCGGTTCAAAACAAATCATTAGAGAAAGTGAGCTACACTAATCAACTTTGGTAAATATTTTAGAAAATTTACCCGCAGCGAACATAGCATCTGGATGTTTTCTCACAGTTTACAATACATCTATCCTCGATAGATAATGATGTTTTTTACGATATAATATAGAGAAATTAGATCGTCCAATATATGCAGAATTCCTTTACTGTTTGTGTTATGTGCCAAGTCTTATGAAATGCAAACAATTTTGGTCTAGGTTATTGTCTACTGCTAAAAGGAACAATAATATGTTGTTGTTGTTTTTTTTTTTAAATTGCATATACACACACACACGTCTTAATGTTGATTATCAGATTTTTACCAATACAAATTCACGAAATATCTGCAACTGTTTGCATGAGTGTAATTCTGCGTCTGGGTGGGCAGGTATGGTAATGATCGAATTTTCGTTTGTCTGATAAAATAAGTGTAAAACTAAGCAGGTATTTCGATTGCATTTCACCTCAACTAACGTTAGTAAATCCATCACTAAACAAAGAGCATAAACCGGGGACATTTTACGTCTTCCTATAGAACTCTTTGTCATCATCGACGGGAGTACTCCATTACAAAATCCACGTTTCTTAACTTGGTTTATATAGTATTCATAATTTTCTGATCTGTCAGATTTATTTTCTACTTCATTAATACATTTTGTTAAATTTTCAAACTTCTAATTAACCTCTGATACCTTAGATCAGTTCCATTTTTTGTACTGTAACATCTAGTGTTCTTGCACTAAGCTTTAATTTTCAAACCCTTCAGAGTATTGTTTATCTTCTGGCGCGTAAACATCCAAAACTCAAAGACGATTTTTTTCACAGAAACCATTATTTTATATAAATGGTTTCAACTGATTAAATTATTCTTTTTATCATGACGTCATTTGTGTTTAATCACATGATTTCATTACGTAAACTACATAAAAATATTATGGAACCTCTTGGAAACGTGAAATGGAAACGGTCCCACCACAGCAAGCAGCGGGTCATAAGGGATATGGGATGTTCTGTATACGGTTCGTGAGTTTACTCCAAGACAGCCGAGAGATGGCGCAGTCAGTAGCAGGCTAGTTAACCGAAAACCAGTCAAGTTTAATGATGACAACATTCCCGTTTCAACGGTTAGGATTAATGCAAAAGGTAAACAACGCAGTTCTCGTTTTCTTATAATAGGTTGGCTGATTTTTTTCTGAGAAAGCTAAAAAAATCGACTTTGAGAAAAAAATCTCGGATTCTGTGCCTGAAGAAGCTGGAGATTTGTAGCTTGGAGACGCGCCAGATTAGTGAAGTTTAGAGTAACATGTATGCAAACATCACCCAAACGCGAGGGGGGAAAAAAAATTAAAATTTTTTCACGTTTCGTCCGGTCTCGAGACAAATGGAATGTTCCCATTTATTTGGTTGTCTATTTTTCAAGACCAGACGATCAATACTAAAGGTTAGGAATGTGAAACAGCTGTACGGCCAGTAGAAGAAGAGCGCATATAATCATATCAAAATATGGTAATACAAAAAAAAAAAAATGCTGAATTCATACTTGGAATGGCTTACGAATGTAGAAATAAGTATAAATTAAAACGTTTCGAGGAATTTTTTTAAAAAATGCATAGAATGCGTTGTGGTAAAATCACTGTCTATTTTTTACAATATCAGTACAAAAACAGGAAGCGGGTATGGCGCCATTTGTGTAGTCTTAGTGGTTTTATTTGTTTTGTAAAATTGCTTTGTAAACTCTTGTTTTCTTAATTGCTGATCTAGTCTAAACTGTTTTTAGTTAATCTTTTCCTATATGGCCTTGAAGTTTGTGCACAAATTTTATTAAATTAATATCAATCACCCGAAATAGAAACCATTAATCACCATTAGCCGTATCAGTGGCATTCAGCGTCGGAGTACTTCCTCCCTTTATCCCTTTCTTTACGACAAGACTCGCACAGGAGTTGCTGCCCCTTGGGTGCTAGAAACCTTCGATATCTCTAAATAATGCATTCTTTTCCAAAATATAATGGTTTTAGAATGTCTTTCTATTCCCTTGGATAACCTAAAACCTTTCAAAAGTGTCAAGTTAGTTTATGTCCTGTCAGCCTGCATAAGGCTTTGAGGGAATACGAGCTTAGCTGAGACTGTTTTAAATACAGGAGATTATTTTGCAGAAAGCGAAAAAAACAAAATCTTTAGCGCTTTGCTTTGCTAGTATAAAAAGGGCAAAATAATGTGTATGACTTAGTGATGGTTATAAATAATGACACTATCTTATTTCCCTTCATTCCATCCTATTTTTAATGCAATCTTTTCTTTCCCATGGATATTTGTCTTTGCATCAAATATAGCAAAACTTAGTTTTATTTAGTACATGTTTTACTTTTCTGTGCGCTGCTAATTACACTGGATGAAAATCTACTCTATTCATCGTGAACAACTGACATGAAACAAAAAATCATCTTTACTTCGCATTGCTGGGACTTTACATCACAGGTGAGAGTATACTATGGAAAGATAGTATTTTGGTCCTTTATATTATTAATCAAAGGAACAGTCTTTTTATTAAGTCCTACTTTTTAAACATCTTGGAGGACAAAAATAAATCTCACACTTTCTTTTTTTGTCAAAGCGTGGATGATATGCGCTGATGTTTAGCTGCAGAAAACATTACACACCTGATTATTGTTCTTCTGCCAGTAGCAGTTACGACAAAATCGCTGCCACATATTCTGCGCCTGGAGTCTCGAAATACTCACCGTGCACAAAAACATGTAATTTTTTTTAAAAAAAACTAAATTATTTAAGAATTGGTTGCACGTCTTATCTTTAGATGAAACAACATTAATTTATTAATCTATAAAAAAAAACAGGCAACAAATACAAAAGAATTCCCTAGTTATCTCCCGTTTAAAATTATATTTCGTTTTTTTTGGTTGTTTTCATTTGATAATCAATAGAACAGGACGGTAGGGCTGTTTACAGACAGAGCAACTTGCATGTGAAATTCTAAGTTCGTGGAGTTAAGATGTGCTAACTAATACATAAAATTAGAGTCTGACACCCGATCAAAGTTTTGTTGTTTGTTTTTTTTTTTTTTTTTGGAAAAGTTGGAAAAAATCTTTTTAATGTATTCAAAACGGTGAGCTTGGAAAAGGGACAAACCGATAAATAAGGTGATTTTACTGCGGTTAATAAGATCTAAATTAAGAAAAAAATGGAAGAATCCCCAGTGAAAATCAAATCAAATCTTTAATTAAAAACAAAAAGAAAAGTCATTTTAAAAGTTTGAATAAGATGCAAATATAATCAAACCGAATAATTCTCATTTGGCAACAAGGAAGGACCAGTTGCTCTTTAAAAAAAAGAGAGAGAAAAAGGCAGAAAATTTCTATTCGTTTAATGATAAAGACAATATCTGAACATGGCATTCTCCATATCTAACGCCAGGTGTGTGTATGAATTGCGAATAAAAATGTTAATTTAGTGTCAGTCTTTAAAGCTGAATTCTGTTCGCGGAAGCCAATTGCAGATAGTTTTTCCATTCCTTATTCCCTGACTATTTTCCAGAATGAAAGGTTGGATGCGATCTTCACTACATATTTTATTTCGGCAGATACTAAATTCTTTTCCTGAAAAACTAATTTCACTGCTAAAACATGGTAAAGATAACACTTTAATAATAATCTTCTTCTTCTTAATCATTCTAGTTTATTCATACTTTGAAAATTATTCAAAATCTTCTTTTTTCTGTTTCGTTTCTCTGATTCCAATACTTTTGGGTCAAATTCGTCGTTTTAATAAACCGGTCGTGAGCTGGATATTTTAATACCACAAGTTATTTTGAATAATTAAACGAAGCGAAGAGAGCAGCTCTTTGTCGAAAGTAGATAGCAATTATTAGTGGCTGTTTTAAAACCGTGTACTTAGTTGTGTTCTGAAATTTTCTTTTCTGATGTGAAATGCAGCTTAACATCGTTTTCTTTTCCCTGAGTGGGTTTAGTTCACTAGCCATTCCCCCACCCCACACGTTTAAGAAACAGAGAAACACCTGACTTAATACTGCGTCTGTTGGTCAGTAAAAGCGCTAGGCAAAGGAATACAGGATTATATCAACAGAGTAATTTATTCGGTTATTTGAATTTAATAATCATGAAACAGCTGATTTCCTCACAATGTATTTTATTTGTTGCTCTATCGTATCTACAACACAACAGGTTTTTTTTGTTTTTTTTTTCCATTTCTGCAAGAAAAATAAGATAATCAAATAAAAACATTTAAAAGAGAAGAACGCAGATGCATGATGGTATACTTGTATTTTCTTTTTGCGAATAAAAATATTACTAAAAGCTATCTTATTAATCTGAGCGATAATAAAACACTGACAGAGAAGATTAAGTACACCTATCTACTCAAGGAAGTATCAGTATTTTGTGGTAAAGCCAATAGTCACACGGTGATACAAAGATCTGATGTGAATAGCGCCCTCCAGCCTCACTTACTGTCGGAGGTACCGAATAAATCGTCTTCAAATTTTGGGACATTCCCGTCATAATCTGGGAATACCTTACCGAGGAAAAAGCTAGCATGTGCCAATAGTTTTTAGAATCTGACAAATGCTTATCTAATATACGTTATAAAGTTCCTGTCTCTCTGAATATCTGCATTTTTTAAGTGTTTACGTTGTGTGTAAACTTGCATGCTGTCCATAGGAAGAGTTCTGGGCGGCACACAGAGCAGTTTGGCTTGTCCGACGATCTTTCCGGATGTTTAGGTGAACCCTGTAGATCGCCAACACTGCTGCTACTTCACTATATCTACAAAGAGCCATCGAGAAACCAAGTTCGATGCTAACATAATGCATGAAAACTTCAGACAAATGGTAGTAATACAGCTTGCCTATAGTAAATATAGGGAGTTTCTCACTATTTAATCACTCCCTAATATGTAAATACTGTTATTTACATCGCCCTTTATATCATATGCACTTCAAATAATATCATTATAAAGCCGAACGCTTTCAGCTATTAATCCAGCTGAGGGCGACACTGGTCCTTATGTCTGCGTCACGATCACCAGATCCATAGCGACATTCTACTTACAACAAAAGCAGCTCTAGCATACATTCTACTGTTCGAAATAAATTAAATTTTTATGACCCCTCTTTACTTACCTACTACCTATCCTTCCCATTCACTAAATGAAAACAAATTCTGAAAGTCGGGAAAATTAGTTGTATCTACAAACGCGCCGAAGTATTATCAAATTTCCGACTACTGCTGAACAAATTCTTGCATTGATTGACTCAGTAAAGATATAGTAAAGTACATCTTTATATAGCATTTATTGATACAGATAAACTCTTCTCGAGGGAATTAATACTCATATAATTAATATGTTTACCTCAATTAGTGTCGTTGTTTTCAAGTCATCCTGTCTCGTTTTGTTTTCTTACTTGATTATAATTTTCTATTGTTTTTCTATAACAGTGTAAATCTATTTTTTCTACGGCTTTCATTGTTTTAGAAAATTATTTGATGACATAACTGATCATATTGGTAAAATTCAGCGTGCGGCGGAAACCTGACCGTTGCTGGAAAATTATTTTACTTGAAACTTTTTGTTTCTTCTCCGATCACCGATCTCCAGTGATGCGGAGAGAGAGAGGGAGCTGGCTTACGGTTGGTGGACGACGCCGAATTGATTCCATAGTTAAAGAATAGTAACCCAGTAACAGTCAAAGAGGAAAAAACTGCAAAACAATGCAAATGTGCGGATAATCCTTACAGGAAGTGTTCACTTAGCTCGTTCACACAAACTAAATGACGTTTGCTGGCATTTCATGTCGATCGAGTCTCATATCCGAGTTTCTCGACCCGAATCCGACAGAAAAGATGTGCCAGAAGATGAAAACACTTAGGATCTCGCTATAAAGCGTCTAGCATTAACACTGTTATACATATATATATATATATATAGTACCCACCCATGTATGTCGGGTGGTATTAGTTCGCCATTAACCGGACAGCAAGGAGTATGATCTCAAAAACAGAATTGCTCTTTGTCCGAATCGATGACTCGCGCACGTTGCCCTGCCTGTCACGGAAAGGTCGAGAACTGTTTTCATTGCGCTACAGAAAAGTTTACGGTTTTCCGTTCATTGTGTATTTACATCGGATCGGCTCCGACTGGATTAATTACCAGTATGGAAAATCAGACCGCTTGTTTCAGACTTTTTTTTTTTTTTTACCAGAGAACGTCGATAGATGTCGCTTCACATCCCGTTTCCCTGCTGAACCGCCAAGATGACGAAGTGCGGTCGTCTCACTTCAAGGAATTTCTACGTAAAGCGTCAAGCACTTGCACCCACTGCTTCTAGTAAATCTAATTATGAACACTATTTTAAAGATAAAGAGAGAGCACGGTGATAACCAAAATAAACTACCACACCAGTGTACTTTGATCTTTTTTTTTTTTAAATAATCATGGCGCGTGAACAGCAGCAGTGCAGCAGTATATTTATTGGATGGATGCATTTAATGGATTTGCTGGACAGTTTATTCTGTCTGAAGTGTTACCTAGCGACACCTCGAGCAGTGGCAACACGAAGAAAGAGAGAAAAGTGATCTTGTCTCTTCAGCCATCGAAATCTCTTAAATACAAATATATCTTTCTTTAAATAACTAAAGCGAAATTGTTGGAACATACGTAGGACTTGCAAACAGTTGAACGAATAACGTTCTTCATTGGAACAACGGACATCACACTATGAAATTACTTTACACTGTGGAATAGCGTGCGATTTTTACAGTGTAGATATGCAGCAGTCCTCTTAACCCCACCCACAAAAGTTCAAGCGCGAGAGAGATGTGACTTAGAGGTTATAATATGCACCCTTTCGTCTCGAGTTAAATACATGCTATGGACTCTCTATGCTCGCTGTCAGCGCAGGTCTCATTCTATCTGGGGTTTAATTCCACTTTTGAAAATTAGTTTTTATGTTTTGCTAAGCAAACCTTTCTCTCCGTGTCCTCCTCGTTCTAGACCCCCCTCTCTCTCTCTTTCTCTCTGCAACCGAGATGACCCACAACTGCCGGAAAAGGCGGTGCAATGCATAAAAGGAATTTAAAAAACCTTTACCAAACCGGATGTGGCTCATCGGGTAGTCGACAGACAGACGTTTATCAGACTCAATTTTTCACCCATTAACGACTTACCCAGGCAACGAAATGTCTACTTGCTTATTTTACACGGTACATATGATGAAGCAGAAGGTAACAAGTAGATCTGTGTGAATTACACATATCAGGTGCTGTCAAGATGCGCATGCTCGACTACTAAACATTTTACTGATGAGTTTGATTTACTTGTGGATACACCTGTTTACTATAGATTTCTCTTGTGATGCTTGTCCGTATAAATGACACCATAATATAGATAACAAGCATAATTATGTTAGTAAAAATGAATTTAAAAGACACCAGTAGCTACTGATAAAAAAAAGTAAAGTTACTTTTGAGCAATTATATGGAAATGCAGTTTTAGAAAGAAAAAAAAAACAATCAGCTCGTAAAAAATTAATAAACCGATGAACATTTGAAGGATTCTCTGCTCAATCAAGACTAACACATTACAAATTTACTGCTGTTCATTTTTCAATGGGCCTTTGTATTCTTACCAAATCCAAGTGTTTGTTTAATTCTAAGATTAAAAAGTTCCAGAAAATTGTAGAACGGCCACAATGAGATTGCTACGCTTGTTTGATTTCTACCAATTCGGATTTTGGACTCAGAAGGTAGTGAGCCCTTGCTGTCTCTGGTTAGCTCAACACAAGCTGAGCTTCACTCAGTATTCTCCATAAACTTTAAAAACATCCTTTACACGAGAGAGAGAGAGAGAATAATGTGGTGCATTTTCCTTTTTTGAAAAATTTAAAGAAATAATTAGATGAAAATCCGTACAAGCTAATTAAAACAGGCGATTAGGTTTTTGAAAGTTTCAAACATAGCCAGGGTGCTATATTTAACACGCTGCAGTTACTCATATGTTTGAAAGTACCCCTACATACACCGTTTCTTGAGTACACCAATTTATAAAAAAAAAACTATTAGTATTGATGGTTTTGATTAAATACTAGAATTATTAATGACAGATTATTGCATTATTATTAGCAATAATTAGATATTTTTATATCAATACTTCGGAAAACAACATCTTGTGTTTCTGAACTCTTCTAAAGTGAGAGTTAAAAAATGCTAACGAGAGAACATGTACAAAGGTAAAACCGAACGCCATTCGGCTATATATGCACTATTGGTGCTCTTTACAGATCAGCTCTGGTATCGCCCATATACTTTTAGAAAGAAGAACGACAAGAGGAACGAGTTTAGTTTGTATTAAAGCGGCACGTCAGTTATGAATTACTTGTCTCCGTGAGCCACCCTGTTTACGAGTTCGATCTGTTTAGTGGCTTCCAAGAGTAGAAGAGAACCTTGTTTAGCAAATGTCCCGTTAATTTACTTTTGCAGAAACGGTATTCAGGAAGCTCAGTAGGCGAACATTAAGTCAAAGTAAGATTTTAAAATATCTGTCAAATTTACGAAAGAAATTATTTTTTGACAGGAATCCATCTTGGGCAGGCAGTTAAAAGTTAAACGATCTTCTTTGATCTAATCCTTCCTTGATTACCGAACTTGTCAAAAGCAGCTGTCATGTTAGTTGCTTTCCAATTATCAGAGTCGTGTCTGCCAAAGAAAAAACGAAGTTATAATGAGAATTTTATGCTGCATTCCTGTAGAAATGCATGTTGAGCTATAGCATTTGCGTGCATCTGATTGAAATGTGTCAAAAGGGAACATGAATTAAATTCATTATTTGCCAACTGAATGCTCAGTGAACATAATTTACAGCCAGCATACTAGGTCAGGTACGGAATTTTTACATAATTATTCTTTCTTTACTTATTTCTGAGCATTTTTAACTTTTGCTTTAAATTAGAGTTGAAAAACGTATTGCTTTCTCCCTCCCCCCCGCTATTTTCTTCGGCGAAGGTAAAACGAGAAGAAATTAATTTCAAACTACACGTAAGGAGACACGATTTGGTTTCCATCACTTATTCAGCCGAACTCTGGTTAATCCGCTCTGCCAGCTGATAAATACACCAGCTGCTTCCACGGAAATTTTTATATTCGCCAGACGTCTACACATTTGAAATGCAAAAAGATCGCTTCTATTTACCCCCTCAAGTCTTTCTTTGCCCAAATAATGAAGTTTTAAAAATCAATAAAATAAAAGTAAGTAATCATTTTAATAGAGTTCAGGGTTTCATTTCTAGGTCATCGAGCTGCCGAACAACTGCTCGTGATTAAATATCGGCCGAGTCGCAATGGAATGTGGAAGTTCTTTCTCGACGATTCGGTAATTCATCTTCAAGGGCGGTTCTATCGGACTCTCTACGGAAACGTCTCGCTATCCGTTTTTAAAGGGCGTTTGCGCATAATATCCTATACCAGTCTATTGCATTCAATTTAGGCAACAGAGTCTAACAAAAAATCTGTCAACCATTTCTGCGAGTTTAGATATTTCGCTCTCTTTAAAGAGCGACGTCAAAGGCGTCGCGACGGACAGGCAATCAGCCAGTTAAACTTGGCGCCGCCTTTGGACCTACATGACGACGACGTGTGATTCGACGACCCTGACAGCCATCCAGGTGAACGATACAACAATTCATTAGCTTGGAGGTTTTTTTCGAAGAAAATTCTTGTAGGACAAAAAGTAACTTTTTTTTTTTTTTTTACATCTGTAATGTTTATAATTGTCATATGCTTATCATATCCACAACCGTGTGCATTAATACATCGTTTTTGTTTCCATAACGAGTCTCGATTATGGATGCCAACTAAACCAAAAAGGTGGCGAACATATTTACACGAAACAAAATAAATTTAAATGAATATTTAAAACTAAAAATAAATACTATAAACTAATCCGTTAGGTATGAGGGCTATTGGAGAACAACAAAACATCAGAATTGTACGTTTTGACAAAAAATTTAACTAAATCTAACTAAAGAAAAGACAAGTAATACATTCTTATGCTACTGTCACCCCCAAAGGTAAAATGACCTAGTTTCACTTTTAAGGTGTAGAAAGCACAGGATGATTGCCCTTTATGGTTTACCGTCACTGAGCTTGTTGGCCTAAGTCCAGACAGAGCATTATCACCCATCTTTGTTAGTATTGTTGGGGAAATAGCCACGTGGTAAACGGAACGGTCATATCTGTTCGATGGGGTTGACATCCGAGCTTCTTCCTACGTTGGAAACTAGTCGACATTTTGGGCATTCTGGGGACGGACATTCTTCTCCTGAAATAGGGCATTGTTCCTATAAACCTGACAGATAAGTTAAAAAAAAAGTTCTCCCGGATGCGTCTGTTCCAGCACCAACAGTTCTCTTCTACGTTATAGTCGCATCTTCTCCTGCGCTACACAGTCGTCAGAGAATCTTTCCCCTTCAAAGATCTCCGTAATCGAATATCCACACGATGAAACAAGTATCGTGGATCGTCGGACGATGGCTGATCGTGTCGAAATGCAAACGTTCTTATTGTTGAGTTAATAATGGTAGTCTGAATAATCTTCTTTCCCTGTATGTCATCGCCACGAACCTGCTGGCTGTTTATCTGCTGAGCCTGAAGTTAATCAGCTGTCGCCGTTCTAACAAGACAGTGCTCTGGACGTCTTGGGAGTAAAATCATTGTATGTCGTATACTCTCCATATTGTAAGATGTTAACTAATATGTAGTTGTCTCCCTGTTGTTTCCCCTGATCTACTTGGTGCCTGATTCCGATAGCGATGGGTTTGGCATGAGTTCAGTTTACATAAGATGTCGTCTTTCGAAAAATTGTATATACAGGAAAATAAGAATGGTTTTACCATTACTTGTCCAGATTTCCTTATAGCTTTCCATATGGGAAATATACAATTGCATCATCTTGTACATGCAAATAATGAGTGTCAGTGAATGGACGATTGATAGATTAATGGTTGAGTAAAGTCCAGTGTTAACTTCGAGTTTTGTCTCTCTCATACTATAACCAGTTGAATTTTTTGGTAGAGAAATTACCAGAATGGGGACAACCATTAATGCCTTGAGGATGTGTAGAAGGTACGATATCTGGTGGTGTGAACGATCATTCAAAATTATGAAACCACCGTACGAAAACTGTTAAGAGGCTCCTCCTCATCGGTATTATTAATGAAATCAATCAATGTAGCAAAATACCAAGAAAAATTAGAAGACAAATATCAGTCCGTTCAGTAACTTTTCAGTCACGTGCTGGACCACTTTTCCTTCGCTCTTCATTCTTCTTTATCCCACAAATTCAATGAGGTTCAGATCTGAAGACGGGGAAAATCATGATTTCAGAAAGTCCTTCCAATTGGATTTTAGAGAGACATTGTACCACCATCGGTTACCTTATAAAAAAACAACAACAAAAAAATGACTTTTAGAAAAATATTTTAAATTGGTTTATATAGAACTCGACAAAAGATAAAATACACCAGGTAAATGCTTAAATAGTAGATCAGCCAAACTTCAGAGCAAAAAGTTGAATAATGTGGCCCCTGAAATAAAAAGCAACAAAACAAATTTTGGGTGAAAATAAAACTTATTAAACGAAATCCAGCCGGTTTAAGTAAAACATTAGGCACCACTCAAGGTCACACGATACCCTGTGTTTCTGTTTTATCTACTTGCGTTTCGTGTAGGAAGTAAATCTTTGTGTCCCATTTTTAAAGCACGAAACGTTTAGTGTTCCTGTCGGTATTTATAGGTTTCAGGATAGTCCCGAACTGTGTTCCTACCATCACATGTTTGCTGTTAGCCCACTGCCAACAACCTGCCAAGGAAGTAGATTAAAATCAGTCCATACGTTTGGTTGTTGATTAGCATTTTGATAATTCATCACGCCAACCGACCATTATTCCAGACAGTTGTAACCCCTATACATAATAATGCAATGGAGACTTATTTACAAAAATCGTGGTTAATTGGGAAACCAGGATGTGTGCTGAAGTAGTTTGTTGTGCGTATCGCATCAGGTTTACCGCTGTACAGATCACCGAATGTGGCCAATATAACCAGCACCGATTAGCTCGGTGCTTAATTTTTCCTGCGTCAACGAAACAGATAGGTTAGATAGTAAACGTAGACGGTTTCTGCTATGGATGAAGTGATTCACTAGCTTATTTATGTACATATACTGGCATTCAGAATTATGAACAAACCATACGAAAACACTGTTATCTGCCTTTTCGACAGCTTACTCTTAATGTGAATTGCAATATTGCAGGAAAAACGACAAAGAAACAGAACAAACATGAAAATCAGATAAAACCTGCATCAGAATATATAAACCAATAATTGTGACGTTAGCATTTCAAGGATTTTAGATAAAAAATGGACTTTCCATATGAATAACTGCTGCACGATCTTTGGAAATTCTGGTCGTTAACTTTTCAAAATATTGCTCTGTAAGTAATCTTCTGTCTCTTGCAAGTAGCTCCGTAACCGATTGAAACCCTTCTCTCTTCGATCTAGTTCATCCTACACAAGTCCAATGGGGTAATAGATCTGGAGAGTGAGCGGGCCAAACCATGGATCTAAGGAATACATCTACCCGATTTATTCTGCTTTGAATCTTGTATTGCGGTTCGAATCATCATCATCTTGTAGTATAAACACAACATTAACAAACGATGTGCCGATGAAATTGTACGGTGTAGCAGAATATTGACATCTTCGTTTTGTGAGAATCCCATCCATTTTTATCTCGTCGCCAGCCGTGGATAGTCAGCAAAAGTGTAAAAGTGTAAGCTTAATCGCGTGTGTGTGTGTGTGTGTGTGTGTGTGTGTGTGGTGTGTGTGTGTGTGTGTGTGTGTTTTCCTGTGTAAAGCTTAAAAATATTTACAACTAATTAAAAATAAACAATAAGTAAATATATAAAATGTACAATGAAATAACACGATTTTGAATAATATTTCAAAATGTTTAACTACAAAAATTTGTGAACATTTATATATTTTTTAAGTAAAATGAGGGAAGTTGTGCAGATTTGTTAATAATGCTGTTGTTGTTTTGTAATGGGGTGGCTTGAAGTAGTAATGGCAGCAGTGCTGGTCTGCATTAATTAGTGAAAGCTTCCATTCTCTAGTAAATACAGCTTCAGTAATTGGCGGCATGACGATTTATTGAGACATGACCGGGTTCCCTACGCACGAGTGAGTGTCTCACACGTGAGCTGAGAATAACCTGAACCCTCGCTTACCTTAATAAAACCTTTTGCTGCCCTCAGTGGCCTATACAACGTGATTTCAATAAGTATTTTTGTTTGTTTTGCATTAAATTTTTATTAAAATGTACAAACTTTAAAATAATTTAATTTGAATTTTAAAAATAGAAAACAGAGAAGAGCTAAAATAGTCGGAGATTGGATGGAGAGTTCGTTTCGTAAGACAAACCTATGGAGCTTCAGAAGACCCCGCTCTTCGTTTCTTGGCTCCATGTCCTCCTCGGAAGAATGTAATTCTAAAGAGATTTTGGTTTATCTTTGTGCTAAATCCTGATTTTATTCGTTTTTTTTTCTTCTTTGCTACCATATTCCCTGCAAACAGATCATTACAACAAAAAAAGAAGAAGAAGGAGACTATAACAGCATATTTTAAAATTGGATTTTGCCTTTTTTCTTTTCTGCAATAATTCCGGTTACTGCAGGAACCACACACAATGCCATTCTTTACTCAGAATGTTTTAGACGATCCTAAAGCCTCTGTCGTAAAAGGATTCTGCGCAGATGACGAAACACTAAATTAAAATGTAAAATAAATCAATAAAATAACTTGGATCATGCAACACAAGTAGATTTTCCCTATTTGCGCCCCATCAAACAAGCTAAACGTCGCGTTCTCTTATTTATCTCTATGAATACTTTGTCTTAAGACAGTCGACATGAAGCAAATGATGACTTTCTTGTCAGATCTATTACAGCGGGGTAAATCTGAATCCCCCTTCTCTTAGTTTACGATAAAGATGATCTTCTACCATTGGCAGACAGTTATAAGACAGGTTCTCAATCGATAGCTGCAGCTGTTCGACACCGCTCAAGTTTCCAGACGGTTCGCGTGATTTATTAGAGAATGATTGCGTCTATTAACTAAACAAAAAAACCTAAATTACTTAAATCGTTATTATTATTATTATTATTATTATTATTATTATTATTATTATTATTATTATTATTATTATTATTATTATTATTATTTATTATTATTATTATTATTATTATTATTATTATTATTATTATGTTGTTGTTGTTGTTGTTGTTGTTGTTGCTGTTCTTCAGATGATAGCATAAATCCATAATTACATGAATTAACATAAGTTTTCAAATTTTAAAAGTTGATCTCCATACATTTAGACAGTTCGATAGATTTAAGCGACAGGTTCAATTGAGACACAGACATTGATGCGAAATACCCACCCACAGGTGTACCACGTGATCCAAGTGATCCTAGGACGAGACTAAGAAGAAGAAAGATCCGATTGCGCGATTGAGCAGAGACTGCAGGCGACCGGTGGAGCCGCCCCCTAATTGCGGGCAAACATTCACAATGTATTGTCAACATATATCGTCACAACGCAGTCAACAACGGACAGAGACAAAAAACAGCTGTTTCCATGGAAATAATGACGTAGCGATTACGTTCAGACAGCAATGGCGATTAGTGAGGACGTGATAATAATGTAGTAATAACCAAGCGACGTGATAGTAACAAGTGTCCCCGTAATACCAACATAGTACCAATGCTTAACGACCTAACGCATCCAAATAAAGAATTGCTGACGATTTTTAAAACGATCTAATAGGAATGTCTCGGCAATGCAGACATTGAAAGAAGCAAAACAAAAATTCTTCCAACCCAACAAATAGAGTCGTGTTTTGATCTTCCATTCCGGGGTTTGTACGAGTCATTTACGGATTCCGTTATTTGAGGAAATAAAAATATTATGTGGAAAGTTTGACAGGGAGTCATCAGGCGACCCTTCGCCCAGTCATTTCGGAAATAAGTCGTATTCTTACAAGTTATTTACCAGCAGCGATCAGCGCCCAGCTTCCGAATGACGACATCGGCTCTTATTGGATGGCAGCCAATAGATTAGTTAATTTCCTACCCGTTCGACGACAGAACTCTCGCGCGTACCCTTCAGCAGCAGAAGGGTCGGGCCGTTCTCCCCACTCACACAAACAAACAAAAGAGAAGACATCGAGTCATTTTCTCCTAAAACATTTGTTCTGACAACAAGCGACATCATCCACGGAAGGTAGCAGGAAGGATGCCAATTACTATCAAGCGCCACTAGTCATTCTTAATAGAGCCATCATAAGGCATTTCGAACGTAGCTACCTAGGACAGTCAGACTGTTAAGATGATAAAGTGTTGGATAAGAAATCAGGCATAAGAATTTATTCCGCAAACATTAGAACTTCGCGCAGTGTCAGGGCGGGACTAGAAACCCTGGGCCAGGTTTAACTCGACCACGGCCGGACCGTTTGAGTTCGAACTTTGGTGATGATGGCCATAAACAAAAGAGAAGCTTACCAACGTTTAGAAAAGGAAACATTTATTGTTCTCAAATGCAAGAAAAAACGATAAATTAACTAGCACGTATGCAGGTTTAAGACCACCCCCCCCCACTCCCGCCCTCACTTCCGTCTAATTTCAGTGAGAGCGCTGGGCCTATTTCAAGCTGACCAGAAAGTAGTAATATCAGGCTAAGCGTCGGTAAATCCAGACGGGCACTGCCACAGACTGACTGTTATATCCGCGGCAAACTTCTTTAAATGTGGAGATGTATACTCTGTGAAAACCCCGAGTACAAAGTGTAACGGTCATTTGTGCTGCACAAGTCTTTCTGAGCATTTTGCTTGTATTTCTGTTAATTTCAACTGAATGATTGGTGGGGGGAGCTTCGTCAATGTCCGCTCCTTGGCATGTTCATGTAAATCCAGAAATCTCTTTCGGAACCTCATCTGAACTAGCTCCAAGGTTACCAATTAACTAAAAATGTATTTTCACTTCCTCATTGTGAGACATGTTTTGCAATTTGGGGGACGTTGGGCGAATTTCCCTCTTTAAGCCGGGTTTTGACACTAAAACCAGGTTCAGGTTGCACAGACCAAAATTGGTTCAGCTCCGCTGGCTGAGCCTCCCTACATCGCTGTGACACCAAACGTCATCACTTCCCGCTCCGTCTTAGAGAGAGAGACTGGGGAAATTAGCGAGGATGCTGACTAACTTCACACATGAAGCGATGACAGTCCCGCCGTGCAGTTTTACTCCACACTGACGGACGACACAGTGAAACTGCTTTGGAAGTTCGCTATCTGTTTCTTGCCCTTTATTGCGAGCCCTGATTTCTTTCCTTCCCTATCTCGCGCGCTATCTGTTGTCGGGTTTCTTAGGTTTTTCCAGTGTCAAACCACCGGCTGCGTAGCCAGCGACACAAACAGTCCGGCTTTCGGAAGTGTAAATACTGTCACATTGGCAACAATCATCGCTATCTAACAGCGTAACAGACACATTAAGAAGAAAATTGGCTACAGTGCTACATAAACCTCACCATCGAACTTTTCTACAAACGGAACTGGTGGCGCCGCCTCGATGGCAGAGAGAGGAGCAGTACCAATTCGAGAGCATCGCCTCATACAGTTTTGAGGGTCTATTTATTTGAGCCTTTTATTTTTGTATAAAAACCAAAATAGACGGATGGAAAGTTACTCGATATTAGGTTTCCGTCCATCCACAGGTGGATCTTACACGCATATTTCTTCTTCACGTTGAAATGTTTGATAATCAGTAGAGAAGAGAGAAGTAAACGGCCGAGATACGGATAAAACGAATTGCTGCAATCCCCAAATTTGTAGGCCACCACAACAGTCAAGGGGCATAACCACAGACTACTTACAGCAGACAGGGAACTGAAATCCGACATTTTATGTTCAGTAAATAAAATTGAAAAGATTGCTTAATTAAAGATGGTGATGATTAAAGAAAGTTTGCATAATAATAATAATAATAATAATAATAATAATAATAATAATAATAATAATAATAATAATCTTATTTATTTTTATTTTTAATTCATTGGGTAGGGAGATACACCCCTACAAAGTGCATTCGACAGTACGGAGGTCCCCGGAACAGTTCAGCAGTCATGGCCTAGATGTCGGGGAGATGTAGAACTCCAAAACAAGGAACGCGAGAAAGGCTCGACCGGAGAAGCGCTGAACAGATGCCGTTGACCAATAGCCTTTATCCAATCGCATTGGACCTTCGGTGTCTTGATTCGTCGGTGACAGAAAGTCGTGGTACGACCGGCTTTTCAGTTGTCGGTTTATATGAGTCATCATATCTGCCATCGGGTAACCTTGTAGCGTCCGGTTTTGGTTATTGGTCCGCGTGAATGGACGGATCCCTGCTTCTCGCACGGACGCTGCTGGCAGGCTATTTCCTGTGTTCGTTTATTTATACACAGCAGGCCGGATGAATATTTCTGGCGGCCCAATGGACAGATATGGAATCCAGGACTTTGCAGTATATGCATAACTATCATTTGATGTTCAATACCGCGAAGCGAACCAATTGTTTACATACAGTAAAATGCTGGAGGCTATATTCACCTATACGCCGACTGTTGTACAAACGCTGCTACACTCTAGAGGAAAATCTGCGTTGCTAGGCTTTTACATATGATTATTGAGAAGTACAGTTTCTACAGTCGGTCCAGCAGGCCTGAAAAATTAAGGGTTCTCGTCGGATTGGTGGGTGCAAAACCCTGCAGACAATCCGCCACAGTCTTTGCTCGACACGCGCGTATACAATGATACGACAGCACTTGCTACCTTACGGTCTCGCTTCTAGACTATATAAACCTCTAGTAACGTGAGATGCAGGAAGTGACGTAACACTGGATCAATGAAGCAGCGCTTAGTTTCCTCGCCACTAATACAACAAATGTCCCACTACACACGCGCCGGAACAGAAGTAAAACCAATCGGTATAAATTAGTTAAAACGCCGGCAGTTATTGTAGGGAAAAGTTGCAGAATTTGATGGGTCTATTCCGCAAAGAAAAATTTCTAACATAAGATATCAGCACAAGAAAGTAAACTCTTGTAGCCTTATTTACTCATTGTTTTGTGCTGTAAAACTTCTTTGTTGACAATAAGTCTGCCAGACTAGAATCCCTTGAAGTAATAGGAGGTATATCAAATCCAAATCCCGTACTTGCTGTTAGTAAAGAACGTCTATTTCTCACTGCAGATGAAGGTTTATTCAGTGAAATATTAGAGGAGAGATTCTTTAGCTTAATAAGTCAACATTTTATAGTAAAAAAAGACAACGGACGATTGTTTCTTAAAGTAGGATACATCTGGTGCGCATTTTAAGTTAACTAATTTATTCCAAAGATCCAGGAATCATACTCCTATAATCTTTTAACGGAATTTAAATCCTTCAGGACGCTAAATGCTGCTTAATTCCAGACACCAACCATCTCATCAGCTGATGATGCTGGTAGATGCCGTCTGATTCCGCTACAGATTCGGACCAAAGGAGACTTGATGTCTCGGTGATTAACCTAAAACATTTTGAGGATTTTCGTTTTTAATGACCTTTTAATATAATTTCCCTATGTTTTAGATGTCCTTGAAGAAAATGATAAGAAAAATCCAACGAACTGCTTGATTAGAATACCTTGCACCTCCGCTTGAAACAGCAGAACTGCCAGAAAGTCCTCGGCGTAGCCAGATGCTATCGGAGGATTACGCATGCGCCTGCTCTGATACCAAGGTTCGGATGCACATTTGTGCAGCTCATTATAACCACATTATTCCGCCTGCCGAGCTCTAAACCATGCGGTCACAGCCGTAATACGCTATTTGGAAAACTCCTGATTTTTAAAGCCAATTAAAAGGCTACATCGACCTCTTTAACGGAGAACAGCTTTAAAAAAAACACACACACAAAACACGAGCCCTGATCACGTATGACGTAGGACTGATCAGTATCGATCAGTTCACGTGTTTTCATCCAGAGATGAGGAAGCCTAGTGAAAAAAGGGGAAAGAAACAGAAAGGAGATTTAAGAAACTCGAAAACTCGAAATAAACTTCTGAATTCTAAACTATGAAGGTTGGGCTGTTCTGTTGGATAATCACTGCCAAGTGGGATGGTTCTGAAAGCAGAGGTAATAATGGAAGAAAACTCGTCAGGGCGAGCTAACAGCCAGCGGCACCACGGCGATCTTCCTCCCGATCGTCGCGGCACAGGACGAACGTTTTTCATATCGGTGAAGAGTTTTTCGGATTTTGAAAGAAGAAAAACAAACAACAACATAAAGGCTGCTATCCCCCAAAATTTGGGTGGGATGTCTGTTATAACAGGGGATCTCTTAAATATGAGAATAAAACGCAAAGTCTATTATACATAAGAATTCTTTATGCCAGTGATGTGTTGGGCTGCACTGTCAGACTGCTCGCTGCTGGTCTGGAGCCACGCCTACGCAGTCCTCACCTGATTTTATGGTTCGGGCCAGCAGACTCTGGTAACTGAAACAGCTGGTCGCATAGCAGCTCTGCTCGTGCAGTGATCCGTGCCTGATTTATCATGCAGATTTTCCCGAATCTGGAATCATGCAGGATGACGTTACGCAATTAGTCGCATTGGCTGCAAACCCGACTTGATTCATTCTCTGGCGCACGTACGTGGTGCGACTGCGTTCTACGCTTAATTCCGGAAAAGGTAATTCTTTCACCTTTCCTTGGAAACCTATTTGAATTTAAGTAATTATTCGGGGAAATATGTCGCTTCTGGATTAACGTATGCAGTAATCGGCATCTAGTGAATCATAAACGCAGAGGGGTGGAGAAACCTAATATGTTATTACAATAAATCGATTGTTTAAATTGCAGACAATATCCAAGCCTAATTACACACCGAAATATGTGTGCGTGTGCGTGTACTCTTCTGGTTTTTTCGGGTTATACTTCGTAGAAATTCAGCTGAGATCGCGTGTAGGCTGCTTCCAAGACGGTACGGTAATTTCTACGAATTACCTGAAATCAGTCACTAGAGCAGCCATCATTTTTGTTGATTTTAGGAAATGAATAAATAAGACGAGTAACTGGCTACGTATTAATGGTAGCCAATACATTTGCTTTCTGACTCGTTCGAGCTCTATCATATTTATTTTTACTGAAAGCAGTTGCCGAGGAAACCAGGCCGGAGTATCTTTGGAGGCATGGGTTTGGAAATACCGCGGAAGGCTAATGAAAGCTTAGAATGCTTTAATGTGGCCGCGAATCTACTCCCACATCGTTAGGTAAATAGCCCCACCCAATGGGTTCTTTTAAAAGGCATCATGGCAGTGATGATGATACACTGGATTTTGGACGTACTCTGTAGATTTTGTGCATTCAAGGAACCATTCTCACCTGATACTTTTTAATAATAATAATAATGGTTTCTTTTTTATCTGAAGCAGCGAAATGTCTGAAGCTACCATCGTGCTGTTTTCTCCCCTAATGTTTCGTACGGATGTATCAGCTGGCTAAAAACGTCATTTATTGTAAATGAAAGATTTCCGTTCATCTAATCACAATGCAATAGTAAGCGACATCGATTTTTCATCTGCTCTTATTTGGAACCAAAATATACGAATTGTTTACGGAGCCTTGTCAATATACATTGTAATGACCTAAGTTGTCTTGGGAGATGATTTTCATGCATCGCTTGGTTCGCCATTATACTGTGTATGATCATTATAAATCTGCTTCTGAGACTTTCATGAACCTTATAGGCATCAGTGTTTCTTATTGGCTTCTAGAATTTTTCACTCTGCTTTGAGTAACCACGTTACTTTCACGTTGTACAGCCCTGACATCTGCCTTGTCTGGTTACCTCGAAATCTCCGTACTCATTCGTATCTAATGGTTCTTTTAAAAATCCCTCCAGGCACTATAAGTAGATAGATAGATAAATGCAGCAACTTCAAAAAAACAGGAAAACTTATTACTTTTACGATTTGTATTATCAGTTACTTACAGGTTATTGGAAAATTCGCATTAATATTAACTAATAATAATGAGACTCGAACAACACGCCAGTCTGTCATCCACTTAATTGTTCATATTGTAAAGAAAAGTTTTGTATACTGAAATGTTTTTTTTTAATAACCTGCCTATCAAACATGAATGAGTAACATCATAGCTCTCCTGTCAAGAAGACTACAAACAACTTCGCACACGTCATAGTTGTGTGTTATGCTGTACGAAGTTCTCATGAGTTTTCGCACACCTACATTTCCTACTCACACTTCAAAAGAGTTAAAAAAATACAAGATGGCGATAGTCAAAATATCTATACGAAAAATATTTCATGAATCGTTTTTTTTTACATGGATTGCATAATTTGTGATGAACAATTTTATGAATAAACTTGAACCATAAATTATTTTTTATTGCTTCTTCAAAAAAACATTGTCAAATTATATGAGAAATACTTTGATTATTGTCGTAAATTTTCGCTAACAATAATAACGATAATAAAAGGTCCACAAACAGTCGGGTAATTGCATTAATTAATTAAGCATTAAGCGTGGCTGCCCGCTAAGAGTTGTATGATTATTTAAAAGGCTGCTTCTCCTCCTCCTGTCCTATTTATTAGAAAAGGCTTTGTAAATCACTTATAACTCATATAATAAGACTGATTATTTAATCAAAGTTTGTGACGGGATCTGTCTAGTGGATGTTAACGGGAAAAAGGTGAGAATGGAAACAGGAAACCAGAACTTTAAATAAAATCGCTTTTGTTGGTTTTCAATCCTTAAGAAAATAGTTTTAGCTTAGTCAGGTTATATTTTGTCCAACGACACACCTACTATATCACTTCTCTTTCTCTCACCTGTGCTGATACGGAGATAATACGCGTCGTGGCAAAGATGACTTCAAATGATATATTAAAAGTATCGGGAGATAACTCAAGTTATCTAACACGTGTCTGAGAGCTTTGTCGCTTTACTTGTAACAGAGTGTGGCTGAGTTTTTACACTTTAATCGTTCTGTCATTTTTGTTTATTTTTCAATATGAAAATAAAAATAAATATCTAAACAAAATAAATTAAAATAAGACTATGCATTTTTGGATTTTTGTTTAATTCAACAACTTACTTATTTTCTGGGAAAAAAAAACTAATTTATTAAGAAAAAGTCGTCTTCACTTGTCTAATTACTGCATCAATGATCTAAAAAAAACATCGTCCTTAAATAGAAGTAAATATTCTATCGTTAATAAATTAATATATTTATTGTCACGGATTTTATAACAGCTCAGAGAGGTACGAATCGTCTCACTCAGAGCAGGGTTAATATATTTGATGGCAGGTTGATGAAGAGAAGGACTACTGCTGTATCTTTGCACACACCAGTGAGAGTACGGTATTTACTGAAACGTTAATGACGTGATGTTCATTTTGTCGAATTACATAAAACTTGGAACTTTACCTCCTCAGAAGAAAGCACCGGTCGAGTGTGCCTGCGTCGCCACAACCTATCTTAATTTCTCGCGTGTACATAGGGTTTAGACAGCGGGTAATAAAACAAAATATTTACATTTTTTTTATTTTAACCAAAGCAAGATAGCCTAAAGATGACAACAGCTGATAATAGAAAAATCAGAATAATTTCAAATGATTAATTTGCCTACTGGATGTCACAGCTTCTGTAAAGGTGTAGAGAAAATAAAGTTCCAATGTGAGGTAGGTAGTTATCAGCGAACCGTTTCTGGAAATGCCTATCTTTCTACTTTTATTATTAATTTGTTCATCTTTTCTGAAATCAAGGCTAAACAGAAAAACGAGAACGGAGAAAGAAGATGAAACTCTGGTTAGCTTTCGTCTCTCTCTCTCTCCTCTCTCTCTCTCTCTCTCTCTCTCTCTACTCCCACTCATATGCTAAAATGGGTTCTATCTCTGATATAAGCAGTCAGGTCATTCACCACATTACTGACGTCCATTCTGCTAACTAATAAATATTTTATAAGTTGTACCAAGAATTTCTTTAAATTGTTTATAAATTCCAACGCTTAATGCTTTCCTTGATGTTAAATTTACAATAATTTGTAAAATAAAACCACAGAAGATGGAGAAAACCATAAAAAGAAAAGAAAAGAAATTGGAGAAAAAAATTAATTTTTACATTTGGATACCAAAAAAAGAAAAAAATATAAAGTAAATGTGAGATTTCAGTCCCAAGAGAGGACATCCGCGATAAGATGGTGGAACATTTTGTATACGTAAGCAGTGAATATAAATCACAAAAAAAATCAACAAATTACATTAAAACCAATAACGAATATAAAGTAATTTGCATTATCTGGGAATATATTAATTTGTCAACTTATAGCAAAGCCTTGTTTACGTAGACTTGATCATTGCTTTTAAAACGTTAGGTTAGAAGGACTCTGCCTGCATTAATATTACATCATTTAGCGAAATGCGCAGCCATAGCCAGATATTTTGCATCTTCCTAGAAATAACAGTAACAAAATCTATCTTCAGATCGATCACGCTTCTACAGCTTTGGCTACCCATGAGCATTTCTAAATGTCGGGATACTCCTGTTTATTCTCACGTTGTCGTCATGATGTAGTGGCCCTTCACAGGAATCATGTATTCTCGTGTTAAATCTCAAACGGTCACATGTCACAGTTTTGGTTATTTTCTCATTACGCACGCGGGAGGCTACAAGAGGGACACACCTCGACACCTTAACGTAAACATTATCGCGAAAATTCAACAGAAAGTTTTAATTCGATGCAAAAAACTTTGGCCATGCACAACGCACTACGTAAAGTTTTAAAATTACATTTACAAAAATTAATAATTCTTCTTTAAACTCGCTGTTTCTGTATAGTTTATTAATCATTTAACAAAATCTGTCCTGAGAACTGACAGCACACATCATATATCGCATTGTATTTTTGTGAACCGTATGGGTAGAATCCAACACTGGCAGAGCAAGAAAAAGTCCACAAAATTAAAATTGTTTCATCTCATAGGCGGGTATTTGAATGCAGGTCTGGTTGGTAGCACACTTGGATAAAACAAAAACAATCACAAAACAGGTAAAGCCCTGAACTCTTCCTCGTCTGTTTGCCCTAAAGACCCGGTCCCTACCTGTGGCTAGGGCACAACACAACTGGCCCGGTCGTGTTTTTTTACCTTAATTTTTTTTAAAAAAACAAGAAACAAATGTGTAACAGAATCCAGGTCTGAATCAGTTTCTTATAAAATTTCTAAAGCAGTTTTGATTTATTTAAATGTAATAAACAGAACGTTTCCAGGTAAGGTTGTCAAAAAAAAAAACTTAAAATTTGTGCACGGAGTAGTTAGGGTGTCAGTAAACGTGGTATAATGGACTTTACTTTTCTCAGTTGGCTTCGCCTTTATATATACGAGTAATATATTTATTTATTTATTTATTTATTTCTTAAATATTTACCCTTTTGTTGAATTATGGCCTGATAAAAAATAGATTTAATTTTATATCGTAAAATTCAAATTTTGATTTTTGGAAACTTGTTCTTGTTTATGCTTTAACAGATACTTAGGATTTAAATTTGTTCTCTCACTCTCATCTTCATTACTATCTGTTTAAATCTAGGTATCCATAGAAATGCTGTTATATTAGTTACTCTAGTCGCCAAAAATGGCTTAAAAGCTTTTTCTTTGTGATCTCACGAAGAACTCTTTACCACAGATTACAGCTGCTGTTCTTATGAAGCCCTGCGAGGCTGCTACAAAAGGAAAACAAGGAATTTCTTGTATCCTGATGCTTTCTTCTTCGATGTACTTTGGGTAATGAAAATCCTCTTTGTTCGCTGGAAATTTCTTGAGTTTTTGAGGTAAAAACTGATGTAAGAAATTTCAACTACATTTCACCTCCGTTGGAACAGTGGGAAATCGTGCTAACATTTATGTAAATTTTGTCTACTATTATTTAAATTTTGTGTGTGAGCGTGTCTTCTGTAAGTCAGTGTTTTTGTGTCTTCTTCTTGCGGCTGGTTTCTGAGGAAGCGAATAAGATTTGGGCCTTACAAAAACTAGAACAGAAATTTTATCTTTTCCTTGCCGAGGAGACCAAAAACAGGCAGATTTAAAGCTCTTTGTAACCGCCACTGAACAGTTGTGTCTTCTTTACCTTGAAGAAACGAAATACTATTTTTACAAGACATTTATTTCCTTTACCATTTAATCGCTTCTTGTGAAGACCGTGTAGCGATAGTCTTTCAACTCTTGAGAATGTCGGTTGAAGCATCTCAAAAAGACAAAAAAACGTGTCTTAAAAAATAGTTTAGGTTAAGTGAATTGATATAGAAAATCTATCACCTTTTTACGGCGATGAAGAATTCTGTTGGTTTTTGTCTTTGCACATTTTTAGATAAATACGAACTAGGCGCAAGGTCATGTCACGTGTGCTGTTTTAAATATCATCACAACATTAGAAACTAACAGCCTAGAAAAGTAAACCAATTTATAAATAAATAGGACAAAAAAATCTGAGACCAGGGCAACGATACCACAAGGAAAGGACTGCAGGAGATTTTTATTTTGACTGGTTTAGTTTATTAATAAGCTTTCAAAAGACATAAAAATGTCTTAAATATATTACGTTATCTCAAAGTGCTGCACCTTTTTTTCTTTTTGAAAGTACGAGAAGCTACTGCTCTTTTTTCAAAGGCAATTCTTGGTAGCAGAGATTTATAATTGGTTTGGCCACGCACCTGCCTTCACAACACACACATACCAACCCCAACTGACATTAGCCACTACTACTGCAGCAAGATAAGTTACCACATTTTTTTTTCCTTTCTAATTGGATTATTCTCCATCTCCACTTCCTGTAAACATAAATTTCTAATATCAGACTTTATAATTCTTGTATTCCTTATTCGCGATTCAGGATCTTACCTTAATTCTTGGTTATCAGATGCTTCCGCATTTTTCATCGGCCGTTGCTAGGTTACCTCAGGCGTCTTCTATTTAGTGTCCTGGTCGATTGACTCCACCGTTGCCGCCAAACACCCGGGTCTCAAGCCATTTGACCGTTGCTAAGGGCCTCAGTCTGTCTTTTGTAAACTTTGCTGCGTGTTCGATTGTCATAGGATCACTACAAGTCCTAGTGAGACTGTCGGGTAGGTTGGACGGCAGAGAGATGTTTATACTGTTAGCTTGTCGCCAGCTGTCCAATATAACAGACGCTGTGGAAGCTGGAGGGCCGTCGAAGCAGTTCCATCCAATACTTTTGCTATTTGAACTCTCTCCAGGGAAGCTCTTCATTGTGCCATTATTTAGTTAGGCCGCCTCCTCCACTTCGGCAATGGCGGGAAGGAAGAGAGAGGATAGCAGGCGAAAATATAAATTTCTTCTGTCATCTTATTTTTTGTGTATTTACGAAGTAAAAAAAAATGCTATGTGCCCATAACTATACACTCAGAGTAATTTTATTTGCAATGACTGGTTATAGACAACCATTTTACAGATATACTAACATCAATCAGACAAAATATCTTTCTCATCTCTCACCGCTAAAAAAATACAGACTAAGAATTTTTTAAAAAAACGTAAAATAAAACATAATTAATATTAAGAATCTTGACATCATTAGTGCGTGTACAGTATAATGACAGGCAGTTAGTCTTTTAATCTAGTTTGGGAACAGGCGTACAAAGAACCTTCTTTACGCTTACGTTAGCCTTAATTGAGTATTTTGGCTATCACCTTAAAGTCTTCACAGTCGTCCTAAGATTATCATTTTCAATTTTTGTTTTAGTCATATAATAAAGTCGTCGAGCATCGTTTCGGTGAGGTAAGTCATGTGGTGGGTGTTATATTGGGTCAGCGAGCATCGCTCTTATCTGTTATCCTTGAGCTGAGCATCAGATAGGATCTCAACTTGATCTGGTTCGATTCAGATCTGACTTCACAACTAAAATTACGTAGTAAACAAGAGCAAGATCCGACTCTCTCACCTAACCTGGTGGCGATTTCAAGCACGAAAGAGAAAAATGAAGGCATAACCAGCAGAACACAAGTGACAAAAGCAAAACAAACAACAAAATAAAAGATTCAAATATTATGGTCTCTAAACTTTTGAAATTTCAAAGTTAGGCTTCTGAATGCACCTTTTAGTATCGCTAATGCATTTAAGCAGCAGAAATAGCTCCTTAATTCTTGTAGCGCTTGTTGTTTAAGTTGGTTTATTGCATACACATAAAAGAAAATCAATACAGTTTTAAAACCTTATTCATACTATTCTTATTAGTCATCTGCGTCGATCACTTATTCGAATTCTTTACAGTTTGAATTTTTTAGAATTTTTTTCTAGTATAAAGTCTAGCTGAAGCTGAATTACTACCTCGATTTTAGTAATTGTAAAATAAATAATTATAAGGAAAACAACAAAACATCAGTTTTCAATTAATTTGAAAACCTCGGTCTGTTTTGAACATATTAAAACCAAACTGGGCGAATGTAACGTTTTGAGATTCTGGAAACACTGCACCTTTCCAATTGTTCATTTTGTTTTCTTTGATGTGAACTCCATATCTTCAAAGCAGTCAAAAGATCTATTTGCGAAAAAAAATGAAATATGTTCGGTTTTATTTATGGTAACTTGAGTCTTGTTATTAGCTTTGTTTAATGGTAAAACCTTCCTGTTATTTTTCGCATTTTGTTAAAAATAACTTGCAAACCTTTTTCTGAAATTCCTTTTCTAGCTTGACACTTGTCGTATGATAATGGCAATAGTTTGTCTCTATTTAATATCTGAATAACTGTACATTTTCCAGTGTTTACCTTCATTTGCTGGACAGTACAATTATTTTCCGAATCTGTCGTTGTTTGTATTAATCCTAGTAGTACACATTTAAATACCATCTACAAACTTTTCACGTTTATCGCACCATCGTTTGTATAAATGAAATTCAAGAAAGTTCCAAAAACATCACTCTTTGCGACATCTCTGGTGTCTATTGATGCACAGAAAAGTGTACCGCGTATTCTTCTATTTGGATATGTATGGAAGGATCTGTACATTAGAAATAAATAACGTTAATTTGATTTTTCTCATGAATTAACTAAGTAATTTTTTTTTTGAATATTCTCGAAAGCATTTGATAGAAAGTCATTTTTACTTTATTTTCTATAACTGACGAAGAATCAATTATTAACACGTGATGTTTGGTTGTCATTTATTAAAGATGACCTAAAACCTGAATTTCTCAGGTGGTCATTATCTGACTCTATTCGGGACAAACACGTATTTTTCAAATAACAGATTATAAAAAATAGCCAAAGGTTCACTGATAAATTGGAAAAGTAATTTCCATATCTTAGAAACGTTTAGTCCTGTTTTATTGAACTCAATCAATTTTAATTTGTTTTTCAGCCGGTATGTTGGAAATATTTTCAACTTAAAAATACAATAAAAATGATCATTAAAGATTTTCCCCCTTTTTTTCATTATCGAAAATTTCTCTTTCATTGTATACACATTTTGATTGGTTCGATTTTACGTTTTCAATTTTTGGTAATTACTCCGTAAATAACAAGGTTTGTGCGCATTAGCATAATATTTTTTTGCATTTTTTAAATTGCGCCAACGTTTTATTTAAAATTAAAGTCATTTTCAAAATTATAATTTTCAGATTTTCGCATTTTTGTCTTATATTCTTTAACCATCTTTAAAATCTGCATAATAATCATTTGCTCACTTTTACACGATAAAATTGCGACGTATATATCAATTTTAAGGCGACGATTGTTAACCCTGAATGACAGGTTATTGTTTATCATCATCATCTGAATACATAAGGAATTTCCATTTTACATAATCCCAGAGCTTTATCACTAATGTTCCCTTGTTTAAATCCGCAGTTTCCTCTGACATGGGTATATTTTTACTTCAAAGAGTTCGCTTATGGATTAACTTGAGACGAGATCTGGCGTATAAATTTTATCCGTCAAACAAAATGTACTTATTCTCGTACTCTTGATTAGATTCTCTTCTTGTGGACTGAAAATACATCGTTGAATGAAGAGAGTTGGGAAATGTGCTGCTTTCACGATATTATCATTACTGGACAATATCAGGTTGACGGTCAAGATTATTCCTCATGTGCTATTTGGAACTGTGTCGAGGTATGACTTTCCAGAGAGTCCGGACTGTAGTTCTGCAGGTTCAGCATGTCGCACCGTCTTCGTGCAGAGTATGAGTCCAAATCACGGAATATTTTGTAGAAACGGTAGCAAGAGTTTGTTTATACGAACAGAAATAGAAACCGCATAAGGAAGGCGTCCTTCAATGAATATTAGATTAGCCTTACTGTTGGTGCACCAAACTGCTGGCTATACCAGACAGAAGCTGCTATGTTTAGCTATTGGTCTTAAGCAAGAAGATCGAAGTACATTTATAGGTGTTCTCCACACCCAGATGTGGCTACTGGAAGCAAACTGTTGAAATAGAGACTCGTCGAAGATGATAATGGATCGCTAATATTGTAGCGACTTGTTGACCTCCCCGGAGAAAATTGATTTCTTCAGTTCAGTGGTTTTTGTCAGAAAATGTATCCTTCGAGCATATAACTTGATTTGTGATGATTTATAGAAAAAACATCATTGGGTCAGGTTTTTGTTGGTGGGGCTGGACTGATGTATTTTCGATGTCTGCAACTTTTTGTTGCCGCTTGGTGCGGATTATACATTTATCATTTATTTTTTGAGGACATTGCATGATCATCATCGGTGTCCCAGAGTTTGCTGCTATGCTCTCAGATGTTTGGTAGGCGTATGTTCTTGACGATCTTTGTCACCTTTGGCCACAATCTTAGCGGGCATCTCTTTGGTAAAATATATCATTCATTAGCTGTACTAGTGATCCTTTGTTTGCTGAATGATTTTGATTATCCTCTAAATGAAAATTTCAACCAACAGCTTCAAATGATTTAAGGGAAATAATTATTTAATTGTTGTTTAATATGGTGCAAAAATGCGTTATATTATTCACATTAGAATTTCTTTTAATACTCAAGAAATAAAAACTTAATTTATACTTTAATTTGACATAGTCTCACGTGTGAGGAAAGAAAAAGAATGACGGTGTGCATATCTAGAGTATTTTTTGTATAAAACAGCGTAAAGAAACCGAATAATATCGAATGATTTAAAGGATCTTCTCTATATCGAGACATTTGTTTACTTTTTGACATGAGAAACATTTACAAGGGAGATAATTCACAGAAGTTCGTCACATTATTTGCTTAGCTCACGTTAAAACCTCATCAGACTAGGTTAGTAGAAACGTATTTAAACTAAGAAGAAAAACCAAGGAACAGATTGTCTTGCTATTTTAAAAATAATATATCTGTAAGTTAGTTATCAAAACATGATGTATTTTTACAAGATGCATTACTTCAACGGCACGTGATTACATCTATTTGAAAAAATCCTAATGTTTTAATAAGCTAGAAAAATTTCTAATATAATTTTAGTTTTGTTTTCTGTTGTTTTCATCTGGTAGCATTTAGTATAAAAAGGAAGAAGGAAGCTTATACAGTGACTAACACTAACATAGAACCGGGAGAGGTTTCGTTTTATCGTTTTTCATCAGACCAGACGGTTCCCTGATCTACGTTGACGTGTGATGCCACGCGGTTCACAACTGCATCTTTAGTAGTCACCAGTTAATTAAGGAATAGCCGTTCGAAACATCTCCGAGCTGTGTGGCGTCGCCTCGCCTTCGTTATCATCTGAAACTAAGCCAGGCTGAAATTAGAAGATTGTCTTTTAACAAGAAAATATTTATATTAGGGGAGTTTCTGTCTTGGAAAATGTCTTACCCTCAGCGCGGTTTTACTAGAATATCACAAATTTGTTTTCAACGACGAGCCATATCTAATCTACAGTAACTCGTATTAGCATTTGTTAGAATCTGTACCGGGCTGCATTTGTGTCGGGCGTTCTCTTGCTGCTCTTTCATCTAACACAGTTAACTTTCTCAGAGTTATTACATTAAAACAACAACGAAGAAGATTCTGCTTGTATTGGTAGCAGATAATTTAATTATACTCCTAAAAACCGCGCATTTTAACTTCACCTGCGCAACACGGAGCAGTTTGGCATCTAGACTGATTGCACAGCGAAATCCTGGATATCCATCTGATAATCTGTGTTCTTCTCGATATCCATTCACAGAAAATAGCATGCGGCAATTGCGCATCGATTTACAACTAAAATGTTAAATTGGTCTCCTGGTTGGAAAGATCGAGTTAAAGGGCTCCAGAGAAGCAATGCGATTTATTTCTTTCCTGCGTTGTTTTAAACCACCACCGCTGATCGTTTCAGCCTGGCCACTGGGCCACAGCAGAAGAGATGATATCTTTTCCAGGTTACACTTTCCTTCGTGAGAGATTTTAAAATGTTAGCAGTGAAACGCTAAAAGTGCTTGTCCGCCGTGTTTGCTTCCCTAACAAATACGTCTTCACAAACAAGCTGAAGCTTGCAAATAAATGGCTAAAAGAGTGAATCGAACCAAGTTTATTAATCGCTCCCGTTTTTACCGCGATCCGCAGACTTAACCACAAGAAACCAACACTTTGCTGACCGAAACTACGCTGAGGTTATTCCGATTACCTTAGGGCTGTGTTAAGCCATTGGCGGAAAGACCAGGAAAAGTAATTTTATTTCTCTAAGGGTCATTTTAATTCTTCATTAGTAGACACTCTGCCGAGAGTAATCCTACTTTACAGGTCATTTTGTTTGTTCACTCGCAGAGACGTTTTCCCGAAAGAATCCATTTTATTCTCCATCTGCAGACTCATTTCGCGGAAGATTGTTTTCAGTCGATCATTTTCAGGACTTTTTGTTCTGTTTCTTTGGATGACAAATATCTTCATAGGCCTCTGTCTCTTAACGCACCTTGGCTAGCTTACTACAGCTGTTTTTAAATGTCACTACGTGTCTTGCCCGCACTCGAGTGCACACTTTTATGCTTTGGATGCACAAACTGCTTTTGTTGTTGCGCCGAATTATCTCTTTCTTCTGGAAATCATCCGGTTGGAAGAGCAGACACAGAGCAGATCAACCCGGAGACAATGAAGTCCTTGAAGGCAGTTCTTTAAATGTCGCCTTTGTCATTCCTAAAAACCGGAAAAAAATTTTTTTAAATATAATAAAGATTTGTAAACGATTGTTATCGAATAGGTGGACGCTACACTAGGTAAGTATGGTGGACAACACAACAGGAAATGTAGCTGAGCACACCTGAAATCCTTTCACGCTACTGTGAATTTTTAGATGTACCATACCTGTAACTCGGTGTATCTACTCGGCAGCATCAAACAGGTGCCCGTAAAGCTGCTGAACTGCCCAGATCCAGACATGTCTCATGGTCCGTCCACAGTCTGAAGCTGAGTTTGCGTTACACACAACTGCTGCCGTATTTTAATTTAAATTTTAAATATTTATTCAAATTAAAATGAAATATTGTTTAAAAAAGGGTAAAGGCCACAAGAAGAAAGTGTTAGGAAAATTTTAAAAAGATGTAGTATAATTGTATATATATGTTAATTAATCTTATGTCTATTCAAACCTACTAATTTTATTCATATGGTCAATGTTTGTAGAAAAAACTAATCTATCAAAATAAATGTTACTTTTATGTTTATAAATGATACGAGGTCTGTCCAAAAAGAAACCGAACTTTTAAAACCGCGCCAACTAGCTGGCGCCGCGTGATCCGGACTGCAGTGCTGTGTATCGGTGACCTTGACCTTCAGTCTAATAATAGCCGCATCACGCCACGTCAGTTAGTCATCGATCTACATGCGTTAGAGTGAAAGTATGCATAGTGCAGTTGGCGATTTGTCGCAAGTTTAACAATGAAGGATCTTGAAGAGCAATGTGTTTGTGTGAAATTCTGTTTAAAATTGGGAAAGACTTTTACGGAGACTTTTCTAATGTTGCAGCAGACCTATGGGGAGGATTGTTTGAGCCGTACGCAATGTCACGAGTGATGCCAGCGTTTCAAATCGGGAAGAACATCCTCCGAAGACAATCCCAAATCTGGACGACCTTCCACGACAGCGGACGACGATCACATCGAGAAAGTGCGAGCTGTGATCCGTGGAAATCATCGCCTGACTGTCCGTAGAGTTTCCAGAGAAGTAGGCTTCAGTAGAAGATCGTGCCACGTGATTTTAAAAGAAAAATTGAACATGCATCGTGTAGCCACAAAATTTGTGCCGCGTCTGCTGACAGATGAACAAAAAGTGAACTGAGTCTCAGTCAGTCAGGAGCTCTTTGATCATTCGAATGCTGATGAAAGCTTTCTGAAAAGTTTCATAACAGGTGACGAAACGTGGGTGTACGGCTACGATGTCGAAACAAAAAGGCAGTCGTCGCAGTGGGTTGGATCATCGTCGCCGCGACCAAAAAAAGCACCTCAGAGTCGCTCAAATGTGAAGGTGATGTTGATCATCTTTTTGATTTGAAGGGCGTCGTTCACCATGAATTTGTTCCATTTGGTCATCGGATTATCAATAAAGAGTTTTACTTGGATGTCCTGAGGCGGTTGAGCGAGGCAGTGCGAAGGAGGAGGCCTGAGGCATGGAAAAACAAAACCTGGATGCTGCACCACGACAACGCACCTGCTCACGGGTCACTCCTTATCTCTGACTTTTTGGCAAAGCACGAGACGACATTCATCCCCCAGCCGCCCTACTCTCCGGATTTGATTTTCAGAAAGCTTTCATCAGCATTCGAACGATCAAAGAGCTCCTGACTGACTGTGACTCGGTTCTCTTTTTGTTCATCTGTCAGCAGACGCGGCACAAATTTTGTGGCTACACGATGCATGTTCAATTTTTCTTTTAAAATCACGTGGCACGATCTTCTACTGATGCCTACTTCTCCGGAAACTCTACGGACAGTCAGGCGATGATTTCCACGGATCACAGCTCGCACTTTCTCGATGTGATCGTCATCCTTTGTCGTGGAAGGTCGTCCAGATTTGGTATTGTCTTCGGAGGATGTTCTTCCCGATTTGAAACGCTGACACCACTCGTGACATTGCGTACGGCTCAAACAATCCTCCCCATAGGCCTATTGCAACATTAGTAAGTGTCCGTAAAAGTCTTTCCCAATTTGAAACAGAATTTCACACAAACACATTGCTCTTCAAGATCCTTCATTGTTCAACTTGCGACAAATCGCCAACTACACTATGCATACTTTCACTCTAGCGGGTGTAGACCGATGACTAACTAACGTGGCGTGTTGCGGCTATTATTAGACTGAAGGTCAAGGTCACCGATACACAGTACTGCACCGGCGAGCACGCGGCGCCGGCTGGTTGGCGCGGTTTTAAAAGTTCGGTTTCATTTTGGACAGACCTCGTATATACACCGTATATTAAAGTTAAATAAATAAAAAAGAAAATTTTTACTTTTTATATTAAGACCTTTTCTTTAAAAAGCAAAGCATTTAAAAATAAAGTTCTAGTTTATTTTCATTTGAAAACTGGCAGCAGAATCAATTGGCTCTGGTCGTGACCGAGGATAGTTCGTTGCTAAAGAAGTCCATTTATCCTACCTATGTTTGTCCGCAGATTTGCTTTCCCTTTGTTGTTCGGGTCTGGTTTTACTTGGTCAGCAATAACAGTCTGACTCTAAAAATTCTCATCGATGATTTTCTGGCCTAATGTAAGTAATTCTGCGATGACACATCCGGTTTGGTCGTTGCTCTGTCGCGCAGAAGGACGTGGGGAAAACAGCGAGACAGTTTGGCGGGGCCACGTTCGCGGTCTTCTCGCTGTGAGAGTTAGGGGTTGAACGATCACGTCGGAAAAAGTCGGTCGTCGATCAGACAGATGACCACCCCACCCGTCACGTCTTCTCGGTCGGCTGTTTAAAATCGCCACCGTTGTTTGGACGTGGATTGCGGTGCACGACTGTCAGAAATGGGAACAAACCACGTGACACACGACCTGCTCTTAGAGCTCGAGCGCAGACACAAGTTTTACGATATAAAGATTAATGTCCCTTCCCTGTATAACATTGAGATTTACTCTTTGGAGGATCAGTTTTGATAGCATCATTATTCAGGGACTATAGCTAAATTTGTCTTGTACAGAAAATATAGTAAATATCAGTTTACTTTTAATCAGTCAGAAATTGTTTACGCAGATATATACGATTCTTAAGATTTCAACATTGTTGATATTAATTATGTATAAAATAACGCAACATTGGATAATAGCAGAAGTGACCTGACATTCAGGCTCAACGCTCTTCTTCTTAGCGATCGCGTGCACTTTGCATTCATTAGCTGGTTTGTGCCAGCCTAAAATTATGGAAAAGATTCGTTTACCACCCGCTCTACACTGTTATAGTAAACAACCCCAGAAGAGGCAACGAATGGCTGCAAAACAGTTAATTTAACTAACTTATATAACATTATTTTATTTATTATTTTTTTGTTAAAACTCTTGCTTATCACATTTTAGCAGCGTTTATCTCCCTTTCATAGAGGACGCTAGCGAAAAGATCATGCGAAGAGCTGACTTTTAACTGACCACGATCTGTACTGTCCTTATAGCTGACGTTTGCTCAACCTAGCGATTATTACTTTCCTATTCCTATGATCAGTTCAGAGCTCGGACAATTTACCTCAACTCTTCTATCATCTTTAACACATTGCGCTGCAAGTACCGTCTCTATGTTTAATGGGCACTCGTCCGTTTACCGAACACCACGACAAAGATCGTCTATGATGTTTTTTTCTATTTTTATGTTTAACAAAGAAGATTTACCGATCAACCGCTTTCTTAATTCGAGGGGCGGGTGTGACATAACCTCTCTCTCTCTCACATCTGGGTCATGTAGAGTTTTTTCCCCTTTGTTCTTGATGGCGGCCTGCAAAACAATAAACCAAAGTGGTTTAGTTGTTAATTTTGTTGTATTACTACTTTTCTTCCCGTTAAAATAAATTTTGTTGAAATATTTACCAATAAAAACAATAGTAAATGGCGACAACCTAAGTACATATAATAAAAATAATGCTAGTAATGCGTACAAATCCAAAAGGAAATTCTTAATCTCACCTTATTTAATGTTTTGCTAAAATATACTCAAAACACATTTCAGAGAGAGAGAGTTGGAAACACCAAATCGTAGCGGTTCAGTAATTAGACACTTTAGTTTTTACGTCCATGGTTCAACAACTTTATTAATTCAGGAAAAGGAAAGATTAAAACTGCAACCCGTTGAAATAAACTAGAATGTGATCCAGTACCTTTTACTTGAGAATGCTCTCATCTTTAAGGGACCACTGACCAAATTTTTTTGTCTGGGGTTTAAAAACAAGAATCTATTCAGAATTTTTGATTTATAATATTCACAAAACATAAAATATGACAGTAAGAATGACTAAATAACGGAGAGAGAGAGAGAGTACGAAATTACTATCCGTGACAAAGACTTTCGTTAAAAGTAACATGTGATGGTTTCAGAACTCTCCTGTTCTCACTAGAAGACTAAAAAGGGAAGACGGAGAACTGAGAATAAACATTTGATCTGCTTTCCTTCTCTTTTCTTTATTTCTGACGTAAACGTAAGAGCAAATCGAGAAGAAAAAAAGGGGTATTTAAATATCTATATTTTGTCAATAGAGTTCAATTCGCCTTCTTGAATAACCGCTAAAAAACGGATGTCTATGAAGCAGTCTTGGCGCCTAGCCTAAGTCCTTACTCTCTCATTTATTCTTGGAAAATTAAGATTGCTACTTTGGACTAGCGCAAAGGAAGAAAGATTCAGGAAGCTCACGGATAATTCCAAACATATCATTCCTGACAGGAAAATCCCCCTTTATCTTATTTCATATGGGCGCAGTCCAAACCTTTTCTTTTCTCTTGGCAATGCAATATAATCGCTGTCGAGTTCTGTTTATGGGATTTGGTAGCATCGTCACCTTTCAGATGATATTGGTTTTCATAAGGTCTGGGTCAAATTTTATCATTTCAGATCTAAGATGGGAGTGAGATCACGACCAAGAAGTTTATGCTAGCCGTGCTGCCAAATTCCGAACTCCTCGACATTTCAAATAATTACATAACGCCGTTAGAATTCGCCATTAATTAATGTTTGATGGTCGGATCTTGGCTTCATCGATGTTAATTTCCCAAAGGAAGCTTTTGGTGTTTGAATGAATTGAAGAGTGCACATATATACCTACTTCTGAAGTATCAATTAGTTTGATATTAAGCACCGTTACTTTCCATACATGGCAAATATAAATAATAAACCACTATTTTATGTATTGAAATTTGATAACAAATCGACATTTCAGAACAATAAACTAACCATAGACAGAAAAGATGCTAGATGATTGGTTCAGAAAAGCTACTCGCTCGGTTTACTGTTCCCGAAAATTGCTGCTTATAGCAAAAGCCCTTTTTTCGAATTTTTAAAGATCTTTTTGGGTAAATGATTTATGTTAGGATTTAAATGTTTCGAGCATTAGAGACGGCCTCCAATCAGTTTTCTTAATAAGGCACCAACACTGTGTTTTCATATACCAGAAGTATAATATTTATAACAAGAAGTAAGCAACCTACACCATTGTTGTCCGTGTACCACATGTTATACGCCACGCGGTCAAAGCATCGTGCTAGCATATTTCAAGACTCGATCCTGATGCTTGAAAATGTAGCTTCCGGGGCATTCTTTTGGAGAATCAGGTGAGAATTGGTCAGTGTTAGGTTTCGGTAATTCGTGTTACCATTTCAGGTCTGCTGCTTATCTCAGTGGATTTTCTAATTTATTAGCCTCGATCTATCAGGGAGATTGTTCTTTGCAGTGGACTTTTTCTGTAAGTATCAAACAAATTAGTTGTAGTAACGCAGATTATCAAGCCCTATAATGAGGTCATAATACTATGCTTTTCTATTACTTTACACATGTTAATATTAAACTGAAGCGATGCGTAATTATACATATATAGTACACGAGGTTTATAAGACCAGGCGATTTTTTCTGTGTTACTTGAATTCTTTCACTTCGGGTCAGACGGTGTAAATTTTAGGTCTTTATAGGGCATTCTCGAAGACGCGTTCCTGCTACATTACCGAGTCTTCAAGTTTGTAATCTTCTGTGATTTTGCTGTATGATGGTTGCTTTACATGAGATATTATAAGTTACCGGGCGCCCAGGAACTTCACATAAATATTATACCAATTTCTCGGTAAAGAACAAAATTTCCGATGAAAGATTCTTTACCCGAAGAAAAAGAAAACCAGTAGACAGAATCACGCATATATAGAGTAAATATAGAAACACAGGACCTGTCTTTACAAGGAATTTACTGACACGTCTTGAACATGTCTTCGTCTAGTTGAGGACCGTATATCTACATCAAAGGACGGGTTGTACCAGCTTCCTCTCCATCTTAAAGGAATTTCAGAATGTCATGTTACGTAAAGCGAAGAGCATAAAAACAACAACAACAACAACAGTGTTACAGAAACATGGCAAAATACTGAGTAATAAACTAAACTGTAAAAAGAGAAATAAACTCTGCATATTTGTGCATCAAACATTAGTTGGTATTTTAAAATGTACCGGGGGTATGTATTTGTGTTTGTGTCAAACCTGCTTTCTTCTTTTCTTCCTATTATTATTATTATTATTATTATTATTATTATTATTATTATTATTTATTATTATTATTATTATTATTATTATTATTATTATTATTATTATTATTATTATTATTATTATTATTATTATTATTATTATTATTATTATTATATTATTATTATTATTATTATTATTATTATTATTATTAGACAAAAGTTCCGTTTCACCAGTTCTTTGCTAGAGATCGTAAAAAACAAAAGTCTGTCTTAAGATAGGTTTACTTACCATTTACTAACGTTCATACTGAATATCACGGAACTGTCACGTGGACAGGGTCTTTTAAACCTTAGAAAAAAAAGGCAAAAAATGACATTTTGTCTAATGCACTGTTGGAACTTTAAAAGGTACACATAGAAAAGAAAGTTCTTGTCTAAACATTTCGAGGGTACAGTTGTGCCTTGGTTGTACCATTTATCCCTGAAGAAGCGAGCTCATTTACAGAAAGAGCTCTAAAAGGCGCTTAACTCAAGAGAACCTGTAATTCTCAAGAATACTCCAGTAAGGGCGATCGAAGGAACCAAGGTTACGGGCGCTGGGAAAGAAAATCAAATCCAGCGAAGCGAGAAAAGTGGTTGATGTATTCACCAAAGAGACCTGGGAAAGCTATTGGGGAGAAGAAAAATACTAAACCATAATTGATGATAAATATTTATATTTCCTTAGTTTATAGTGAAAATTACGAGATCAGTTTACTGAGGGAATCTGAGGGGTTCAATGTGTTTCTGTATACTCCGGGCTCGATCGAGTAACTTGATCGTATCATGTGGATGCTGGATTTAAAGACTAGTAATTGAGAACAACACTAATTCCTTACAATTATTTTATTTGAATATAATGATGGTACAATTTGAAATAATAATAATAATAATAATAATAATAATAATATAATAATAATAATAATAATAATAATATAATAATAATAATAATAATAATAATAGGTATGTAGTATACATATTGCTCGTACAATCAAACTCAACCTTGGCTCAGCAAGTCTTCCATTGGTTCAAAACGATGTAAATGTGATCCAGTCAGATTTCCAGACTGCACACGTGGTTACATTACGATATATCCGGGTAACCAATTCAGAGCAGTGAGGCTGTTACAATTCCATCCAGTCTCAACTACAAGAAAAGATTATTATTGCAAGAGAAAAATCTTATTTTCTTTTTTATTTGTTATCATTTAACTACCTTGAAAATTATCATTATTAATATTTTCCTGATTATTTCTTTGTTATATCTGATCTGACTTAGTCTTGAATCATTGTGAAAAGCTATAGAAAAAAACACTCGCATTTCATAGAAAACTCACGATTCTAAATAAAACGAGGATAGCGATCCACGCAAGCGAAATTGTTTGTGCCTCTGTGATTTAGTGAGGTCGAATATAGTCGGACATCACTTACCTGAGTGCGGCATTGACGTCACGGAGCGAAAGTGCGGGTGCGAATAGAGACTGAAGTTAAAACCCATCAACGTGTCTCGGAAGAAGAAAGCTACAACGACTGTTTTATGGGAAGGAAAGTTGCCTCACTTTGATTTTCCCCTTGTTATGATGGACGTTTATGGGACGGCTGCTCTCCAGAGAAAACCTTCCCAGTTAGAGATGGATTACCAACATTAGACGGTGTTGCCAAAGATTGATCCCTCGCAATGACGCCAACTCGTGTAGAAGAGAAATTAAACGAAAATCAAAAAAAAAGAGTACTCCCGACCGAGATTAGATATTTCCATGTCCTCGTTTTTTTTCTTTGCTATTTAATAATACCAAGAGTGCCAGTTTAATTGGATTATGCGTCAGATGGAAAGAAAAGTGGTTTGTAATTACGTTTATCACCAGTTAATGGCGGTCTCTTAATGGCTGCGCGCAGACACTTGACACGCAAGAGGCCCAGTCTGTGTTGCACAACTGTCACACTTACATAATAACAGCGCCTTCTGCTTGTCTCTGTTTACTTATTGTTTGAGCGGGGTGGTGGAGGGGAGCTCATAGAATGACTTTAGCCCAAACGTTCTCCGGACTTCTGTCGTCCTGCAGTAAATGCTCTCCAGAACGGACTTTGCTGAAGTTCACTGCCAGCGAATACAAAAATTTTAAAGCAGCTGCTTCTCTTACTTCCAATAAATTCCTGCTTACCATTTAACTGAGCATTCTTTGAGTGACGCGGGGCGTGAGCGAGGCTGAGTGACAGGCGGACAATGGTGATGATGATGATGATGCCATCTTTAGCTCGTTGAAAGATTAATTTCGAGCTATTCGAGTAAAGACTGCTGGGGGGGTTGGGCTGAAGTGTACCACGTGACGCCTCGCCATTATCGGAACGTTTCCGAAGTGGGTTTCAAACATTTTCATAAAATTTATTCTTCGTTTTACTTTAAAGTGCATTTTTTATTAAGAAACAAAATTATTGATAACCAGACAAACATTTTAAAAAAGCGAATAACTCTAAAATAAGCAGAAGCTATCTCTCCTGTATTTATTAATTATAAACGTTTTTCAAATTATCGATGGGTGACGTGTTTGCAAGTCGTCATAAATTATATTTAATTTTGATGAATTCCATGATAATGGTGTGACTGTGTTGATTTGGACATACAGTATTCAAGAAAACGGCAGATGACGGCAGTCAGCCAGTAAGCTGTTCTTTCTGGCTGGTAACCTAATCTCACTGACTTAGAGTTCATCTTACCAACTGGAATTTATTATCTACAGTTAGAATAAATCAGGAAAGTATTTAACATACCATTTTCTTTTCTTCAGTTAAGGACGTTACTTGTAAAAAAAATATGCTTTCCCCAGTTTTTCTGGTTTCCGACTTAGAACGACAAGTGCAGCTCCACAGTTTACCTCCTGCTCTGGACAGGTGTTTGGTTGCTTTTTTTCTCATTATCTTTTCTCTTGCGCTACGAAACATTTTTTTAAAACTCTTGAGTCCCTACGTAAGATAGATAATCCAAAGAGTCGACCAAACTAATGATCACATTCAGAGAAAGGAATCGATCTTTCCCTTCTGATCCCCATTCTAAACCATCCCCAGTTATCTGAATACCAAAATTTCCCTCCCACTCTTCTGCGTGTAAACACTTAGCTAAAACCTGATGTCTCCCTGATCTGCTCCCTGCCTGGTGAACTTTCTAAACTGTAGAAACAGCAGGGAAGTAAACGCCCCCCCTTTTTTTTTTTATTCCATGTGTTTTCACCAAAGAGAGCGGGTAGCGGCCCTTGACAGGTGCTCTCCGATGTTAGCTGTTGCACATCACTCGCCCGATTCTTCCTGCTTTCGCTTTAAACGGAGCTTCCTGTTTAGCTTAAACCGATTTCCCTGGCTGATGTATTGAGACCACCGGAAACTCCCAGACTTTTCAAACAAGAATTTTCCTGGGCTGTAAGTGGTCAGGATTCACCAGGAGGCGCTGTTGATAATGGCGCCTGCCAGCCCGTACCACGGAATGATTGTAGACGCGCCAAGCGTCCGCTCTCATCTTTGCCGACTGTCTGTCCAGCAGCGGTTACTTGTCTACCTGCTACTTACCTGCACCGTTCAGATCTGGCGAGGAAACCAGCCGTGCGCTCTTTCACGAACAGCTGGACGCCGCGGTCCAGATCGTCTTTAAGTCGGAGAGCATCTTCACTTTATCGTCTTCGAGCAGCTTCCCCTAACTAAAAACCCGAGCTGCCGCTTCGTCTATCCTATTCATCTATTTACTGTGGCCAGGAGTTTTCGCTTAACCATAGATCCACTCTCCCCATATATAAAAAAAAAACCACTACACTAAATTTCTTATTTAATGACTGCCCAAAGATAAGCGAGTCCATCTTTACATGAAATTTACTGTAGCGAATTATACAGCGCGGTAAAAACAACAACAACAAAACAACTCACCTGACGAAAGGTCTATTTCCAGACAGTATAAAGATGGAATCTTCATGTGACATTTACCACCTACCGACCAGTGATGTTGTCTGGACCCAGGAAAGGAGAGTACGAGACAAAATACGTTCTCTTGTAGCGGCCCAGGCGGTTTGGGAGCTGGATGCCCCTTTTCTCTACTGTTCCAGACAACCTTTTGCTACAAAAGTCCTATAAATACCAGAGACCAGATGTAATGCGATTATAATAAGATTATAAGCAGTTCAACGGGAAGCCCAGTTTATGGTGTCGATAATAAAAAAAGATGGCAAATAAACGCACAAGAACGAGATATGTTGGAATATTTCTACTTAATCTCAAATGGATCATAAGAAAACAAAAAAAAAAAACACATCAAGAGACGTTTTTTTCTGCACCGTTAGTATTATCGTATGAAGATTTCCTTCTTTTTTTTCAGTCTATAAAGGCAAATACCCAGATGTCTGAATGCACACAACTGTGAAGCATTTAGAAGATATAGTGCCGTGGTTAAAGATCGCAACAGTTGGACAAATCTGTACTTTTAAGGGCTGTTTCCGTACGAAACTGTTTCGAGAAAGAAGCTAAATTCATATTGGCGCTTGGGTGGTCGGACGTGTTGTTTATATGAGAATTCCCAGATAAACTTCACGAACCAGTCCCGCCATTCACTCAGATAAATATCATTATTAAAGATGAACTGCTACGCTTTTATTTTTTTCTTGTTCAAGACTTAAATATGCTTTTATTCCATTTTATAACAGCCCTCATCCTTTGAGAATAGATTTATTCTCTTTTTTCACTTATACCTTGTTTTTATTCCCGTTATCTCTTTTGCATCCTTCTCTACTTCTCCATTTCCTCTTTATTTATGTGCTTGATAATTCGTGTCTTTACCATGAAGAAGGTCGTATTCTTTATGCCCATTCTCAAATCTGTCTTGGAAAACCCAGGTATTTTAAATCAAAGAACACAATATAGATATAGATGACTGTTTATTTGGTTAAGCCTCCAGGCAAAGATCATCTGAGTGAAGATCAGTGCCTGAAAGCAAAAGCAGAGTCGTCACGCGGTCCTTGTTATATTTAGAAGCTGACATAATTATTTTAAACACAAGCAACGCCACCTAGCTGCAGACGCCAAATAGTCGAGCAGGGCCAGTAAGCAAACCGTCGTTATTAACCGTTTTCGTGGAGCATCAAATAAAAACACGCGCAGCTATATATGGTGTTGACTTCTTAGCCCTTACGCTGACTAGATTGCGAACGCTTGCGCACAGACAGCTAATTGAAATAACGAAGAACAGTTGTGGTTTAACTCTTTAATAATTAATTAGCCGCATTTTTAAACAGCTGACTTATCCCTGCTAGGACTGGTACGGAGAGAAGACGAACCGGCCCGGAGTCCGTCCGCAGCTTCACTGGCAGACGCAGTGGGTCCATAAATGTACGTTAACACGGATGGGAAACTTTCCCGCTTCACTCTTTATCCTCATTATCCGTTAAATCTGAAGCAAGGCAGGAATTTAGTAGGCGGCATCTCCGTTGTGTTGCGTGGGTATTCGAGCCTTTTCGGTTGACCCCCTGCGCGTTGTTTGTGGCGGTTACTTTCACCCCTTGCTAAACGAACCGTTAGAGTCATGGTGGCGATCTGTTCACCGAGAAGACAGCAGTATATGAACTATATCTGAGTTTGACCATGACGGACAAAATAACCAGCTGAAGGCAACAAAGAAAACATCGCAAAAGGCAAAAAAATACAGCCCCATCTAGCAAAGAGTTGGGGAAAGAAGAAAAAAAATGTATATACATATAAAGAGGTGGAAAGTGGGAAAATTAATATTTTTATTGAAACATAGAGCAAGATGTTAAATGAATAGAGATTCCTGAATTTGCAGACTGGAGTTGTGTTTTTTTTTTTTTTAATGATGTGGCCCAGTGACTGACAGAATTTAAAGCAACATTATCGGCCAGAGGAAGGCAGCCAGCCACGCGGACGCACCAAATGTCTTGGTGGGCTTTCATCGCGCAACGGGCGTTCTGTCTTTCGGGAGACGACGCTATTAGTTTTGCCGTTTTAAAAGAAATATTTAATAAAAAATTCGTGTTTTTTTATACCCATCTGTGAATCATAAAGTTCTCGTTTTAAATAACAACGACGGTGGTTCACTTTCACTCTTTTTGATTTGGTTCAGGAATCCTTTTGTCGTATACAAGCCCTTTCCCCAACTCAGGAAGAAATAGGCCATTCCCAAGCTGATCAACACTGCCACTGTCACTACACTCCTGGTCACTTATTCTCATATATGATAATGGAGATGTATATATAACTTATCGATGCATTGTTTTTTTGCTTAATTAGCCGGGGAGCGTACAGGCATATGTTGTAGCAGGCTTTCAATCATTTTTGGAGATATATATAATTTTAGAAGTTATTTGTCAATTTTTATTGAATAAATTCGATTACATCTAAAGACATTACGATTTTACATAGAGTTAAGTTACGTTTTCAAAACACTGAAGTATCAGTTGAAATAGCAGCCATGCAGCAAGAGTAGACAGATAGATACGACACTAGGGACATGCCAGTGCCAAACAATCAAACTAAATAAGCATTACACCATTTTCCGCTCAAATATATGTCCGGAACTACAATATGGAGCCTATATTAGCAGACCCTACCTCTTCTTTTTTTTTAAATGTCAGTACCATCGCCCTATCACTTATCGTTTATTTCCAATGTTTTATCCTCCCCCAGGATAGTCGCTTGTGGATTTGCGCAATCAGTTAGCATTGATAGGCTGTAGGAATTCTGCTACTCTAGCAAACTGTAATCTAATGTAGTTGCCTTTCTTTTTTTCAATAAAACTCTTACAACCAACTTCTGTTTGTTAGAAGACATCTTCCAGCTTTTATATTCTTTCTGATGCTTTTCGTTGTTGCCACTAGTAACGTTCTTTTTACTATGGCGCCCGACATTTACAGTTTTTTTTTTTATTCTAGCTGTTTTAACGTCATATCAGCCTTGAAATTAGATTTCGTGTTAAATGAACTATTCATCTTTTAACAATACAGAAGCAATAAAAGCCTCCTAAAAATGAACAGTGTGACGAGATGAGCTAATCATGCCGCCTACCCAGTTTACGTCAGAATATGACAGCGATGTGCAAGTTCACGATACTTCTCACTGCGTTGTCTGGAACAGAAAGCCGGCCAGGTGACAGCGAAAAACCGTCTGATTTTGAGTCACGAAACCGGGAATCAAAGTATAAGAATATTATCCATTATACAAACGTTCTCCCATAAAATATCTAAAATTCGTACGTATACACTGGTTTTATTTAATTGCAAACTAAAACTGCATTAATTTCATGCCGAAGACAACTCCTTTAGGTATTGGAAGAAAAAAAGGAACGAGGGGTCTTTACAAAATCAGTCCCTTACTATCGTGAGTCTGCTCCTAGGATTAATGACAGCTACATCAAGTGGGAATCTGCTCTATATGTACGCAAGCGCTTGTACAGATGATCGGGTACTATGGGAAGTACTGAAAGCTGGTAAAGCTGGCAATCTAATATCATTTCAGTGGTGCTTATTGGTGTTAAGGTCTGGTTAATACACTCGCCACAGCACGGCGCTGATGTCATGACATCGGTAACAGGCCCGAATGACGTCACTCGTGCGCTATCCTACTGGAATATTATAGTCCAGACTGAGGTCTCCACAGCAGTGAGCGTGCAAGGAGTTTTAATTTATGCGCAGTGTTTGTTTGTTTTTTTTTTGGTATTCGTTGATATCCGTGAACGCAGTGGGGGTGGTGGCTTATGGATGCAGTTATTGGCGTGAATTTCTCTACCCTTTCCGTGAACTAGTTTTTTTTCAAAACGTTAACCGGGGCAGTGCAGAGAGCTGATGGAGTGGCTGGTTCCACCTCTATCTTGTAAAGGGGACCGGGCGTCTCGTGAGGTATTCCAGCGTCGTCACGCAGACTTTTCTGATAGCGTCAGGACCAGTACTGCAGAAGTTACTGCTGCCGGCAAAGGCAGTTTTGCTGAAGCTGAATCCCCGAATCCTCAGCTGATAATCGATCTTGTTCATTTTGGTTGGTAGCCATTATATGATTTTTCCTTCATTCTGCATACCGACAACTGACAGATTGGCTTACATAATGCTTGCTCTGTTTAATGACAACATTATAGCCATGTACCATTCTCTCGTACTTTATGTCACGTGAATCACGTATGGTTTGACTTTTGGTTCGTTGTGACAGCCATCAAAGAACAGATGAAATGATGTTTCCTCCAGAAATATCAATCAGCAAGCAGTTCATAAGGATCTAGAATATTCAAAGAGCGAAAATATCCGACTGATAGAAATGCGTCATTAATGTCAGAAAGTGTTCTTTCAATAACTTCCGGTAAGCGTTATTATAAGTCGGGTATACTTGAATTTAAGTGGCATTTGCTAACTCAATAAATGTTATGTTTTTGTCCAATGTGAGGTAATTGATAAACCCTATTAAGTAATCTGTGCTACCAACAACTATTTTCACCTTCGATAATTACCTGCAATCAAGAGTCCAAGTATGAACAGATAAAGTCGCTAATGAGAGCAGCCACTAACAAAACGATTTTATCACGCATCAAAAAAAAATTATGACCCGAATTATAAAGTAAATACAGTTTTTACTGGTACGAACTTTGTGAAGTTATGTGCTCATATTCCTTAATTATATGCACTAATAGACTGAGTGTGTATTTAATAATGATCCCTAGTGTCCGTGCGTCACACAGAGACTTGGCGTAAATAAACAGTCATTCAAATTCGAAAAAAAAACAACCTGTTAATTCTGGAGCCATAGATAGCACGAGCGGAGTCGGAAAACATTGTCAGCGGTCCTGGTCTGCGGGATCTCAGCCAATTTCTGCCGTATACTAAGTATTAGGGAGACTGGAAAGTGTTTTAGAGAACGTTTCGCACTGATCCGTCACGGGTCCGGAGATTAACGGGGTCACGGCAGACTCCTCCGTCTTTGTGTTAGACTGGGCGTCGTCTTCCGTGAAAACTTGCGTCGGTGAGAACTTACAGTTCATTCGCAGACCCATCCGCTGTAACCGCCCGATGGCCAGACGCTGCGTGGGGTGAGGTTCCGCACCTGTCCTTATAGCTCGCAGTCATGTGCTTACCACGTGACTGGAATGACCTTTTAGACTCTCGGGGGTCTACACGGACGTCAAGTCTCTCTACATATAGTGAAAAAATTGCGAATGAGTAAAATAGATCAGTGACATCGCCAACCAGTGAAGGACGATTTGGTGCAAGAATAAATATGGGAACTTGAAAACTGGTTGTGTTTTCTGTCAGATCTTTACGTTATTCTGGCGATCGAATATTTCTTTTGTCTAATTTGGGAATCTCATGCAAATGTCAGCAGATTAACTCTGCATTCACATTTCTAAATGTGAATACTGTATAGCAGCTGATCCCAGTTCACACATTGGGTCATATGCTTAGCATACAACTTTTAAAAAAAAGTATAATAAATATATTTTGTAAATAATGATAATAAGATGTGTCTGGCGGCACGTTTGTGAATTGGGCACTGGACTATTAATCTACTCAAGAAAGCTCAGCATCTTGCCACGTGTCCGGCGTTAGTTCGAGCTCAGCCAACCGCTGAATGCAAATTACTGTTTTTCAGTTTCTCAATACATGGACACTAATCGTTTCCTCTGCGTTCGTTTGTTCGGGATGCCCTCCTCATTCCGCTCGGAGCGTAGACTGCTCCGACGTCAGGAAGACGTGAACCAGCCAGCCAAATGTGGCGGTTGGCTTCCACCGCTTTGGTTATAGCCGTCGGTCAGACGGGCGGCCACTGTGCAAACTAAACACATCTATCTATAGTCGTCTGTTGGCTGCTTTACTCGCTATGTCGCTTATGTGTGTGTTTCGGGCGTGAAAACACTCTCTCCCCGAGGACACACACACACACACTACCCGCTCACACCACACACACACCCCACACACACCACACACACACACGGACACACACCACACCCGGACACAGACACACACACATGGACACAAACCACACACACACACCACACACACACGGACACACGGACACAAACCACACACACACCACACACACGGACACACACGCACACACACACCACACCACACACGGACACAGACACACACATGGACACAACCACACACACACACACACACACGGACACACACACACACCACACCACACACGGACACACACCACACACACACACCACACGCTCACACCACACACACGGACAGAGACACACGGACACACACTACACCCGGACACACAGACACCACACACACACCTTACCCGGACAGAGACACACGGACACACATCACGCGGACACACACCACACACACGGACACCACACACACACTACCCGCTCACACCACACACACACCCCACACACACCACACACACACGGACACACACCACACCCGGACACAGACACACACATGGACACAAACCACACACACACACACCACACACACACGGACACACGGACACAAACCACACACACACCATACCCGGACACAGACACACATGGACACAACCACACACACAGACACACGGACATTCACCACACACACACACACACACGCTCACACCACACACACACACTACCCGCTCACACCACACACACACCCCACACACACCACACACACACGGACACACCCACACCCGGACACAGACACACACATGGACACAAACCACACACACACACCACACCACACACACACACGGACACAAACCACACACACACCACACACACACGGACACACACCACACACACACCACACCACACGGACACACACACACACGGACACAAACCACACACACAGACACACGGACATTCACCACACACACACACACCACCACACACACACCACACACACGGACAGAGACACACGGACACACACCACACCCGGACACACAGACACCACACACACACCTTACCCGGACAGAGACACACGGACACACATCACGCGGACACACACCACACACACGGACACACACACACACACACACACACTACCCGCTCACACCACATACACACCACACACGGACACAAACCTACGGACACACACCACACGCTCACACCACACACGCCACAGGCTCACACCACATACACACACCACACACACACGGACACACACCACACCCGGACACAGACACACACCACACGCTCACACCACACACAGACACCACACACACACCATATCCGGACAGAGACACACGGACACACACCACACACACACTACCCGCTCATACCACATACACACCACACACGGACACAAACCTACGGACACACACCACACACACCACCACACACGGACACAGACACACACCACACGCTCACACCACACCCACCACACGCTTACACCACATACACACACGGACACAGACACACGGACATTCACCACACACACACCACACGCTCACACCACACACACGGACACACACCACACACACACCACACCCGGACACAGACACACCACACGCTCACACCACATACACACACCACACACACGAACGCCCGCCCTTGGAAGACTTGACGAGCTGACCGCGACGTTCTTCAGGCGCCACTGGACATCCGAGGTTTATTATACAATTTCTCTCTTTTTTTTAAAATTCAAATCCAATTCTAAATATTTCGATTTTCACATAAAATATTATTATTGTCATTCGCCCTACGGCGCTGATATAAGAAAATAATACAGTAGTTAATAATTTAATCGCCAGTACTGTTTCATTTAATTTCTATTTCGACTGGTGACCGTTTTTTTTTTTAATTTGCCGTCGGTGAGGTGACTACAATCAGGTAGACCACCACTACTGCTAATACAACAGTGAAAATAGAAACCTAACCACTAGCAGACGACAACATGGCATTAGCGTCATGCAAGCGAAACGAAGCCGTTTCAGAAATAGCGCATAAAGAAAGGTTTTAGCAGATGGAGACCGCGGAGATGTGAAATATGTGCAGGTCTTTGGTCGTTCAAAGCGAAATGGGATATAGTGGAGCAGATTGATATCGATGCTGGTTCGAATTTCGGTTTAGCCTTCAACTTTTACTACAACCCGACTCTGACTTACGGCGGCTCTTGCGCTGGTATTATTAAATAATTGTAAATCTTTAACTCGGGAAGGAAAATAAAATTACTCTTGCAGTAAGAAACGGGTTTAAAAAACATATAAAGGCGAGTTTATAATTGGGAACTAAATGCTTCGTACTGATTTTTACAACTTAGTGGTCTTCATAATCTACAAAACGTGAGAACAATTTAAAGGTTTAATTCATTTTTTTTGTGAAATTCCCTTTTCTTTTATTTGCACTCTTAGCATTGGGGAGACTTCAGGTGGCGGAATTCTATGTGAAACCGTATTTTCTGTTGGTTAGAGTGGAGACGAACAAGGGAAATCAGTAAAAACCGGATCTCTTCAGTACCTGCCAGTTCTGCTAATGGAAAACGAAGCGCATAAAAACGTTCATCACACTTGGTATAATTTTAAACAAAATTAAAATCTGTTATTAAATTACTTAATTATCCAACTTTGTACGTACTGCACTTATTAGGAAATTAGGAAATATTTTTTGGAGGGAACAACCTTTGCATTTAAAAAGGAGGGGGGTTCCTGAAAAATTAATGCAACCGTGTCTGCCGTTATTTCTTGGAGTTCAGTAAGTGCCTTTTTTAGATTGTTGGGGGGGGGACTGCGCAGTACAATACTTGATATTTGTTCTTCATTAAAACCTCGATGCCAACAAACCGCACACGTGATTAACAGAAGAAAACCATCTCAATAGCACCCTGACATTTCCAGCGGAATCCATGTTGGCTAATCAGCTCGGCTAAGCTGCAAGCGATTTTTCCCCCCACGTGGGCTCGCATACAAGTCAGGGTATGCGTCCAAGGAGGAGGAGGAGGAGGGCAGAGAGAGAGAGAGAGAGAGAGAGAGAGAGAGGGTTTTTTTTTCTTGTTGCTGAGGATCTTTACCGGGTTCGTTCCAATTATTCGAGCTGTCTTCATACGTCGGAGATGAGTCACCGGTTTCTCGGAGAGGCCCTGACCCACTTGTCAGTCTGTGCTCCATAATCAGAACCGTTCTGCGCCGTTGTGTAATAAGATAGAAATAATGGCTGAGTAGCCAGCTCGCGCGCCGAACCCTCTCCTCCTCCTCCTCCTCTTCTGTACGTTCTAAATACACCGAGCTCTCGCGTTGCAACAATTTGCTCTGCAGATATTTTCCATAATTATTCCAATGACTTTACGAAAATGGTTATTAACCCTTGAGTTCTAGTTTCCAGTTTATTAAATATCACTGCACCCTTTGACATCGAATCTGCGAGTAGCGCTTCGCCCCCCCTTTTTTAAAAAAGGGGGTATCAGGGTTTATCGCGTGAAAGACGCGATACGTGAATGTTTCCTAAAAACTGTAGTATCGAATGCGTTTATTATCCTTTCTTCATTGATCCCTGAGGTTTTCATGCAGTTTACGCCATTCTGCCTGTCCAGTCTCCGCCGGTAGGGGTACAGTGAAGATGAACAGAACATCCGTTCTATATTTCACAGTATAAAGGATATTCGGGGAGCCTGGAAATCGGAAAGAGCGAGGGGGGGTTCCACCTGTCGGAGCAACGCAGAGGAAAGGCGTGTCAACGGAGAAGTAGGGGTCGGGACCCTTACCTTCAGTCAGGGCCAAGTCGGGCCTCTATAACCTTAGATGATAGGTAAGTGCGCTACCATGCGATACCAGGAATCATAGTCTATGAATGGATCAGTTATACGAGATAAGGGGACCCTTGTTCCTAAATGAGGAAAAGTGGGAGGGTTTGACAAACGCACACACATTCACATCTAGTGCCAGCCAGACATTTGGATAATAACGCCAGTAAAAGATGACGATGCGTGAGGGTTGGGGTTAGAAATGCTTTATTTTCTGATGTAAGCCTAAATCCATCAAAGAAAACCAGCGGACGAAGTCTAAAATGTTGTTTTTCGCATTTTTTTTTTTTTTTTAAAGAAGCCAATTTATTAATTATATCGGAAAAAAATTCGGTCTACGTGGTTGGTCCCCTTTCAGATCGTACAGTCTTTTTTTGTGTCTTCGGGTTTCGGAGAAAGTTCTTTAACAGTCCCAACTTACTGAATGAGCGCTCAGCTGGCGTGATTGCTACCGGAAGAGTGCAAAATATTCTAAAGGCAATGCCTGCATTACGGGATATCTCACCAAACATATATTTGTTGATTTGGTTTTAGAGATATGTCGAGCTCAAAGGCTTTTCTCCAAAATTAACGACATTGACGGACTTCGAATTTAGATTCTTCGAGTTGGCCTCGTGAGACATTATTGGAATATTTCTGTCCAAAATCTTCAGAGGCATTAGCAGTTTTCTTATCAGATATGTTGAGATACCTCCAAAGAGAACTGAAGGGATCATTAATTCTGTGAGCAGCGTCGTATCGATTCACCAGACCAGTCACCACTGAGTCAACGATGATGTAAAACACATTGTTCTTGAATATGTTTCCATCATCATCTTCTATACCATCATGAACTGATGGTTCATCTGGAAGCTGGTCACTTAAATACGCTCTTTACTAGCCTTTTAGTTTGAATGAAACCCTTGTGTAATGAATGGCCTGACAGTAGCAGCGAGTCCGCGTTTCTTCTGAAATTTATGGCCATTTTTTCGGAAATCTTTGAGACCATTAAAACTTTCCAAATTTGATACCTCTACGTCTATAGTGGCCTTTCTGACTTGAATGACTCGATTCCTTTGGTCAATTGCATTGAGTATCTTTAACCATACAGCAGACATGGTTGTGCAAATGAAAGAAGATACATACTTTATGGCACCTTATACTTCAGTAGCTGTTTTGGAGTTGAGACTGAGTGATAGAGCTGGTCTAATGCAGTTCTTATTTCTGGAAACTGACTCACAAATATCCGTACACTAACTACACAATCTGTCCGTCGTGTTCCTGGTAATCAAGGAGAAAGGCACCCATGTTTTCTTTAAATATGCTCCATTGCCTTGGGATGCTGGAAAAGAGGGTATAAACTGGGTACACCGTTTTAAAGAATGCTACGGCCCCTGTCCAGCTCAACCCGAGTCTGCTCCACATAAATTCAGTGAATGACAGCCTCATAGTGAGAATAGGGATAACTGGTTTAAAGTTAGGATATATTTCTGGGCACCAATTGTACTTGCTAGCCGTATTTTCCCCGCATTATCATACCTTGGATATCGGCAATCAACAGATGGGATTTTAAAATCTCTGTGTTTCGCGAATCATTGTGGCGATTTTAGCACCTGTGTTTTCTCACAACAATGAAAAAAATGACATGGACCGTTTTCAGGCAGTAGAAACTTCTGTTTCTAAAGTAAGATATTGGAAAACGAAGGTTGCTTGCTCGGCGTGATTCTTATCTAGAGTCGCTCCTACCATTATTTAGAAGAACTTCGATTTCTCCATTTCATTCTAAATACCAACTTTGTCATATTCAGCCCGTATGCCAGTTGTCTCATTCGGTGACTCTCCAGGGAAATAGTGGGCCAAGACTTTCACTCTTTTGTTGAACCATTTGACCTTTTGTGACACGCTCTCACAAAAGTAGATCATAGTGTGACAAGACTTGAAGCAATCCGAGGAAATTTCCAGTGTGAACATCTCAAATTTTGTAAGAAGATCCACGGAAAGCCAATACCCTCTCCAAGAAAAATAATGACATGATTGATTCTTGTTAGAAGTTTTCCCCATTCTTTTGGTTTCAGATAAAATGCTTGTGTTCACAAGGTGATATATTCCTGAATTTTCGTCTATACGTCTTTCTAACTCTCTCTATGCCAAAATAGCAATGTTTATGTGCTACGCCTCGCTTGTGTTCAGGGTTTTTATCAAGCTGCTTTCTTCATTTAAAGTCTAATCCTCAGCTATTACACGATGCTAACGTTGACTGCTGTTTTGGATGGTGGTCTGTGGTTTGAAAGAAGAGTCTACATGACAAGAAGTGTAATGCACTCATTGCAGAGCTGAAAATAAGTACTCTTCTATAATCCAATTCACCATTTTGTTTCTTAAAATAAAGAATAGAGATATGGAAGCATATGCCATTGAAATCGCATGAAAATCGTTTTGAATGTTGCATGTGTCCTTTCCTAAACAATTCTTCGATCTTCTTTGCTGTAGAAAACTCAAGATATATTCTAATATCAAAACAGTGCGCCCAGGTTTGATGCCAAGTTTTGGAGCTGTCCTTTCGCTGGATTACATCTATCTCGGCCGTAGACTCATCTTGTTATTCTAATGTCCTGATCTTTAACAATATTATTTTGAGAGGAAGAATGTCGCAGATATTCCTCATCTGGTGCCAATGAACTACTAGTTTTAATATTTTGAGATATTGTTTCAGAATTCGATTTTGTCGAACTCACATCAAAAACGTACACGAGTACCTTTTCGCAACTCTGTTTCTCTGCTGCTTTTCGCGTCATCTTTGAGCACCAGATTTGTGCTGAAAAGTCAGACAGTGTTTTTGAGGTTGAAATGAGGATTAAAATTAAATCCATGTTAAATCTTTTGTTTCCCCTGATCGTATAAACTTCTTTCAACACGGTGAGAATCTCTCGGTGTACTTCATTAACACCAATTCTAGTTTCCAAACAAATACTGAAAATGCGCTGGTAAAATATGAAAATAACTAATGAAAATTAGTTAACCACGTTTCGGATGCCTGCTCTTTTTAGAGCATAAACAAACAAAGAAAAGTATTAATAATAGAAAACAATGGACAAGATTTACAAAGGTAGTCGTCGATACGTGCAAACAGGATGACAATTTAGACGAGTATGAAGCAGAAGTTAGTTATAAGCCCAGCACGGTACAAGCAAATAATTTTTTTCAAGGGAGACAACTTAAAATTTTGGAATTAGGTTACTCTGAACATTAGCCATAGAGGAGATTCTCGAAATATCCGTAACCTACGTAAAGTAGTGTACGCAGAAGGAAACGGTAAAAGGACAAAATTAAGTACAGGGTGCGGCAAAATGATCTGACACATTTGTATTTTTAATAAAAGCCAAATGGAGTAAAGAACGAAAAATTTGTTTTTATTTTCGAAATGTACATAGAATGCCATTTTGTTTCATTTAGTTTTAAAAATTAAATCTCTCAAGTGGGTACCATTATTGTCCACACACTGTCGAAGGCGTTCACGAAAGTTGTCCATAGCCCGGCAGGTCATTTCATGTGGAATGGCAGCAATTTCTTGGCGAATGACATCTTTTAATCGCTCAATAGATCGAGGGCGATGAGTGTATACCTTTGATTTCAGATATCCCCACAGAAAAAAATCACACGGGTTCAAATCAGGTGATCGGGCGGGCCAACCGATGTCACCACGCAATGAAATCAAATGACCGGGGAACATCTCCCTCAAAATTCCCATCGCACGTCGAGAAGTGTGGGCTGTTGCCCCATCCTGTTTAAACCAGACATTGTCCTTATCGTCAAGTTCATTCAATTTGGGTTTCAGAAAAGTCTCTAGCATCACACAATATCGATCAGAGTTCACAGTCACTGTAACATTGTCTTCTTCGAAGAAGTAAGGACCCCAAATGCCAAATTCTGCTACCGCACACCATACGGTTACCCGAGGACAATGCAAAGGGCGTTGGTGCAACACGAGGGTTATTCTCAGCCCAGTATTGTAAGTTTTGCTTATTCACGCTGCCACACAGGTGAAAATGCGCCTCGTCACTGAACAACACAACAGCTGCACGAGGGACATGTTGTTGAATTTCCAAACACGATGCTCTGCGAGTTTTAAAGTCTCTTTCGCTGAGTTGTTGTGCCAACATCATTTTGTATGGATGCATTTGCAGTTCCATGTGAAGAATTCTTCGCAAACTTCTATCGGAAAGGCTAAGAGCAGCGGCGTGTTTCCATGCCGAACGTCGTGGAGACTGTTGAACTGAACCTCTTACCGCTGCCACATTTTCCGGAGTTCTGGCAGTCCGAGGTCGGCCGGTTGATTTTCGTTTCAATGCTGATCCAGTAACTCAAGTTGGTAACCCACAGCAAAATCGTGTTTCGAGTAGGTACGGGATCATGTCTACCAAGCCTGAAGTGTACACGGAATGCTCTTTGTGTTGCAATTACGGATTCGTTGTTTTTGATAAAGGTTTCCACGATGAAAGCGCGATGTTCGCCCGTCCAATTCATGTCGGCAACTGTAAACGAAATGAAACAAAATGGCATCCTATGTACATTTCGAAAATAAAAACAAATTTTTCGTTCTTTACTCCATTTGGCTTTTATTAAAAATACAAATGTGTCAGATCATTTTGCCGCACCCTGTATTTTAGCAGAAACAGAACAAACTTAAAAATAAGTAAGTAGCCTGGAAATATTATACTAACGCTGTCTGTAATCTCTACGGTAAGTAATTAGTAAAGATCCTTTCATTAGATTCGGCGTATAAAACTATTCCTAAAAATAAAGGAAGCCGGAGCACTTGCTCTGGTTACCTGCCCTTTCGGCGGTACTGCCTCTAGCTAATTCCGTGACGATGCATGTTTTCAAGCAGTTACTTATTAGATATTTTTCATTTTAACGTTTTGTAGTATTTTCATATTTTTTGCGCGCAATTATGAGAAAGAGAGAGAGAGAGATGTGCAGCACATTTAGTGGATTTTAAGGAGACGTATTCTTGGATTTGAGCTTAATGCTCTTAATTATCACCACATGGCTACACTGAACAGTTAACTCCACAAACCTAGATAGAAAACGAAGGAAAAGAAACTTCTTCCTAAATAATACAGCTGTTAACGAAAGTTGCACAAAAAAAGACAGATATTTTAAAAAGTGAAAAAAAAAAAGAAGCTGTTATCTTCTTCCTAATTTTTAGAAATTTGCTGCAACGAATCAAATCACACGCGATGTTGTTTGCTGCGGGTCTTCACAAACTGCAGATAGTTTTGACGAATTTCAGGGTAGTCTGTTGTTTATATTTATTTCATCATATTCAAAATCACTACGTGATACAGAACAGATGGCGCAGTCAAATTAGATATCAGTTGAGTCCACAGCCTCCAACGGTAAACCGGAACCGAGCCGGTCGTCTGGCGCTTCCGACCAATGTCTCGATGACACGCCATAGACCTCCTCGGTGTGCGGCTCACAACGCATGCGCTGTGGGCTAGTTTAACTCTGTGGACAATTCCAGGTGCCAAGTGTCCAGTTGAATTTACCTTTTCCAGTGTCAATAAGAAAGAGCTAGGGTATGTGACTGAATAGACTATTTATTTTGATTGTAAAGAAACTCATATAGTTTTAGCATAGGTAAAAGGTCTCGTATCACGCCTAGAATTTTCTAATCTTGCTTAATAAAATTTTATTAAACAGCTTTCCTGGTAATCTTGTTATGCTTACGTGTCGAAGTGCATCCCGCCTTGTAGTTTTCCGCGTACTTAGTGGGGAAATGACTAAAATAGGGGAATTTAATAATTTAAAATCCAACACGAGAATACATGACATCTGAATAAACCTTATACATCATGACATAAATTATTCGGACGTCTTGAAGTGGTCATGGGTGCAGTTTAGGGATATAGAAGCGTGATTTTAAAATAGATTTTGTTATTATTGTTATTTCCAGAAATATGCAAAACTTTTGGCTGCTATAGCTGTAAAGTAAATTACTGCAGACGTTTCCTCTGCGCTATTCCGCGCATGCCGAATAATGCAGGGATTATTTTACGCTTCTGCTGCTAGACTTTTCCAGAATCGGAGCGTCACTGAAACAGTTATCTGCATCAAAGCTCATCGCCGCGTTCTTCAGCATCTCCATCCATGTACGAATGCCACTGGTAGTCGTTATGAACAAATGCTGTCATTCCGAACCATTCTTGGCGCTGCGCAATGGCAGACAGACGCTGTCGTTCTGTACATTGTTACATACAGGTAAGCGCGACTTCCACTCGGCTGGGAGATGATATCACTACGCCGATGCTTCGTCGGCGACATTAACAAACTCAGTCGTTCGCTGCGAGAGGCGATTTTTCACGTTCGCCGTATCTCGCCGGTGAATGCGCTGTCCCCCGAAGAGAGCGCAGCAATCAGCATCTGTCCGTTAACCAGGAATCGCTGCTTCATCTCGCTGTTTGACAGCCACAACAGCCAACACATTTCCAGCAGGGCAAAAACAATACTGGTTCGAAATAGTGCTTCCGCCCAACCACCAAGCTCCAGGACTCTGCTAGCAGAATTCTGCGGAGGTCAGCAAACCCCTTATATTGAAGGCTGTTGCTGACAGGAAACTTGCGGTGGCGCGGTCTTATTTTTAAACCATGTACAAAGATTCCGCCTTTCTCGTGCACAATGAATCTCAATAATTCAACACTTAAGATGGCGTCCATTTTGACTAAATTCGGTGTTTAAAAATTGTGTGTGTGTGTGTGTGTGTATATGTGTGTGTATGTGTGTGTATGTGTGTGTGTATGTGTATGTGTGTGTATGTGTGTGTATATATGTGTGTGTGTGTGTGTATGTGTGTGTATATGGGTGTGTGTATGTGTGTGTATGTGTGTGTGTGTGTGCTTACACTAAAACCTTTTGGGTGTTATTTTTAAGCATTGAAGCTCATTTGTACCACCCACGTCAAATAATACGAAACAAAATCTACTGTGCAGTATTCCAACCAGTTGCAGACGCTATTTCCGTGTTCCTTTTACTGAATGAAAAGTTGTTTCCATTGAAGGAAACTGAATAATTATTAAATAATCAGTTGTTACTAAATAATGTAAATAAGATTAAATTCTTTATATTTCAGATTTCATTTTCTTTGACGTTAGGAAGCTCTTGCGGAATCTTTTAGAGAATCTCCGCGCTATTATTTATTTTTTCATTGCTCTAAATTATTTTGATTTATAAAATGTCGCTTGTTTCACATTTATCACGAGCTTTTTAAAAAACAATTTTCACAACTAAACTGTTTTCGTCTAATTTCTCATGTTTAACTGTTGTGGGTTTGGAACCTTCCCTCGCACAGTTTAGACACCGAAAACGGCGAATTTTAGTTTGAGTAAAAACCAGTTGTTTTTTCTTTATTAACGACAATAAGTTAAACTGTTTAGTTATTGCTTAGTAAAATTGTAGTTAATTTATCTTGCAACAAGCAGTTCAATTTTTATAACTATGGTTAACCCAACAGCTGGTCGACATTTTAAACCCGAAGAACGTCGATGCATCTGGCTCAAAGTCAAACAATGAACAGAATAGCGAATCTGTCTCATAAATTAATCTGGACAATAATCACTCACTATGTGGAGGAATCGGATTTCTGCGCACCCACTATACACGAGTCGAGTTATATTCAAAGTTCTTTTAGTGTTAATTTAATCTGATACAAAAAAAATTTTTTTTTTAAAGTATTTGTCTTCGGGAATTTTTATTATGAGAAAAAATTATATTTTTATACTGGTTCTTGCATATAGAGTTATCCTTATATTCTCTGTGATAATGCGTATATTAAATAAAGCAAAGAAGATAAATGGTTCTCAATTCCCAAACGTAGCGTGATGTATCACGTGTCTGCATCGTCCTTTACTGCGTGGCGTGACGTAAGACCTTGATAAATGGCTTTACTTGACTTCAGTTTAAAGCTGCTTTCTCCATTTCATACTTCAAAAGCATTTTGGTAAAATGCGATGCCACTCCTAATTAATGTCCCTTGGAATGTATTGAGTAACTTTCCCATAGAATAATAAAAAAGGGATGAAAACTCCGATAGTTATTTATACTCAGTGCATTTGCTGACTCGAGATTTATTTGCTTACATTTCTTTTTTAAAAATTAAAAGCAGGTGAATAATTAATGATCTAGTTTCGTTATGCGTCAACGAGCCAACAAATCTGGAAGAATAATAAAGAAATTACAGGCAAAAACTAAGTATACTTTCAAAAAAGAGCGCGCGTTTCCAAGGTAAATTGTCCTACTGTCAAACTGAAGCTGGTGAATGAATATGCGATGGTAGGGTTAGAGTTAACAAACCAGCAGAGCGTAACCGATATAAGCTGAATACCTGCATACTGCAAGCTGAATCTGTAGGCTGAAAGAGTAATCAGTGATGGTTTCCTTTACTTTTAAGATTACTTTTGTTGGCTTCCAAATGATACCGAAGATAAAATTAAGAAACAAAATATTTACATTTTATTGCCTACAAAAATTTTTTTCTTCAGTTTAATGATTTACTTTTTGTATAATCCAAAGAAATTGTTTTTTTTTTTTTTTTTTTTTAATAGAATCTTAAAATATTTATTTCCTTGGATTATCAGAAGACTTTTTTTTTCCATAAACACTATCTTTGTCCTTTTATTCCAATGTATACAAACTTCTAGCTTTACAGCTAATTCATTTTACCCTCTTCGTAAATATTCTTTGAAAGGAATAGTAACTGATGGATTTCCCAGACCAAAAAAAAAACAAGAAATAAAGCAAAAATTGACAAGAGAATAGGAAACATGACTGATGAACCACCGATGGGCCGGTCAGCCTCCGACACTGGACCAGAGATCGTCGGATGTTGTTTTACTGGTGAACCTGCGCTCACCGGCGCAGCGAACAAACATCTTTAAGTGTTTACTTTGTTTTAATATTTTAAATACCAAAAGAATCCGAAATAAAGCAGTTTTCCTTTTAAAACAACGGTGAAGCGAAAAGATGAACGTCAGCAATCGGAAATAAAATCTGACTGAAAAATGAATTAATAAGAAAAGAAATGCTGAAGGTTGAAAGCGATTTTAGCATCGTCACCAAATAATCCTGCTAGCCCGTCTCAAGCGGATGATTTGACTAAATAAGCACCGGCGTTTATTGTTTACCTGGTGAATCTTGTATTTCCTGATGTTCATAACCGTGGTCAAGTGTTAGTGCCATAAGTTTCACTAATAAACACAATGTTTTTTTGTTCTTTTTACCACGTCAGTTTCTATTAAAAGTGTATGGAAATCACTTTATTTATTTTTATTTTTTTTTGCAGCAAACAAATCCCTGATTAAGTTAAAACTGAAATAGAATTTTTAAAAAAAAAGAGCTTCCGAGACACTGTCTTCCCTTGGGCAATTATTTAACCGGAAACAACCATTCACGCGCGACAGTAGTTGGAGACAGATAGCTTGGTGTCTTGGTAAGGCTTCTCGAATGTTTACCGTTTGTTACAAGACAAACCCCGGGTTTTAATTGTTGGCACAGCGCAGCTCAGCCAAGCCTTCGAGTTGCTTCGCCGCCATCGCCTATTCCGCGAGGTCATGTTAATTCCAGACAGTCGGCTTCACAGAGGAAGCCTTTGTTTTGTCGCAAGCAGTCCCTCTCTCCCCAAAAGACGGATAAAAGAGGCTTTGCAAAGGTTTCAGCCGTTATTCTTAGAAATTTCCCTGGAACACCACAAGCACAAGGGAGAGAGTTGCATTGGGTAGGTGGTAGTCACCTGGCATCGTCTTATTCTATCCCGTGCTCCCTTCCCCTTTACCCTCACCGGAGGGCGGCAACCATACAGGCACGATAAAGCTCGCATTTAACCGCAGATTATGCGGAAAATGAAACAAGTCTGGTGAAGAAAGATAACAAAATCACCGCTGGAGAAATGAATCATGCCAGCGTCTTGTAGAGCTAGTCCTCGGTATGGAGCCGTCGACCAAAATTCCGGCAACCGTTTCCACAAGAGGTCATGGGAACGTCTATTACTGAACGTTGCATCTGTTGAGCTGAAATTAAATGTTATTAATTAATTTTAAATATATATAAAGTATGCAGCACAGGATTTATGAGTTTCTGTTTTAAATTTTAACATTGTGAAATTAAAACTAGAGGATGAAAAGCATTATAATTTCCTGAAGCTTAGAAGGAAATTTAATTTTAAATCTAAATCCGAGAGTCTTATACTTTTCATTCGTGAATGAAATCGCCTAATTTTTACCAATTCATTCTTCCTTTTTTCACGTCGCATAATCCTTCTGTTGAATATTTAACTAATGGCAAACTAAAAACTTTTTTATGCGAGATTTTCTACTCTTTCGTATTTAATGTCCCGTCGGGGCTTCTTATGATGAGTTAAAATGACTTTTCATCTAGTGAATGTTTTGTTAAATTCCATAAATATTTACGTTAAATTTACTTTAACATGCAATAAATTCATAATAAATTTATCTTTCGGTGAAATGTTTTATAATATTTTCATACAACTTCAAAACATTTAAATGAAGTTTAGAATTTCTCCATCAAAACGTTTGTTTTTGAGGCGGAATTAGCGCACCGAGGTCTCCAGTGATGTAGTCAGTTCTCTGCTCGTGCGCTGTTTACTGCTAGCGAGGAACTGAGAGTCCTGCTAGAATTTTCTCCGTGTGTTAGCAGACAAGCAGCTACCAGGAAAACCGTTTCTTCCTGATTTCTTTCAAATTAATTCGTAAACAAATAGGGAAAGCGTTGTTATTATTATTATTATTATTATTATTATTATTATTATTATTATTATTATTATTATTATTATTATTATTATTATTATTATTATTATTATCATCATCATCATCATCATCATCATCATCATCATTATTATTATTATTATTATTATTATTATTATTATTATTATTATTATTATTAACTGTATCTGTCAGATGAGAACAATGGCATGCCATCCAAAAGCATAGCAAAGGGCGGTCAGGCAGGGTGCCGAAAGCAGACGAGTGTCATATAATTATGTGAAAATGTAAAAGTTCCATATGTTATGCTAACGTGCAGTATTATTTAATTTTAAGGTATTGACAAATGACTATTATCTTATTACCGATTATTAATTAGTTCTGAAAATTCCTGGTGGAACGGGTGTGTGAATAGGATGTTTCCCCGGGCGTCAACACTGCCAGCCAGCTCCGCTGTGGGGCCATCATTATCTCTGCTGGAAATGTTCGAGTCCTGGCTTTAAATTAATAACTTTTATACTAAACTGTTTAAGCTGTTTTCAAAATCCTTTGTAAACACTGAATCAAAATACTTCCTACAATTCCACCATTGATTTCAGAGTATAATGCATTTTCAAGAAAGAGGAAGCTTAACAAATGGACTATTTATAAATACGTGCGCGTAGAATTTTTTGTAACTCGGAGAAAATGAAAAAAAAAATTCATATTAATACATCAAACATTTTTCTTTTAATTTAATTAAAGACAACTAATCTGTAGTTTTGTACAAATTTTAAAAAATTGTCCTAATATAAAAACGTGCCTTGGCAAATTTGGAGAAAGGAAATAACCTACAATGAGTTATTATAAACTAACTTCCTGCACGTCCCTTGGCGGATGCTGATGACGTAAACAACTTTGGAACTTCTAAGTAAATGGTTTTCATGAACTTAATATCTAATGACGTTCACGGGTGGCAGGATTTCAGAAACTGGCTCCAGAAACGGAACTGCATTAATTGAGCCTTTAAAAAAAAACACAAATAAATCCTTTCGAATAAATGACGTCTGTTTCTAAAGGAACCGGGCATTTTTGTGTTTGAAATTCCGTTCGAGGAGTCGGGTGCATGGACGCGTCTCTACCGCTGAGACCGCGTGACTGAGCCGAAACTGCATCCAGAACAATAATACAAACAAATACATCATTTTTGAATCGTCAGAAAATATTATGCAACTTCATTTTCATAAGAAATTCCAAGTAAATGACATGTAAAGGTGGACTTTATTCATCTCTAATGAGTAAGTAAATACGATATTAAAAATTACCAAAATTACTGGTGAAATTACATACAGGTGCATCTCAAAAAATTAGAATATCGTGTAAGAGTTCAATATTTTTTGTCATTTATTTCAGAAAGTGAAAATTGTATATATTCTAGACTCATTACATGTAAACTAAAATGTTTCAAGCATTTTTTTAAATTTAATTTTGATAATTACGGCCTACAGCTAAAAAATAGATAAAACGTATCTCAAAATATTAGAATATTTCATAAGATCCATTTTAAAAAAGGATTTATAATATATAAATGTCAAACTTCTGAAAAGTATGTTCATTTATGCACTCAATACTTGGTCGGGGCTCCTTTTGCACGAATCACTGCATCAATGCGGCTTGGCATGGAGGCGATCCGCCTGTGGCACTGCTGAGGTGTGATGGAAGCCCAGATTTCTTTGATAGCGGCCTTCAACTCGTCTGTATTGTTGAGTCTGGTGTCTCTCATCTTCCTCTTGACAATACCCCATAGATTCTCTATGGGGTTCCGGTCAGGTGAGTTGGCTGGCCAATCAAGCACAGTAATACCATGGTCAGAAAACCAGTTACTAGTAGTTTTGGAACTGTGGGCAGGTGCCAAGTCCTGCTGGAAAAGGAAATCAGCATCTCTATAAAGCCTGTCAGCAGACGGAAGAATGAAGTGCTCTAAAATCTCCTGGTAAACGGCTGCGTTGACTTTGGACTTGATAAAACACAGTGGACCAACACCAGCCGATGACATGGCACCCCAAATCATCACTGACTGTGGAAACTTCACACTGGACTTCAAGCAACTTGGATTCTGTGCCTCTCCACTCTTCCTACAGACTGTGGGACCTTGATTTCAAAATGAAATGCAAAATTTACTTTCATCTGAAAAGAGGACTTTGAACCACTGAGCAACGGTCCAGTTCTTTTTGTCCTTAGCCCAGGTAAGATGCTTCTGATGTTGTCTCTGGTTCAGGAGTGGCTCGACACTTGTAGCCAGCCCATTTACTGGACACGTCTGTGCATGGTGGCTCTTGATGCACTGACTCCAGCCTCAGTCCACTCCTTGTGAAGCTCCCCCCAAGTTCTTGAATCGGCTTTGCTTGACAATCCCCTCAAGGCTGCAGTCATCTCTCATGCTTGTGCACCTTTTCCTACCACACTTTTCTCTTCCAGGCAACTTTCCATGAATACGCTTTGATACAGCACTCTGCGAACAACCAGCCCTTTCAGCAATGACCTTCTGTGGCTTACCCTCCTTGTGGAGGGTGTCAATGAGTGTCTTCTGGACAACTGTCAAGTCAGCAGTCTTCCACATGATTGTGGTTGTGTGTACTGAACCAGACTGAAAGATTCATGGTATTTATACTGCATAAATAGTGATTTACTGAAACTCTAAAAGGAATATTCTAATATTTTGAGATACATTTTTTCTATTTTTTGAGCTGTAGGCCGTAATTATCAAAATTAAAATTAAAAAAATGCTTGAAACATTTTAATTTACGTGTAATGAGTCTAGAATATATACAATTTTCACTTTCTGAAATAAATGACAAAAAATATTGAACTCTTCCACGATATTCTATTTTTTTGTGATGCACCTGTACTTTACGATTGAACTACTTATGTAATAATGGCTAAATATATTTATCGATGTACAGTCGGAATCATTAAATTTCTTTTGAAATTCTAAAATGACTTAAAAATCATTTTGTTTGACTATTTGTAAAATAAATTATATTGCTATAAATTAAAGATAAAAGGGGGTGGACATTTGGCGAACAAAAAGAGTTTTATTGCGCGAAAATCACGGCTGAGTATCTGTTTCTCCGTTAGCTGTCATTAGCTTCTCTCTAACAAATATTTTCGAGCATTTTCACGTCTGTAATCTCATCTGAGTTTCAAACAGCGGACAAACAAAAGGGGAATGGTAAATGAACGTTGGTTTTCTGAACAGACATTTTGATAGCAGAGCCGTTTCTCATTAGGAAGCCCTGAAAATATCTCTTAAAGATATTCTTTGGGTATTTATATCGGTCACTACACTGAAGTAAAGATGATTTTTAGCCCTGAATGCGTCTGTTTATTTTATGTTCGGCATGTAAACTGAACTTCTATTAGTAAACAATTAAACTCTTTCAGATAGGAGGTGTATTCTCTATAATCCGGACACCGAATTACCCTCGCGTGCGGTATATTATTTGTTGTCGTTGCCGCTTTCTCTTTTGTTCCTCGTCTTGCTGGGGACACGGTGTTTTCGAGCCCCTTTGTGAAGAACCAGGGAGATATCAGGAACGACCAACGACCCAAAAATTAAGATATTCCAAGACAATAAACTAAGTGCATCTGAACACCACCGACTATCTAGAAGGTGTGCACTGGATCTCACCATAATAAAACAAGTTTTGTGGATTGAGGTCGGGATGACCAAAGGCTACCATGAAGATTCAAAACGAGCGTCAAAAAAATCTTTCGAAGCTTCTTTTACAGATCTGATGCAACGGTAAATCTTCAGTGATCAGAGTTTTCCACAGACAGTTTGTAAACGACAAATGGCAGAAGGGAAATGCCAGGTGAGCTACTCTTGAAAACTGTCGCTTTAAGCAGCTCATCATTACCCATGAAGTCAAATGGCTAAGATAAACCGTTGTTGGGGGGGGGGTGAACTGATTGTTTCTTTTATGGCTTCTATCTACAGTTTTTCTGGGGTTGTTTGTGATGCCTGGTGTGAGTTACTGACTGTAGTGGTCCACCGTTCCGTTTGGCTACTCGCTTTGCCAACTGCTGAAGTGAAGTGAACTCGCTGCCCTCCCCTGATGACCGACCCCACGGGCGGAAGATCGGCCACCAGCCACCCTCACTAATGGACGATTTTAACATAAGTAACTTCTCGTGAGCGCTACGTCGACAAAGCTTATATTTTCAGATACGCCTGCTGTGAGGAAAGGAGCTACAAGTAAATAAGATAAATATATGCATTTGTTTAACTAAATTCTTTCGACTCCAAATTTCTGGGTGAGAAAACACCTTTCTACTGGTCAGAGCATTGGGACAATCCTACCTCCAGAGAGAGAGGGAGTAGGGTTGGGTGGCCGGCTCGCAGTCTCAATGTAAACTAATTTTGGCTAAAATCCTTTAAGACCATAAGTTTTCATTTTAAAAAAAATTATCAATTTTTGTTACTAATCGAAATTTAAATAAAATTTATTTGAACCTAAAAAAAAGATAAAGACAGAAAGAAAATTTCTCCTATTACTGCTGCCAAAACGGACGATGATTTATCGAAGCCGTAAGGGAATTTTCTCAGGAGCCGTGTTAATAAATTTAGAGATAGATGGAAGCATCAAGATGCGCGAATCGACCACTTGAAAGAATTGCAATGCACTTGTCAACGCTGAGGACTTGTGGAGCATTGTAGAGAAGAACCTTCCACGGCTTCACCTTGCACTTCCTATCACCAACAGAATCACATCCGGTCTCACCGCGCATGCTCCTCCCAGATCTCCCAGGCCCAGCGATACGAAAGCCGCCTCGATGGCCCAAGAAGAAGACGAGTGGAGCACAAACTGATCGGACGAACACAACGACACGAGGCATAAACAGCTGGTGCCAGGTATTGCTGGATAAATAAACCGAACGCTCGCAGCGTGCTGTTCGCCGTAATTGCTTTCACGGGCTATAGATGCCAACCCGACCCAAGATGAAACCGGAAAGAAAACATCTGTTTCTTTTGGCGGACGAATCTTTCCCACCTTCAATCTATATTCATTTCGGGCTCGGATGTTTTACAGCACGAACAAGTTCATCAAGAGGAAGGGGGAAAAAAAGTTTCCTGTCACATGTTTAGTGGACAGAATCTTTACGTAGAAATGGCTGGTTCTCGGTCTTTAGGAAGACTTCGCCTCGTCTTGTTCACACTCAGCGACGACACATCCAGAACACTGCCAGAAACGCGCGTGCAGTTTACGACAACCAAACCCGAAATGTGTCGCGCTTTTCCGACAATAGGTTTGAAACACGTGATATATTTTTGTGTAAACAAACAAATAAAGTAGAAAACAAACGGATTGTTTACAATAATAATAATAATAATAATAATAATAATAATAATAATAATAATAATAATTAATAATAATAATAATAATAAAAACAACAATGAATCCATCATAAATGTAAAATATAAAAATACCCTGCTTGTCGTTTTACTTTTTAGCTAGTTTACACTCATCCGTTTGAGGCGGAGCGTGAAGTAAGTCCTTGGATGTATTAGGAGGACTCGATGAAGGCGAGTGCATGGAATCTGAAGCAGTAGCTGATAATTATCAAAAAGCTTCTACGATACAGCAGAACAAAAGCCGACCGCTTTACTGAACAAGGTCACATTCCTTTAGCGGGCGTTTATTTAGCCAAGACCTACCATCGGTGAACCGTTTTTAGCCTTTTGAACCGTTGCATTGTGGGAACGTTTTCTTCATTATGGGCGATTAGAAGCTCGTACCAGAAGCCATGCACGAAAGGTTTAAGGATAGCATCTTGATGCTGGATTTTCTAGATGGGTTGAGTGACTCGACCGAAGGACAGCCAATCGAATTCCGCGAGAATAAGAAGTGGCCATTTACAGCTGTCGTAGGTAATGCGGATCGTTCAAAGACGTCTAAACAGAGAGATGTTAACACGCACGCGTTTACAGGAATTTCTACAGGAAACTGATGTTTGATAAACTTAAAGAAGCGACTCGTACAAACCCACATCTAAACACGGAACATCTTCCGTAAGGCGTTTACTGAAAACCGACAGAACTGAGCTCAAGAGGGGTCCTCGGGACTCAGCATAGCCCAGGGGCGAGACCTCCAAAATATGCACCTGTTAGTTATTCTATTTACCGCTAAGAAGATGATGGGGCCTAACCATCTATTTACCTGACGAGTCATTTTTATAAAACCTACAGATACAACCCCTTTTTTAAAAAAAAATAATAAACACTAAAATAAATAGTTTTGCTTTTCTGATAATTTTTTTTTGCACAATTTTGCTTATAAACTAATTCTGATAACACAGCATCTGTTGAAAATGGGAGGAAGGCAGCTGTTTAGAACAAAATTCCTTTATGGACAAATAATGCCAAATAAAAGTCTGAATTAATTTTATATAAACAAGTTTTCAAAGTTAATTTTCGCTTTTCATTGAATTTCGCTTAATTATGACAAAGTTTCTAATATAATCGTTGATGGCGGTAATTGAAAAATGATTTTACGTGAACTCGAATCTAAGCTGCCGGCCGTCGGTGGTTTGTTGCTACCCGCTAAGGAGGGAAAATTATACAAAGTGACAGATTATTAGTTCATTCTCTCGAACAACTAAGAACAGTCAACAAGCAAACACCATTACTTTCAAAAGTGATTTCTACTGTTACCAAATAAACCCGCGCAATTACTGACAAACGGCTGTCCACGTGTCTGTTTACTTATTGTAACTGAGTTTCACGTACTAGACTGGGTACGGAGATGGCCGACATAGGGGACCAAAAGACTATGCATGCATGTAATTTACATGCTGTTAAATATAAAGTATAATGTGTCTTATAAATGCCAGGTTAACCTGTTTTTCGTTACTTTATGGCTGCCATTCGAAATAAAATAAAGTTTTTTTTTTTTCTTTTCCCTTTTATCCACATTTATTATGCGAAATGTGGGATCTGTTTAAATCAGTTACTTTATGACGCTTGTTTAAAAACTATCAATTGTTGGGGTTTTTTTTTTTTGAAAAAATACAAAATAAAAATAATTTTAAAATAGAATTTTGGGAAAAAAAGCAAGAGAAAGGGTTAATTTTATACGTTCTGCTTCACATCCTCGCCCCTAACCACGTGGCGCTGGCCAGGGTTACGATATTGACTCATCACCTTCTCTCCTCTATCGGTCATTTCGTAGTCCTCTCTCTCTCTCTCTCTCTTGATTATAACCAGGTGTTGATTGCGTAAAATCCCGCTGAATAAGCTGGAGATTGATTTGCCAAACGATTTTCCAGGCCGAGCCAAGCCAGGCTCGTCTATAAAGAGGCGTTGTTTAATATCGAGAGCCCTTTGATGTTTTGAAATGCTTTGTTGACGTGGAATTCGCTGGAGTACAAATAACGGGTGGGAGATCCAGTGAGATATTAACCGACAAGTTCGGGCACTGCACGTGAACCGCGGCTTCCACCGCACTAGTTCTCCAGACTCCACTGAGAGAATTACTATGGTAACGTTCCACGTGCAGAAAGACCAACCTCCCAAATCACATCGTTTATTCGATTCTGGCTTTTGTTTTCGTTTACACGAATCTTTAAAGAACATTCAAGATATTCAGTATTAAAATTTGTAATATAGATAATACATTTAATAAAATATCACCCTTAAACTATGATATACAGTCGACCCCCGCGTAATCGCGGCCCCGGTTATTCGCGGAATTTTCCTTAGAACTTAACTAATAATTGTTCATGGAAACCCCCGCATATTCGCGGAATCGCAAATATCTTCTGCGATTTTTTATGGCTTTTTTCGTGGCAATGTATATTTTTTCACGCTTTTTAACGCTAAATTATTAATAACAATATAATTTACTAATTTTTTTAATATAAATACTAATGTAAATTCAGCAAAATATCGATATAAAATAAACGCTATTGGCTGGAGGTTTGAAAGTAGCCAATCCGAGAGCGTTATTCATTTCTCCTCGCTGCTGATTGGCTGCTGCCCACGAGGCGCTGTCTCAGGCAGATACAGCCCAGCAGCCCCGCATCATCCCAGTTTACCGCGTGTAGCTATCTCAAGTGTTTCTCTGAGTGTTGTATTTTTACTAAATTATTATTATATATTTACTTATATTTTTTAAATTATATTTTGACGTTTATAGGCATTTTTATGGACCACGTCCAATATTCGCGGTTTTTCATTCTTCGCGGGTGCTCAAGGGACGTAACCCCCGCGAATACCGGGGGACAACTGTATATATAAGTATGTCGTGTAGTGCGACGCATGCACTGTAGAACATTCAAACTACGCGAAGTCGTTCAGCAGTGATACGTGTGAACTACACGTGGTGAAAAGTCTTCGGTATAAAGAAGCAAAAGATCGTCTTTATAATGGCAACTTAAATGCCATTTACCAGCTTCCATATTTAATTCACCGCCATTGCCGTTGCCAGTTAAAGCAGGCGTATTTTCGTATGTATTAGATCAACATATCAAAAGAGTGTAACCGCGCAAATCTGTTTCCAGGGTCTGAAGGAGAACCTGCTCGGCTGGTGACCTGACCGTACACGGTTCTGGGTCACTTGGCAGTTTTCTGCAACTCGGTATTCTTTTCATTTGAGACTGAAATCCTTAAATCTAAAACCGTCTTCGACGGTCACTGACAATTTTTTGCACTCATTTTTTTCCCTTGTTCGTTGGCGTCGTGTATACATAACAGTTCTTAAAGTGGACCCGGGAGACGGCCACAGGAGGGATGCATCTGTGTAAAGAAATGGCGTCAAAGAAAAAGTATGATATCATCTGTTTGTTCTTAATTAAAATTTTTTTTTAAAATAAAAAAGTAAATTTCTAGAACACGAAAACATGGCTATCGAACCAAAATAGGGAAAAGCTTTGTCTTTTGCTTATATCAAATTGATCAAAGCTATCCTTCTAGATATTTCTGAGTGCAAATAGTTAGTGTTTTGTACTTGAAGGTGTCTTTAGTAATTCCACATTATACTGTATTAAATATGGAAATAGCTGGAAATAAAATGTCAATATTTTTAGGAAATTTATTTAAGAAAACAAAATTTAATTATAACAAAAAAACTGAAATCAAACTGATTGAAATACGGTATAAATTCTTTCCTTACTTTACCTTTAATGAGTGACGTAATTAACCACAAGGTCGTCGTTATGCAATAATTAAAACATTGGTTACAAGAGAACCCTGTGCCATGATAAAATGAGCATCCATGCTGACCACAAGGTACGTGCCACGAGACAATAGAGGTTGTAGAATACTAAGGTTGGCTCTCGTGGTGTAGCACACCGTTTGCATGAAGTTGTTTGATTAGATAAGCAGACTTTGGTCAAAGTGAAAGTCAGATAGCGCGTAATATGGCACTCACGAACGAGGCCCTGCCTAATAGCGTTGTAAAGTTACAGGGCTAATGAAAGAGCAGCCAATCAGTGACCAGGACAATCATCATTCAAAGAACCAAAGGAGTTTTTGTTCACCAAATGAATTTCAATCTATACTAAAGGCTTGCGGGCATCGCCAGTACTTCGAATGTATCCTAAAGTACAGATCAACATATATTTGCATAAATTGGGCTATAGTGGACACGTAGCTTTGCCTGTATAAAGCACAGATTTGTAAGGGCCTAGGAAATGATACACAGACCTGTGACGACATCTTTTGTCTGTCATGTTCTTTGACGAGTTTCGATTTTGTCAGTTATGTCAAATGGACAAACTACAGCTGTACCCAAAGGTTTAGCATCATTCAAAAAATGTAACAAAATCTATCGTCGAATCACGCTCATATAGCTTGATGCTTTACCTTTCGACCACTTCTAAGTGTCTGAAAAGTCACACGTGTCTCATGATGTATATTCTTTTCGGAAATCATATATCCTTCTGTTAGATGTAAAAAGATACAATTCTGGCCATTTTTCCTTTAAGTCTGTTAGAAACTACAAAGAAGGATGCACTTCGGTACGTTAACATAACTTCAATATCCAAATTCAACAGGTTTATCCGACTTTTTAAAATTAAAAATTAACCAATTCTATGATGATGCAAAATCTTTGATTATGGCCGTACGTCTTGGGAAAGCGCAGTCAAGCGTTACAGGGGGGGGGGACCGACTCAAGTCCAACACCTCAACGCAGCAGTTTTAAAGCAATCGACTGAGCAGCGATTTCGATTGTTGAAAAAACTGACCTGGCGTTCATCGAGGGGCGTCTGAACTCTGTTTGATACGCGTCCATTTTCGATCGCTCTCTTCGGCCACAAGCTTTGCAGTTCAAAATATATTTGCTGTATGAAGACTGCGTCGCTTGTGTCACCTCCAAATCCGCTATCCTGGGTAGTTTTTTTTTTTTTTTAAATTCCTGGGCACCTAAAGATCCTCACATAAATCCGATTAAACACAAGAGTGAGAGCAATCTGATCAGCAACCACGAGCGTGGGATCTCGTCGAAATGTCCTGGCTCTTTATGGGTCACGTGGACAAGCTATAAGGCGTCTCTGAAGTTAATGATGTTGTTGTTGTTGTTTTTTTTTGCATGAGTTTTGTTTACATACCTGCCACACAAAAAAAAAAATTACTTATGTTTAGGGGTTTGTATCTAATGCCCTGTAAATGCTACATATAAATGTTTTGGTTCTTCACGTTAGTGATCAAAGATGATGTAAAATCGTACTTTTTCTGTATCATGCATGATATACTGCATTAGATTTGAAATTTACTTCAAATTGCATCTGAAATAAATTCATTTAACTGCAATGAACTCGCAGAAAATTTGAAATATAGATAATTTTAATAGCAATTATCTATTTTTAAAATATTTAATTATAACCATTTTAAAATGTCTAATTGAACCTACAATCATTAATGTCATTATTTTCTCCAAAAATATCAAATAAATGGAATTAATTTGACGTGAATTAAAAAAAAAAATCGCCTCTGAATTCAAACACTGAAATTATTCACTGTTAGATTGAGAAAGATATGGGGAAGGCCTATGACCAACAACGGACTTCAACTGGCTGGTGACAAAGACAACGACAGAGATTGAGGAAGTGTTTGAATTTAAATGGCAAATAAATGTTAACGGATCACTGAAATTTCTTAATGAACAGACTTAAAATAAAATTATTTCCCTACATTTTTGATTTTTGGGAAATTTCAGCAAATTTAAACGTGGTTATTCTGTTGTATGGCGCTTGGCTGTGCCAAAACCCACTAGGTGGCGTTCAAGTCAGGGGTTCCGTCGTTTGTTCAAAAGATCTTAGAAACACAATATGGCGGTCTCCTCAGTAATGATATGAAAGTAATTTCTTAATCAGTTCTATAGACAACTGATAATTCATGATTATTAATTTTACTCTTTTAACAAAGCAAATAAACAGGATTTGTGCAGATTTAATCCGATGGCTGAAATGTGTAGGCAGCCAGCTTAGAATGCATTATGGCTTTGTTCCAGACTGAAAATTTTTCAGGTAATTTGTTGAATGAGGCAAAACAGGTGATTCTCTCAGACAGAATATAGACCAAAACGTAGCGCGAAACTTTCAAAAATACTAAAACCGTGCTGAGGCCCACGAAAAGGACCCAGGCTAACTGCTCACCGAACGAATGAAGTTTACCGAGCAGACCGGATGTTTATAAGACATAGGTTTCATCGGAACTCTAATTCTGATTGGCTGATCAAAGAAACTGGGAACGCCCCGGAAGTGGGAAGTCTGAATGAAGTGCAGACAGTTAAAAACAAGAAAAAAATATCTTTGGCAATCTTTCAGCTATAGTTTTTGTTTTATTTCCTGTCTTCCTTCCAGTCGACAAAGCAGATACAGAACACCATCACTTCAACAACACTAGATAAGAGAATAGAGAGAGAGTTAGGTGAGGAAGCAATAAAAGAAAACAACACTTACATGAAGTCCATATGTCTGTATTTATATCTGGTAGTTAGTACGAGCACAAGGAGTCAGACTGATGGAGGTGTTTGTTTGTCGACAGCCAGGAACGACGATACATCTCCACCGAGTTAGCGCATCGAAGAACCGAAACACCGACTTTTCTTGGAATTTAAACAAGAGTAAAAAAAATTAGAAATAGCATATTCATGTAAATGCCCTGTAGAGTTGATCTATTATTGTTCAAGATAAGGGGAAGATGGAGCGAAGACATATGTAATCAGATTCTAGAACAATGACATCAACAGGTACTATTAGTACACCGGCAGCCACAATCATAGATTCGCCTATGTAATATCTCGGATTATTCTGCATTAATTAGTTTATCAGCGCATTTACGCAGGATGTGTGTATATTAGCACATATATACGGTTGCTAGAGAGGCCACCGCTTCTTTTCCTAACTCGTCTCACGAGACATTTCGCGCCGAAGTATTCTTCTTTGGGCTCATATTATTTCTGGCCGGTCTCACGCCGGCGTGATTTCGTGAGAGCTGAGAGGCTATCACGTGATAAATACTGCAGTTGATAGCGGAAAGCAGTTCCCAGTCTGATGAAAGTCAGGGCTATAAATGTACAAAAAAAAAAAGATCACTGATTTATTTGTTTATGAAAATTACTTCGCTAATTCTTTGGAGAGGAAAAAACTTTACCGAATGTGTATCTCACATTTTACTTGTGAAATTTAACACAGAAGGATAAAAAGAAGAAAAAACACGAAGCCAAAAATCGTTATTACCAAATAAAATAAGAGGAAGTTAATTCAGTAGCCACGATTGCCAAGGACGTGACGTCAATGACGGGTTTAAAAAGCTAAACGGTAAGAGCACAGATCGAAAAGGTGATCTGAATGAATCATTATAGTAAGAACAGAGAGAAATTAACTGTAACGCGTCCGCGCCGCATTTAGCGCTAATTTCCCAGCGGTTCTGATTGCCTTCATCACGACCGTAAGCATTAACAAGTAGTTACCATCACGCGCCAATTTGTACTCGACTTTCCTTATGACAGTCATAAATTTCAGGTGCTGTAAAACTGTGGACTTTACTGTCATTAAATAGTTTACTACTGGTGCTGAATGTCGCCCGCTGCATTTAAGTGTCCATTAGGTCGCCTTTCAAGTCTAAGTGACTCAGCCTGCGATAAGTTGCTTCCTATTATCATCGACATTAGCGAAGCAGAAAGTTCACCTCTCGCCCTGCTGACTCTTGAAAAGTACGAATTTAGCTCTCGTCAAATACACAATATCTTTAAAATTTCTGTATTCATTCAACAACCGACATTATTTGTGCTATTATAATTTTATTTTTCTAAATAATTAGATGCCAGATTTTGAATGAATACCAAATTTAATCACAACACCGTACTGAAGATCGATCGATTGATTATGTATTACAGTTAGCACCGTACTGAAGATCGATCGATTGATTATGTATTACAGTTATCACCGTACTGAAGATCGATCGATTGATTATGTATTACAGTTAGCACCGTACTGAAGATCGATCGATTATGTATTACAGTTAGCACCGTACTGAAGATCGATCGATTGATTATGTATTACAGTTATCACCGTACTGAAGATCGATCGATTGATTATGTATTACAGTTAGCACCGTACTGAAGATCGATCGATTATGTATTACAGTTAGCACCGTACTGAAGATCGATCGATTGATTATGTATTACAAATATTCTCTTATGTACAAACAGCTGAAATGTTTAGAGTTAAGGTGGTTTGTTTATTGTTTCTTGCGATGGCTTAGAAAGAATCGATTTGCAGAAACTCTTTGTCATCCTTACTTACATATCCACCTATGCGTGTGTACACAATTATCAGTTCGAAAGAGAACCACGTCAGTTTGTCTTCAAGCGATCATCCGTGATATGTTACTTAGGATATTTTAATTATGATTCTTGAAAAACGCACATTTAACTCGAGTGTTTACTCAGCTCCGCTTTAGAATGTTTGTTTTTTTCTTTCTCAAGAGGTAACATCCCTCCAACCTGACACTTCGAAATGTTCATGCAGAACTGTGACTTATCAGATTAACTAACAGGAAAACAATGCTAGCTTAATGTAAAAGACGTTTTGTTAGCGTAGCGAAAACCTTCTGGCTATGGAAGTGGCAAGAAACCTCTCCCGATAAGTGTTTGCTGGTTTTAGTGTCTACAGCGGTTTCTCGTCATCTTTTTTTTTTTTTTTTAACCAGCTCGCTTTGTTTGGTTTCTCCGGATAATCTGATTTTCCTCTACATATTTACCAACCGGAATAGATCTGTATGGTTCTTCAAGCAACGGAAGTCATCGGAGAGCATCGTATTTTTTGTGCTGTCTATTGTATTGTATGTTAAGAAAAATATCTTTTCTGCTTATCTGGGGTTCATGATCTCCACATGAAATAATCCTCTCAAGGTAATCGATAAATACCTCAGTAAAGCAGACACTGCAGACATGCATCACGTGGTGTAGAGATATAGTCAGAATAACGTATTTTTAACAACAACCCCTCCTGTTTCCCAACTCCAATACCTGCTGCCAATCCACCCCGGATAGATGACAGGAGAACACTGCTAAAATTTAGTTCTATCATTTTTCTCGTATTATTACTAATAAGGTGTCTAACCAATTTACTTTAGTAAATAACGCGCTTTTTGTCCCCATCTAGATTACTATTTTTTTTTTTCATTTTTTTGTTGGCTTCGTTAAGAGTTTTGAAACACTTAGCCAAAGCGACGAGTCAGGTGCGTCCTGTTACACCGAAGGGCAGACGGTGATAGGCAGGCATTATTCGATAACGACTGCGCGTCGGATTTTTCTTTTAACGGCTTTGTCATTCGGTTCATCCCTTTAACCCCTTACTATACCCGACATCGGGTCAAACAAAGCTTGGAAATTGCAAGATTTCTTTGATTTTTTTTAAAAACCCTGTGCTAATTTGTGACTTTTCCTAGCTTGGGGTCAACACAAATACAGAGCGACCTGACCGTGCTTAGTTTCCCTGGCAGACCAGCGCCAAAGCTTGAACTTGCCGACCTCTAGGAAGCAGTTAAAACTTTTGCAATATTTTGATTAGAAATTAGTCCAGATTCTTCTTGAACAGCAAGCCCTTATATTTTCTGCTATTCTTTTCCGTTTTTGCCTCTATTCCGGAACGCTCCATTTCCTACGTGCCTGGTTTTGCTTGTAACTCTGTGTGTGTGTGTGTGTGTGTGTGCAAATCGCCAATAAAAAGCAGCCAGGAGTAGGAAGCGGACTGGAATCACTGATGCTAACATCCCCTGGCAGAAATTCGCGCTATTTTCGTTTATTATTGTGTTAATAGGAATTACAAAGATTTACGGATGGGATCGATTTCTTTGATTGCAAAAATTTTTCTTAATCAAATAACATTTATTGAAGAGTCTTACTTGCATTAAGGACGAAATCAAAACAGAACAGAGGTATTATGCAGAACGCGACGCCCGAAGCGAAACACCATTACACATGACGGAAGGCACACAGCGACTAAACTGAATCAACCAAGTTTACTAGTGTGTGAGATGTAATCACACTCTGGTTTAAGCCGACGGTCAGTAAGCTGAGATCTAGCAAACGGTTCTTCCCCGAGGGCGAGGGTAGAAAAATAGGATACCTTTGGCGAGAGAAGATATTCATTAGTCTCGAAATACGAAAATTCGAGCTGAACGGATTTCATGAACGCTTCTCTTATAATTTCTTTTTTTGACGGGTATTGTTTCTTCGCGACTCGTAATAAACTGGATTCGAATTCCTGCTAATTATTTCTGGGAATGTGGCGGTTGAGAGAAGATTGAAAGTGGTGGAAAGAATAGCTACTTGAAAGAATTATCCGGTTTATCGATTTAACGTCTTGTTGCAAACGTTGTCCGCCTGCACTATAATGCTAATTAGTAACGGCTAGAGTTAATAAAATTGTCGTTCGGCCGGGGTTGTGAAAAGATATAAAATCAATCGGTATTTCTGTTTCTTTTCTATATGGTTTGTGATGCGTGTATAAAATTTTGTCCTCCAGAGAGAGAGAGAGAGAGAGAGGTTACCTGGTTTATTGTTAGTATTTTAAATCTCCATGACACAACGATTGATCGACAGTATCCATAATATCTAAACCTGGGATAAAGTAAAGATTTTCACCTTATAATAAGATGTTTGTTTGTTGTTTTTTTTTTTAATTTAAATCTTCACAAAAAATCAGATGGTTGTCGAAGCAAAACAAAACTTGTTGAGAGGAATAGATAGGATTCTCCCACTTCCGACGCTTCTTCATCTATTTAGCTAAGTTTAATGCTTGTAGTGAAGGAAGAATAATATGAATGAGCTCCATGAAAGAAGAAAAATTATTAACACAATTTTGAAATTTTGCTGTCCTTGCTGACTACATTCACCGTTAATAAAGCTCACTACTAAGGAACGATAAAAACAGTTCTTTCTAATATCGATCAGCACCAAACTCTTAGTCAGCTGGTGTCATGGCCTATAGTTTTTAAACCAGTTGTTTACAACCCATAATTATTAGCCTCTTGAACCTCTAAGTTCAAACTTTGGTAAGTTATGGTCATTCAGCAGTATACTATAACGACTGAAAGGAGAGACGCATTTCCGGAGCGAAAAGTGATTTATTCTTTGATAAACACAATAAAGAGCCGAAAGTCCATATGCACGCGACACTGAATAATATAAATTGGTATCTTGATGGTCTTTTGACTAGTGGTTCTGGTGAATCGATGGTAAACACTGTGTCATATTCTTTGCTAAGTGAAGGCCTGCACGGCACAATTGAAGAACTTTAATCGCTCTTTTCTTAGGCTGATGATTGTCGTAGAACCAGATCTCTTTACGTGAGTTTACACACGACAGAATGTGAAGAGATTATCACCTGCTAAATCTGGCATCTGGCCCAAAGGACGACTGCTTACTTCTCGCTTTCTTCAATCATGTTTATTCACAATAGGAAGATCTTTCACTGAAACCTTATTTAAAACATTTCTGCCGAAAACCAAAAATAAAAATCATCCTAAATACCGAATAACGAAGCAGATGTTCATTACACCGAAACTCTGTGGTTGTACAGCTCGCGCGAACCACGTCTGTCTCTGTCTGGCTGGCTTAAGATGCACGTGATTTGAAAGCTCGAGTCTTTGTTACTTGAAAACAAAGACGTCAGATTCGTATAAGCATCAGGTGGCACAGCACGGACTACACAATTTAATTATCACTTGTATAATACAAAGTGTTACTTGTACACAGTTACCTGCCGACTAAGAACCGGTCTGATTTCTAACAGTAGACTCCCTCATCAAAGGTATATGTCATTCGTCATTTGAGACAATCTCCCGAGTCCCCTAATAGCAGCGCAGTGTATTCTGGAGTCTTCACCGGGTTTAATATAGACAGAAAGCGCATTTCTACTGCTTTGAATTCCATTGGAACGTTCCAGATACGAAACTGATTTTCCATCCCACTGCTGGCTCGGTTAATATGTGGTTTCTCTTTAGCTACAGGCGTCTGACAAACCGAACAATAATTAGCCCAGAGTGGTCTTCCACGTAAATGCTCCCTAGTTCTGTGAGAAAGTCTCCATTGATATAGCGAGATTGAATGTTGGTTTTATGTAAACGGTTCCCGGCAAGTCCGGCTGCCGATTTCAGAAGCAGCGTGACTCTGTCCCTGCTTCCCTTTGAGGTTCTTCTTGGTACGTCGAACTCCGGTGAAAATAGTAGAAGTCAATCAGCGATGTCGTTCACCTGTTAGCGCCACTGTCAGACAGTGTTGAGAGATTTTCCAACTGAGCCTAGAAGGTTTAATTAAAGTGAGCCTTGTTAGAGTCTAGAGAATCTATCTGCATGCAGCTCACGCCACCAAGAGTCCGCGCGATTACAGCACTTACGGTGTAAACAAGCAAAAAAAAAAAATCCCCAGTTTTCACGAAATGTCAGGTGAGCTATACAAACTGCGTGAGAGTCGTTCGCGAGTGCTCTGCAACATCCACAGGAAGGCAGAACGGATCTCAGACATTTCATCAAACAGGTTGTCTATAAAATATTTCAATTGCGATTCACGCAAACATTTTGACTGCTCTTGAATACCTTAAAACGATCATGGACTCTTCCGTGTGCGCATGGATGAGGTGAATAAAAAAGATCGGGTGGCTGATATTTCCGAACGTTGACATCAGTAGAAAATAATTACCATCAAGGAAGGAAGGTCCAGGGAACAGGGTCCTGAGGCGTCAGACCGGTAAACACAGAGATCCCCACCAGGCACGTGGGCTTAGACTCTGTCGTATGTTTTAGTTTATTTAAATGGCATTGATCAAAAATCGTGGATTAAGCATTATAAAAAAAACGTGAAGACAGATAAATTATACTTTTATATAGACGAACGATTTTCCTTTAAAAACACGGAAAATATACACAAAAGTTATGAAAGACGTCAGGCGTGACGTCATAATTAGAGTTATTAACTTTCTCACCACAAATGTACAGAAGAATCATAAATTTAAGCTCTTGTCTGGACTGACAAACGTAGATCAGACAACCGACCAATAATCCATCTACAGTAAAGCATATCTGAAACAAGACAATAAAATAAAAATTTAGGAAATTTCATGCACTGGTAGTCAGCCAAATATTTCGATTTAATTTGATCGTATGAGAGCGAGCCATTGATTTACTCGTCAAGATAACGTAGATGCTTTACAGCGGCTCCGACACCCGTCAGTGCTTACGCTCTACAGATCCAATCGTAGACGTCACATATTTTCAGCCAAAACATTATTTGTCCTAAAGAGCGTAGATTCAAGCGTGCACCTTATATTAGGAATCGCTATGTTGCCCTAAATATTCGCACATTAAAAAATAAAATAAATACCATTATGAAATTGCTTATTTTTAGTTATCTTAAGGAATAAGAAGCCGTTTTGACCGATATAAGTCGTTGACGATAAAGAAACATAACACCCATGTTTTCGGCACACTTAATCTACAGGTGCAAATTATATTGGGATAAAACTTCCCCACACTTTTGGACCCAACATCTCACTGTCGAATTTCTGACCGCGAGGGTAGTTCTTCCACTATCAGAAAATCTTTTGAGGAACTCAGCTGTCGAAGATCTTTCTTTCGGCGCTCTGTGCATGGTAGAGTCCGTCGTAAGCAGAGGGAACTGCACTGTCACTTGCGCAGCGATCACGATACTACCGATGTTAATAAGCAGAGGCAACATTATATTTTGTATCAGTAAAATTACAGGTTTAACCAAATAATGATCTTCTCTTAATTACCCTCCAACTAATCGAGAGATTAATTACTTCCAACACGACTCTGGTAAAACGTGAATGTCACCACGATTGTCCGGTTATGCAAAAAATTTAAATCATTTTAGTATTTCCAAGGACGCAGGATAACTTATGCAATGCCAACATGGAAGGCAAAATATCTATCAACACGATTAATGGATCGATTATTAGTGTCACTTCTCACTTTATTTGCCGGTGATTTATTTCAATCATTAACAAAATTCATAACCGAAATTTGTATTTTCAAATGTCAGCCGTATGGAAGCCTAAGCAATTATCACCTCTACTGACTGCAAATAGCGAGAAAAGAGAAACTGTCCGCGTTCGCATGTCTTCTACAGATGGCAGTAACACTTAACCGTTTAGCTTTCCAAGATGTGCAAAACCTGGAAGCAAAATTACTTACTAAGAGTACGGACTGGAAATGTCGTCCTGTTACCATTAACAATCGCATTATAGAAATATTCTCTCAAAACTATCATAAATTAAACTGGATTAGAAAACAAAAATGATGATAAACTTGTACTAAATTTTCCTTTTAGTTGGATCTGAACCATTTTATATATACAGGTGCATCTCAAAAAATTAGAATATCGTGGAAGAGTTCAATATTTTTTGTCAGTTATTTCAGAAAGTGAAAATTGTATATATTCTAGACTCATTACATGTAAACTAAAATGTTTCAAGCATTTTTTTAATTTAATTTTGATAATTACGGCCTACAGCTAAAAAATAGAAAAAACGTATCTCAAAATATTAGAAGATTCCATTTCGAGTTTGAGTAAATCACTATTTATGCAGTATAAATACCATGAATATCTCAGTCTGGTTCAGTACACACAACCACAATCATGGGGAAGACTGCTGACTTGACAGTCGTCCAGAAGACACTCATTGACACCCTCCACAGGGAGGGTAAGCCACAGAAGGCCATTGCTGAAAGGGCTGGCTGTTCGCAGAGTGCTGTATCAAAGCATATTCATGGAAAGTTGCCTGGAAGAGAAAAGTGTGGTAGGAAAAGGTGCACAAGCAAGAGAGATGACTGCAGCCTTGAGAGGATTGTCAAGCAAAGCCGATTTAAGAACTTGGGGGAGCTTCACAGGGAGTGGACTGAGGCTGGAGTCAGTGCATCAAGAGCCACCACACACAGACTTGTCCAGGAAATGGGCTACAAGTGTCGCATTCCTAGTGTCAAACCACTCCTGAACCAGAGACAACGTCAGAAGCGTCTTACCTGGGCTAAGGAGAAAAAGGACTGGACTGTTGCTCAGTGGTCCAAAGTTGTCCTTTCAGATGAAAGTAAATTTTGCATTTCATTTAGAAATCAAGGTCCCACAGTCTGGAGGAAGAGCGGAGAGGCACAGAATCCGAGTTGCTTGAAGTCCAGTGTGAAGTTTCCACAGTCAGTGATGATTTTGGGTGCCATGTCATCGGCTGGTGTTGGTCCAGTGTGTTTTATCAAGTTCAAAGTCGACGCAGCCGTCTACCAGGAGATTTTAGAGCACTTCATGCTTCCGTCTGCTGACAAGCTTTATGGAGATGCTGATTTCCTTTTCCAGCAGGACTTGGCACCTGCCCACAGTGCCAAAACTACTAGTAACTGGTTTTCTGACCATGGTATTACTGTGCTTGACTGGCTAGGGGGTATTGTCAAGAAGAAGATGAGAGACACCAGATCCAACAATACAGACGAACTGAAGGCCGCTATCAAAGAAATCTGGGCTTCCATAACACCTCAGCAGTGCCACAGGCTGATCGCCTCCATGCCAAGCCGCATTAATGCAGTGATTCGTGCAAAAGGAGCCCCGACCAAGTATTGAGTGCATAAATGAACATACTTTTCAGAAGTTGAACATTTCTATATTATAAATCCTTTTTTATTGATCTTATGGAATATTCTAATATTTTGAGATAGTGGATTTTTGATTTTCATGAGCTGTAAGCCGTAATCATCAAAATTAAAACAAAAAATGCTTGAAATATTTCACTTTGTGTGTAATGAATCTAGAATATTATGAAAGTTTCACTGTTTGAATTAAATTATGGAAAAAATGAACTCTTCCACGATATTCTAATTTATTGAGATGCACCTGTATATCTCTCTTCTCTTGTACCTTGGATCCCTAGGTTATTGGGGCACCTCGAAAGGTGTGTCTATGGCATTTTACAACCTTGCGGAGCCCATACCTCTCCAGGTTGAGACTAAAGGTGAATGTCAATGTCCAGAGGAGGAGGGCTGTTCAAATTTTTCGGCCCTTATCAACAACACATACCTCTGGCCCCACCAGGGAACGAACCAGAAATACAAGGATTAACGAGCGAAGTCGCTATCCACTTCGCCACGACGCCATATTTAAAAACTCAACGTGTGATAAACCTTATAATAGTAGCATTTTTTTGGTCACTAACACAAATCCCTCTTTGAAACCATCTTCTACAGTGTGACCGAATTTTCTCCATTGCTGCAGATGAACACTGTACCCTGATTTTCAGGTAAATGTCAGTGTGATGCATGTTGTCATTTTGACATTCAAGAAATGTTCCCTTGCAAAGTTGGCTGTTTTTTTAAATGCTGGTTGACCACAGACCTTCCCGAAGGAATTGGCTTGCTGCAGATTATAAATCAACGTCATCTGAAAGATGAATTTAGTGTAAGCAAAGGTTTCATTTATCGGAGCTGGAATCGGCACCAAAGGCTCGGTAGTGCGGCTAGATGAAGTAGTGGAAGCCGATCAAAGTCAAAAACGCGTCGCCCGATCGCTGTGATCTCGCAGGCGAGTACGAACTCTTTAGCTTCATCATTTAAGTCTTACTTTTACTCAACCAGCCTACGTGACTGGCTCCTGATTAATGGTATACAGTAAATAAATTAAAAAAAAAAACTGTACCAGTAAAACAAACTGACCATGGGGCGCGGCAGGGCATGCTGAACTGGGCAGTAGACAGTGAAAAGCGGACACCGAGACCGGACACCTGTACTTTTCACGGACATGGCCAGACATTGTCTGGACTCTACAGACGAAACGAGCCGGTGAGGAGATCGCCAGGGAGACGTTACGGGGGTTGGCTCATTGATAGTGCAGCAAAAGGTTATCGTGGATGGCCAGACCTTAATGTGTCTCAGAATGGCACCATAGTATATTCTGAGGTACAGAGATGGTGCTATTGTGGATATCTTTAATATAATGGATGATGACGTCCTTCCAAACCGAGCCCGGATAGCCAACTAGTGCCTGCAGCAGCAGACGATCGTACGTATAGAGTGGCCAGCTGCTCATCTCCAGACCTTAATCAAATCGAAAGACGTTTGGATAATACCTCAGGCTGTCGTTGCAAGGCATTCTGTTATTGCGAACCTTGTAGGGCTTGTTGACGCAGTGGAATGGGACGATATGGCCCAGATCAACATTCATAGACTCGTCATAAGTCTGAGACTCCAGTGCCAATTTGTTACTGACGCCAGAGGCTCAAACTCAATGGATTTCTCAACAGGAATTTGCCACTTTAAGAAAATATCAAATTCTGCACTGTTTTCATAACTAAATATTTGTTTTTTAACGGGTGCCTTTATTGAATAGTTGTGATGTCATTATGCAGTAGTATCTTTGAAATTTGCTAACATTAATGTCTTTAACTAATAGTTTATACATATTCAAACTTTGCTTTTCTTATGGTGCCTGAAGACCTTGCGACATCAAAGTTGTATCCTTAGCAGTTCTAGTAGTATAATTATATAAGTAAAACTGTGGAGAAGACATACAGGGACATAGTCTTACGTGAATCCAAGGCCTGACTACTCGACGAATAAATCATATTAAACATTCCTGGGCTGAAATAAGCCGCACTTCCGAATTACACAAAAATACTTAATACAGGTAATCTTGCGATAAACTAAACTTAACCACAAATATGAACATTTGGTATTTTTATGGCACTAACCTCATAAGTGTTAAATATACATATATATATTTAATCCTCCGACCAACAAAGTACGAAGCTGGGAAGTTAATGAGATTTAGAAGCGTTTTCTTATCCGATACTCGTCAAATATCCACCATAAGTCGAACCTTAACTGCTCATTAGTTGCGGCTCCGTATTGAAATACTACAGGATATCAAAACAACACCTAACCATACTCACGTTAGAAATGCATTTTTAAAAAGTCGGCATTTTGTTTGAATTCACGTGATTGAATATGCAATATTATTTTAACAAAAGAAATGCGTACATTCGTGAAAAACACAAAGGAGACGCTAAAACACATCAGTCAGGGTGTAATTAAAACACGTAAGGAAAAAAAATCAGAATTATTTCCGGTAATGTAATAGTTTTGAGCCTCTGCTGTAATTTGAATACTTAACGCATCATTTAGATTGGCAAGAAGCGATGAATGGAGAAGTTCGAATTTGCTTGATGATTCATCTGCCGTCTTAGACGTCAGCTAGGAAAGTGCTTACATCAGCAGTATATCCGCCCTCGGGCGCTGCCAGGTTAATTTCCTTACCATCACGGATATTGTTTTCTTTTGATATCAATATTACGCAAACCAAACACTGCAAACACGGATATACTAGGTGCAGACGAATTGCGGTTTTTATTTTGTGATTAAGCAATCGACACCGGTCTTCCTCGTGCATCGTTTCGTCGGTACAGACTTTTGCTTAAGTAGAAAACAAATATCACCAAACTGCTCCTTCTGGTACCTGTTGGCTCCGGTAGAGTTGGTCGTCCGCCGAAACATCTCCTCCCAGTCGTCCCTAGCGCTCGGATGAGAACAAAGCTCTTGCCGTGCTGGCGCCCTCCTGGACTCGCTCACTCGGGCTTCCATCACGCCGTTTATTCATAGTTGCCAAGGAAACCCGGGCGGATGATCTCTAGTGGATGTGAGAAACCCGTTCCCACTGACACTGACATCTGATCGCATGCCTGACTTCTTTGTTGGCCGGTCCGCGCGCTGTTAGGCAAACAAATCCGTCAATTTCCTCGCGAGTTCTTCGCGTGCTCACGTCACGTTGTTGGGGACAACCAAAGCACGAGCAGCTCAAGATATTTGCTTAAGTCCTGGAAAACACGAGCTCGCGTACTGTACTTACCGGTCTCCCGGTAGCTATGGAGTTCACGCGCGGGCTTTCTTTCTGTTCACACATCACGTTCTGTTTATAAAAGAGAAGGCTGTCGGCAAACAAGCAGCGCGCGGTGTGTGTGTGTGTGTGTGGGTCACGCGCCCGATTGAGTTACCCCTCACACGGGGAGGGAGCATCTCGAAAAGTTAGAATCGTCCAAATCAGCCGTTCTACTTCCTCATTAAGTCCACCGGTCCCAGTCGACGTGACGTTAATTTCCGGATCCGTCCCTGTAGCGTTTACGCTGGGAGGGGGGGGGAGGATAATTTCCCCATAAATAAGCCGCCATACCTAAGTAACTGTCATATAAATATTAGCATAACCACTGCCACGCGTCAACTCGGGCACAACAATAAAATCAGAGACGTGACGATGGGAACAATAGCGATGTTCGATAAATAATAATAAATGAAAAATCAAATAATAAAACTTTAAAAAGTCGAGTCTGAAATGGTCAAAAACAATTTCGTGTGTTCACGAATTAGTTTGAAATTAATAATGAGCATAATAACTATGGAATCGGTGTTGGAAATGAAATTGAGCCACTTGTTTTACCGGTCTGATATAAATGAATGTCGCCCAATACCTATACATATTATCCGTTTTAAGGATAGAAAAACCAAAACTGGCATCATCATCGCCTTCTAAAATACTGTGGAATGAAACACCCACCTTCAGCTTCTTCTGCTGATACCCCCGTTGGGCATTGCATGCATGCGATCCAGTGTCATCGTCGCTACAGCATTTGCTCATGATTTTCTCATAAGTCCCTCAGTTTTGGCAGATCAACCTGAAAGTGCTCGCCTCTGTCCAGTCTGACATCGTCCAGAACCCTTAGTTTCAGGGGGAGGAAGGAGATGGATGAACTGTGCGTGCAGTTTCCGTCTTTGCTCCATGGCGCATAACAAGAAGGTAACAGTGGCCTCCGGAATCTGGGCAGGGCCCGGGAGTTCTGCACGATCATATCCAGAGTGTACGCAAAGTAGAGGTTTGATCTGCCCTGACAAATTGGTTAGGGCTGGGCTTCTCTGGCTAAGAAGGCGTGGCTGCGGGGCATCGTGTCCTTAGCCTTCCATTTGGGGTCCCCACCAGGTACCACGCCCTTTTTGGGTGTGGTCACTCGGATTCGGCCCAGGAGGGCGGGGGACGAGTGCTCTATAAGGCAGCGCAGACGGTCCTGAGGAGCCGAGGTGCCGAGGCTTTTTTCCCGAAGAGGTTTTTCGCTGGGGAAGCGATCGCTCTAAACGGAGTTCGCTCCAACTGAAGCTGTTGCTTCTCTACAGATGGGACGCTTCGGCATCCCTAACCAGGTCGAGTTTCGCCGGCCTTTTCGGCCCTTACACGGAGCTCTGCTCCACCAGAGGTTTCGGACTCTCCTACTCCCTTCTCTTCGGAGATACACACACATACACGGGCTCCTTAGCTTGGGGGACCCTGACCTCAGGTTAGGGATCATAAGACCCGCCTGTCGGGGATCACTCGTGGATGATGTCCCAAACCCGGAGCCCTAGTGGTTCCGGTTCCCCATTCTTCTTCGAAAGGAATCAAACGCACGAACCAACTCTGTCATAATGTCGCTTCTCTCCCTTTTTAAAATCCTTGCTGCTTTTTTCGAGATACCTGTCGATCGAACCGTGCCGCGCGCGGAAAACCCCCTTTTTTCGACAGAGCCCCCGAAGATCTGACAGATGAAGAGTAGTTGTCAAAACTGAGGTAAACGGGCGGATTCATCGGTAAGTCTGATACGAAATCGAGAACCACATCACCTCCCAGGCCGGGTCCACCATTACAGGAGAATTAATTGAACTGAATCACAGCCTGTAGAGTTTTCCAATGGCCACACCGTTAATCGTTTGTCTTGATTTGATTAACAGCTTAAGATGCTTTCCATAATACGGAACCACTGTCTCGTTGATGCCGAGATCCCGAGTAAGGAGCGTGGATCTCAAGCACTCCCCCGTCGATTACCGTGTAGCAACTTCTTAGCTTTGAAAGTTTATCACTTTGACCTAACTTTTGATTGTCACCCGGATGCAAATGACGCGTGGGGGTCATTTGAGGTCTCTGTTCTCACCAACGTGGCAGCCGGCGGACTTCTCCGAAAACATGGGGCGTCGCGGTAGTGACACAAAACCGGGTAAGAGGGCGGCTATAATTGCTTTAAACTCACCGACGTTTGCCTTAAAATGCCGCTCCTCTTTCTCTCTGGTCGCATACAGGTGTACCACTTTTATCAGACAACCAACAACATCGTCATCGAAGTTCGATCGATGAGAGATTCTGAGTCAAAAAGCGAAGGTTGTGGCAGTTGTGAACCAGCTCGCCGCCAGGTGTCATCGTAAGGCTGCAGCATTTTAAAAGCACGCGATGAAAATTATGGAACGAAATCTGTGTTGGTGCTGTTTTGATCTGATGCATGCGCGCAGCCCACGAGGGGGCGCCAGCAGAAAAACGGACGGATAAGTCACATTTCGAGGTTAACCGGTTCAGATCATAGTCTCGTTCTTTGCTTGGAAAACTTTTACCATAGATTCTGATGCAATAGATCTATCATGACCTGAGTCGCCGGAGAACCGGGACAGTGTTCTCGTAACGTATCCGTAATACAGAGCACACACATCAACTGCAATGTTTTCGTGTGTCCCTTATTTCGCGAATTTGTTTTGAAAAGGGCGGCTCGGTTGTCATTGCTGCTGGGTTGCAGGCCGACGGTCTGCTTGCGATCCGCCGTAATTCTCTACTGGCGACTGAAAGGGATCAAGGAAACAATTGAATCTTCATCTCTGATGCTGTAAAATCCCGCTTACTATTTCCACAAAAGCTGAGAGATAAACTGCTGGTAATGATGCAGTAGCGACATAAATCATATGAAGGAAACATACATCTTAATACTGGTATTAGAAATGGTAGCAGATTGCAGTTAAATAATGAATTAGTTAACCAAGAACTAAAGCGATAGGATAGCTGATTAATTTTCGCTTTATATAGAACATGACGCCTTGTCTTCATGTTCCCGTACAGGTTGTCAGTGTGTGGCTATCCTGTAGCACCTTCCACAACTCACCCATGCCGTTCGACTGCCGTTTGACTTCTTCAGTAGCCATATAGCCCGCATATAACTAAGTGATGTTCGTATCAGGGCTTTATGCAGGCCAAGGCATCTTTGTAAATGATCAATCAGCCTCTTTCCGATCCAGATAGTCTTCCACCACATTTGCTGCATGCTCTAGGTAATTGCCATGGACGATGAATCCCTGCCCAATGAGATGTTTTCCATAGGGAATGGCTTGATGGATGAGAAATCGCTTGTACCTGTCGGCAGTTGGTATGTTTTCGATTCTGCACACATCTCCGACCATCTCAATACGTGGTCCAGCACTCGTATTGATCTCATACCGGTCTCCACTGTTTCTGTTGTACAGAGAATGATAAACCATCTTAAATCTGTTTTCAAACCGTCGTTGATTATTGCCAGACACTTCAAACTCGAAATCATCTGTAAAGAGAACCTCCTTCCGAGTTTGGCCATTCTACTGTTTCATTTATGCCGCCTATTTCACGCTTTGCTGTCTGCTTTATGTTCCTCAGCAAAGGATTTTTGGAGCTGGACGTCCATCGAGACCACTTCACGCTAACGTGGACCTTACTGCTGAAGAATTGTTGGCACCCGTACTTGCAACCAGGTCATTCGCAAGACCTCTGCTGGCTCACCGTTTATCACGTAGAGAATTACCCCGAGGTCCTTACCATCACTTTTGGGAGTTCGGGCTTTTCCCGTCGACCACATCTACTGTCAGCAGGACCAGTTTCGTGTATCCCCAGAATTTTGCGCTCAACTTCTAAAACAGGAAGTCGGACTGACATGTGCTGCCTGGAGTAGCTTCCATTTACTAGCTAATATGTTTTTCATCTATTTTCTTTCCAGGAATCATAGTATTCGTTACACTACAGTAATATCACTTCATATACTTGTATACTTCTGCAGGTGTGGCACTTTCTAATTGCTTGCATGACAACTAGTCACAGTCTACTATAACAAAACACGACTTACCATAGAACATTTCACTTTTACGTCACGAGATGCGATTCTATCACCTATTACTTGCATTCTATATCCAGTTTTTCCTCTGTTTCCGTAATTATTTCTAACACTATACATGTATATATTTTTTTCTATTCTGTTATATAATGCAAACACTGAGAAACAAACAATCATTCAGTAATTATTGGTGTTTTTTTCATATGGATGTTTGTCATTTGACAAATGGAAATAACTCTACAAGGATATTATCTTATTTTAGAGATCTCAGAAAACAAAAATTTCGCTGTCATTTTAATTTGGCCCATGAAATGAAAATCGCCGAAGTCGCCAAATTAAAACGACAAGGAAAGTTTTAGGATTTACTAAACATCTGGCTTTTACTTAACCCTGTCGTAACCGTAAGAAAACCAGAACTTTTAAAGAGCGGATCTTTAATGGAAAAAAAAAAAAAATTCAGGAATTTTCAAAATACGCGTTTCGTTAACACCGTTGCTTAAAGTAGATTATTAATTTCTTCAACGTGTTTCCCTTTAACCCTATCACGACCACCGGAAGTTGTGTTTTATTTTAATGCAGATGTTTTATCGCTCTCTTGAACTTGTTAATCAAAAATTTACTCCCGTAAATCCCTTTTAGGGTATTTTTTCTTACGTTTAACGAATCGTTTTTTTTTTGTTTTTTTTAGACACAATCAGGTGCTTGATTAGTGTAGGTTTCTCCAGACAGACTTTAAGTACGCGTATAGATAGGATTTACTTATCTGAAACACCTGGCTTAACTAGACTTCCAGCACGTGACAATCTGCGCTCTTAAAAAAAAAAAAATGATGCCATTTGCCCCGGTCGAAAACTGTTATGAACAGCATTTAACTTCTGTAAGGGTTAAAGAATTATACCTTCACACTAGCTTACGTCTGGCGAAAGAAAATGTTTTTCTTTTTTTTAATAGTGTTGTTGATGCTAACAGATGGCTACTAATTCGAACTAAAATCTGGAGGTGTGCTGTAATCCGTTTGTGATCCCACCAGGTAATGTATCAGTAAACCTTCTGGTCGCGATGGTGAAGTACCAACAACAACAACAACAACGGGACTTTGTTTGTGGTAAAGTTTAAGGTAACTTCCTCCTTTGTAAAATGCCAGACTTCTTGAAACTCTTCAGCTTCCTCATCCAATAATGTTCACCCAAGTGAGGAAATTACCCACTTATGGCTGAGCATGCACAGTGATTAGGTCCACTTAATGCTCACTGTAATAACTGTAGCTTTAGGATTCTGCTTCTCGCTGGGTATAGACTCTTACAGAACCAGCGCGCGGACATCTTAAAATGGTCGTTCAAATTGTTCTGTTCCATCAACGGAGACCGGCTGGAAGACTTCCAGGCTTATTTATTCAAACTGTACCCGATATCAACAGTTTACCGCCGTTTTTAAGATGCTACTAAATAGATTCGGGCAAATTTAAGAAAATTTCATCTTAACGCAGCATGTACTGACGATATACGTTCATCCATGGATTAAGATGTTTTTGTCCACTGATACCAACGACTTACTGATTTCTTGTGTATCCCTAAAATCCACCCCTAACTTCAGCTTTAAAAATTATTTTCTATTCTTGTAAAATGTCATTGGCTTTTGTCACATTTAAGCATTACCTTCGTTAGTATAAACCTCCGTCTTGTCGAATTCAGTTAATTATTGTTACTTACTCGTCTCCCACCTTTATAACCGCAATATTTCTGCTAGAACTCGGATCTTTCAATAAAATGCAGCTTCACCTGATTAAGGACCATGATAACGAAATAAAATGCTTTAACGTTTTCGCTAATTTTACCAAAATAAAGTTTCACACTAACTATCCGGGAGCATATTATTTAAAGGGTTTTAACGTTATGAAGTAATCACAAAGAGAAAAAAATAAAATATAAACATTTTCGTTCTGTTTATGAGAATTCGTTAAATGGTGGAACGTGTGCGGAGGTGATCTGTGGACTGTTAATTTACAGTTTCATTTCAAGCCAATCTGAGGTTTCGCTTCTCATCTCTACATCTGTTGAGGTTCAGCCATAGCTACAGGGTCGTAAATTAGTGTAGAACCGAGAGTGGTTTGCTGCCGTTTGTCTCACTTATCACCAGCATATTTGATAAGCTCGTCATAGTAGATAATACAAGGCAACCTGGCTAATGTTGTCGAAATTTGTTACCACTATCTCTGACGTCGCAACTCATACATTCTGGGGACAAGCCGACTGGCTTTGCCTAGCATTCCTATGTAAAAATTATAGTTTTCCGTTAGGACTAATTTAACCAGATAAAAGCGCAGATGTAGAGGTTATAATAAAAGGAATAAATAATCGTATGAATGAATAACGATGCAGACATTTTCTGATAAGCCAGTCGGAACATAATTTTGATAATTGATCTATTTGTCACTTGCAACAAATGCGAGAAATAAAGTTTCTTTAGATTTGTATACTTTAGAATTATGCATTTTGTTCGGTTTTAATGTTGTCTTCGTTCACCATTTACAACATATACAAAAAATTATTGGCCTTCTCATACGGAAGCTTCCTGCTTACAGTTATTTTTTTTTTAAATTGGAAGTAGAAGATATAGTCACGTGTAGCCAACCAACCAACCAACGTGAAGCAAGCTCAAGCATGAGGTACAACAAACAGTTGGCCCCAATCTGCACGGTTATGAATCACTGTGAGGGGAAACTCTTTGTTGTCTTCTTGACGGGAAAGCTTTGGTTTAGTTATGGAAACGCTTACATTTTTCAGAAACTGTGTTAAAACTAGTGACGCAGATAAGTTGTGAAACACTTTTAGCTACGTAGTAAATTAAGCGTGACCATTAGGAGACCCAACTATTCTTTTAAAATCTGTCTATAAGATAGTACGTTTGGCACGGTACTTTTGCATAAACTGCTGCATGTCTAGTTTCAAGATCCAGCCTTTCCAGATTTTCTTATTATGTGACTGGATTCTTCTTGCGGACAGGAAGAAAGCGTAAAGTGACGTCACTGGTTGCGGTAGTTTCAAGTTGACTTCTTTCTCTATTCATCCGCAGTGCTTGGAATATTCTCAGCCTGTTTCTTATACCAGCTTGACATGCTTCTCCTAGTAATGTGGTTCTGGTCGAGGCAGGATGCTCTGGTGAAGTTTCGTGTGGATGTAGCGCTAGAACAAGTGCAAGTTCTGGTGGCGACCAGCAGCACTAACATCGTTGTTTGGTAGCTCATTTTCGTTCCATCTGTCTGTGGTAAAAAGGCAGAAGTTGGACTTTACAAGATTCAGTTGCTATTTGAGATCAGATGTCCAAAAGCCATTGGCTTCTGATGACTGGCTTAGATTGCCTTTGTTAATGCCGCAAGTGTTCTATATTGCAAAGTTATCTACCAAGAAAAACAGCTGTGATTTTCTGACGTGATTTTTTTGAAAATTATGAATGATTAGTTGACATAAACAGAAAAGTTGAACACCATCTGAGTGTAAATCCATCCTTTTATTTTCATCTAACCACCAAAGGATGCGGTCCAGTGGCGAGGCTACAGGGGGGCAGGGGGGGCGACCGCCCCCCTGGTCGGATTTTGGTACCGTCGGTCGGAAATTTACATGTTGGAAAAAAAATGTACTGTACATAATAGCATTATAGGGGACCATTATAATGGGGACAAATTTTGATGCAGGTGAATTAATTCAATGATGTGATAGTTGTGAAATAATAGCGCTAGTGAAGAACATTTTTTTTCCAACATGTAAATTTCCGACCGACGGTACCAAAATCCGACCAGGGGGGCGGTCGCCCCCCCCCTGCCCCCCTGTAGCCTCGCCACTGATGCGGTCTACAGCTTTGCATAGGATACTTGTACATTATATTGCTAGCTTTTGTATATTTTTCTTCAAAATTACTAATAATATTCGTCAAGACTTGTAGACTCTACCAGTAATCCAGATGGAATTTAGTGCTGAGTCCAAAATTCTTTATCATTATTCCAAATAACAGATCTTGTCCTGCTGCTTAGTTCGGGTCGATATATTTGATTACCGTCTCTTGCTATATATTAGGTCGTCGCAAAAGTTCTGTCGGTTTTTTTTACCGAAACAATGAGACTTCATATCGATGCTGAACGTGAAGTTTATTAATCAGACTGAATTCCATTACAGTCAGTACACTTGTGCCAACGAGTTACCAGCGCATTTATACCAATTTGAAAAAAAATCTGTATTTCTGGAGTCGATAAACTGTTGGAAGGCAGTTTCGATTGTTACTTGGTTGGAGAAGGATTTCATACTGAGGAAGCTGTCGAGATGTTTTAAAAGGTGCTGGTCTGTGGGAGGAAGGTCTGGCGAATAGGCTGGGTGAAGGAGAACTTTATACCCCAACGTGTTCAGTTTCTGAAGAGTCATGAGGATGAGCATTGTCGTGGAGCGGAATTGGGCCTCTTCGATTCACCAATGCCGTTTGTCGTTGGGAGTTTCTGATGAACAACATTTAATTCACGACAGTACCTTTCAGCTGTGATGGTTTAGCCAACTTGCAAGAAGTTATAGTGGGTGACACCAGTTGCAGTCCACCAGACAGTGACCATGACCATCTTTGGGTGGAGACTGGGTTTTGGCATGTGCTTAGGCACCTTGTCTCTGTTGAGCCACTGTGCTGATCGTTTGCGATTGTCATAAAGGATCCATTTTTTATCACACGGAATGATTCGGTCAAGAAATAGATCGCTTTTGTTTCTTATGACAAGCAAAGAAGAGCCTATCTCCATTTGAGAATTTGTTGTTGTTCATTCAACTCGTCAGGCACCCACTTGTCAAGCCTTTTCACCTTTCCGATTGCACCAAGATGCTGGGAAACAGTTGCAGTGCTCATGTAAAGCTTTCCATCAATTTCTTGCAGTTTTATTGGATCGGCTTCAACTGAGGCTTTCAGATGGTCGTCATCACAGCTGGAAAGATGTCCGCTACGTTTCTTATCTTCGATGTGCACATCTGATCGAAACTTTGCAGACCATCGATGTACTGTGCGCTCATTTGCTGTGTACTCGCCCCATGCTTGCTTAATGTTACGAGTTGCCTCGCTCGCTTTGTGGCCTGGTTTGAACTCGTGAAGCAAAATGGCACGAAAAACTCTTCTATCCAAGCTTCACTCAGAACTCTGAAACAAATATCCATTTCATGTTTTTTTTAAAACGGTAGGTTTTGCCTAATGTATCCAAAGTAGATGCTACAAAATGATAGATAACTTATCTACGTACACCTTCACAAACGTGCAAAAATAGAACCCCATATTGACATAATATAAAAAACCGACAAAACTTCTGTAACGACCTGATATATTCCTGTTTCTGTTTATTTTTATTAAGATGTTTACACAGAATACTATCGTTGTTAGGGATAGAATTCGTATAGATTCTTCCTCCCATGCACTTGCTGATCGCAAAAAACCCCTTATTTTTGCTGTGGTTTTGCCAAATTTAATACGGTCTTCGTTAGAATGGATTCCTTCTGCTGCCTTTCACAAGTTATTAGTCTTTCGTCATTTTGTCAATGCCATGTTCTCTCCACAATGGACAATGGTAGCCACTCAATTTCCTTTTGAGAATAGTTAATGTGGCTGACTTGTTTACGTCATTTGGATCATCCCATTATCAGGTGTAAAGGTTTCCCTTCAAGTAAGTTTCTGATACGTGTGAAAATTCCGCTATCTTTTGGCATCTAAGGCGATGTCTGAATGGTTTTATGGCTGGCACAATCACTGATGGATTTTTGGAAGATCGATCATTAATAAGTCTGGTGAAGTCTGGATGCCTTTCGTAAGTTCTAGTGTTCTCCCGTCATTAACGGTAGGATGGCAGTCATTCTGGAACTCTCCTACGCAAACCTCTTTTTTGGGGGAGGTGAAATTCTCCGATTATCAAAGGATTTTCAGTGTGGATATAGGCTGGTAAATGATTCGAACCGACCTCTTTCCTAAGGGGAGTGAATTGTGACGTTAGTGCTGACTGTTGTTATAAAGGTCAGTGGGATGGAGAAAGGTTGCTCCACTGCATGGCTGACTACTGCATGAAAGCTCGTGCCGCTCGTGAGATGCTCGTCGATTTCTTCAGGTCGGCAGGGGTCAGAAACGACAACTCTCCCCGACCTGAACTCGAGCGAACATCAAACAAAACTGTTTATGCCCGTTGCTTTATCTTTCCAAAACGCGCTTAATGTTGGCGCGAGAAGCCGATGGAAGGCAAATCTCCATGGCCACTGATGCACGTGAAAACTTGATAAGAAGATTTGTTGACGATGTTTTTAAAAATAAAAAAAAGAATTCACATTTTTTTTGCAACAAGGTTTACCCGGATGACCGGTATAAACTGACCATGATTAGATACGTACTGTTGCAGAGTATCATGTTCGATGTCTTTGGTCCGATCTGATTGCTGTATACCATGACATAAACTAGAGGGTCGGAGTTCTTTGTGGGATCTGTCTTCTTGGGTGAGATGCCACTATGTTTTTTGTATCTTTTGTCCCGTTTTTATTGTATTACACGAGGAGAGGAGAATATTTATCGATGGATTTCCTGCAGCCTTCCGAGGGATCTCGGAAACCGTAGAACTTTTAGTGGTGGTATCACTTGATGTTCTGTTGATGATTGGGTAGAAGCCTTCAGGACTCATTTAGCCATTCAGAGTTCGACATGAGCCCTCCGCAAAGGCGAACCTTTCAGGCTACGTTTGTGCAATAATCAAGAAATGTTTTCATGACATCATTCTGGAGACTGCAATCTAGTATTTTATTTGGATGTAAGTAACTGTACAGCAGCACATCATCTTGCACAACTATGACGCACAACCAAACGCTCTGCACATCTGAGACGCACACATAAGTTGTTTGTTATCTGTTGGACAGAAAAACCAGGTCGTCGCTAATAATCATTTGAAGAGTATCGAATGATGTCGGTAAATTACTGTAACCAATCTTATGTGAGAAGTAAATAAAGTGGATTTATTAACAGATTTCAGGGCTTCTTTAAATATATTTTAATTTTTTTTTTGGTTTAAATAAGTATGTATTTATTTACTGACGGAGTGAGTGAAAGCTCCGCTGGTTTCATAAACTTATGGATTCCTAATGCTAATGGCGCAAGCTGGGCGTAGTCAGGGGGCGAGGCCGAAAACCTCGGGATCAGGGGGCGGGGCCGAAAACCTCGGGATCAGGGGGCGGGGCCGAAAACCTCAGGGTTCGCTAAACGGAGAAATCTGACAACAGGAAAAACCACATAAAGCTAAAACAAATACAAATAAAAGCTCAGTAAGGCCTTTAAAAATTGAAACATTCTCATGTTCGAGAAAAATAGCAGGAAAAAATAGAATTAACAACAAGATTTAATTAAATAATCTTTTGTTATCCTGGACTTTGCTGCAGAAATGCAACAACTTCAGCTACGGTTACATACAGTTAACAAGAACACCTTAGAGAAGTAAGGAATATTTGCTGCTGATGAATGTCTATGACGGTTTCTCTGCTGTCAGAGAGACAGAATAAATAAACGAATTTCCGATGGCTAACTTTGAAATTGGCGAGTGCGTTAAAAGCCGAATATCTGTAGGGTATGAAATAATTATGGTTAGTACGGTTACCTACACGAGGGGGCAAATTACAAATTAGCTAAGATTAAAGCACAATTAGAAAATAGAGTTTCTACTTTAGTAATAAAAACTGTTAATTAGTAAAATAATTTGAGGAAGTTTAGTTAACGTAGTAATAATATTAATCACTTGCTGATGGCCCTTTATATTTCTCAGATAACCTCTCCTAAATGACTCCATGTAACCATTCAAATAACTACAAGCACAAATAAAACTAAAGTAATCTGGGAAAAGATAGAAAAAAGCTTCTGTCATCTTCTGTGGCGATAACTGTGACAGTAGAGCAGACGCAGTATTTTAACATCATCAGCATAGCTGTTATTTGCTGTTCCAGTTTTTCCTAGATTATTCGTTGTTAGTCTTTAATGAAGGTTCTTGTGGTAAACAGACACAGTCTTCTCTAATGTAACAGCTAGAGTATTCAGAAGAAAATCGATAAAATAATCTAACAAGGATTAATCATAAGTAGTTGCTTGTATATGAGTTTCGAAAGATCTTTTATTCATGTGTACAGTATCAGTTGCTATTAGTGATTCCGCCATCTTATCTGTATATAAAACACTCCTCTTGTTCTTTAAGAGCTGCCATTAAAAATCCAAACACCCGCTGTGCTTGGTGTTTACATGGTCGCTAACGATGGAAACTAGTAAAAGTTATGAAACTATCTTACAAACAACGAGCTCTGTTTTACGGATACATCTTTGCTATTTTGAAGAACCAGAAATTCACACGTGTTCAAATACGAAAGGTGGCTACACGTACCGGAAGTTGACTGTCTGCGGCTGTTTACTAACCGCTGAAAACACCAAGTTAACGCAAACAGAAAACAAATTAAGCAAAAAAAGCCCCCCACCAAATTATTTTTATTACTTGTTTGTACACGAGACAAGATGTAGTATTGTACTGTCACCTTAAACAATAGCCAACTCATCTTTAGCGAGTCTTTCGTTTACATTAGAAATCAAAAGTTAAACATAATAATAATAATAAATGCTTTAAATTATTTAGAATGTTTGTATACTGGTCGCAAAATGTTTCGCTATCTGTATATAAACCCGCCATCGTTTTTCCAGTGAGATCCAAAGAAGTCTGGTTGGTGACTTGTTTGTAAATCACGCAGCAGGCCAGCACTAATTGTAGCTGAGGGGAATTCTGCGCCACTACCGGCAATTAAAGATTAGCGCAAACAAGTGCGTATAACTCAATCTCTGTTTCATTATAAGTCATCAAGGAAGTATAATGGGAAATGATGCGCATGGCTGGAGACTAAAGACAAGAACGTTTGCCGTAACCAGATTAAATTGAACACGAAATTGTGCAGAATTTGGGAATAAGTCTACAAAAGTTGGATATTTTGGAACTGAAGTCGTTGGCTATACGTCTAGGTCACATCACTTCACAGGTACTATAACGTGCTCAGGACGAAGGAAGGGAAAAGGAAATACAGAGGCGGTGGTTAATTTTGCCAACGCCATTGGATTCAACTGAATGCCCGCTCACGGAGTTCGTCTCCAAAGTCGCTGCTCTGCCCCCTTCCCGGAGTTTGATTTTCCTTTGTATATGTATGGTCGGACACGCCATCGTTCGGGAGGGAGTCGGGATCTCCGAAAAACGGGGGCGGATAAATGAAGTATCCGTTTACCGCGGTCAGGGCAAACGAACAACGAGAGGAGCCACCCCATTAAAATACCGCTTGATGTCTGCTAAATAATAAAACATTTCAAACGAAAACGGCTTTTGTTGAAAAGGCAGATCGAGTGAAGTACGGCACAAGTCTTCCTACTTCAGGCAGTCTGGGTTAGGACATGGCGTCACCAAAACAAGTACGGTTGGTCTACAGAGCCGAAGGCTTTGAAATCACGTGGTCTTCGTTGCAGCGTCAATTAGATGACTGGGAATTGATTGCGGGGGGGGTTTATCAGGGTGTGAAGCTGTGTAAGACGCCTCCTCCTTCAGAGTACTTTAATCGAGCCCTCTAAACGGCTTGAAATGTTCCGTCTGTGCGGTGGCCACGACGAACTTGCAGGCTGACTGAGTACGGCGGCGGGAAAAGATTCTGACTTCCTAGCTGTTCGTGAAAATCGAAAAATTGACTTTTTAGAAAGTTTGAAGATTCCATAAATATTCCTGCACGTTTACACTCGTTTTGGTTTTTTAAAGTTATTTTCTCTCTCTCTTTTTTTTGAAAGTTTGCTAATGACAGTTTTACTTACTCACTGAAAACTTGCAAACTATTATTGTTAAAGTTTTCTCATGAGATTTCATTATAGTGAGACTTTCTCACAATTTTGAAGGCATTTTGATGAAAAACAAGAATCTCATTCGGGGTCCACAAAATGCAGGGTTAGCCGAGAGCTTTCCGTCATAGACGGACTGAACCGACTTCTAGACGCCCCCAAAAATCACATTTCAAAATTATTTCGTCTTCTCCATCCAGTAAACCCATTGATTAAAAAGTTAGTTGAATCCTCTTCATTTAATTCTATTTTTTTGTGTGTATTTAATTAATTATTCCATTTTTTATATAAGAGTTTCCTTTGCTTTATAAGATGGCGCGCAGTGTTTTCTCTAAAACCCAACTTAGTTAATTTACGTCCTGATCCAGGTGTGGGAAATGTGGACTTCCGTCAAATGAGCCTCGTGAGCTGGATGTGGCTTTCACCTGTGCGTAAAGTTCGGCTCATTTTCTTCTAATCTACTGCTCTTCTGTCGATCCCTGACTAAATACAAACACACGACAATAAATGCATGCGTATATACGAATGTCGCTTTAAATACCAAATTAAACCCTTTTGCTTTTTGTTGTTTTTACACTAAACACATCTATACACATACGAATAGAATTCTTTTACTTCTTCACGTTTGCCGAGTGTAAAAACCAGTTTCCAGAGATCGCACTATTTCATTTCTTTTACTTTATTTCCTTTAGAAAAAAATTGAAGTAAGTGAAACCTTAAACAGCGAGGTGACGAGCCCGGCTGTGTAAGGACTTCCTGCTGCAGAGTTGTAATTTAGTTTTATGCCGGACCGCGCTCCACATCTGAAGAGAAGCGGCTAATCGAACAGCATCATCTCTCCCGGTTGACGTCAGTAGACACCATTAATTATATATCCTCGCGGGGAAAGGTTTAAACAAAAGGCCGATACTTTTGAAAGGTAATCAGGTTTCGTTAATTTTTATGAGCATTAGAAAAACTCCCGAATGGAGCCATTTAAATCTGTAAACATGGTTTCTCACGTCGAAATGCTCCTGGCCATCCGATGGAGCTGACAATAGTTCGGAGGAGTTTTACATCTCGCACTGTCATTAGCCGGTCTGGAAACGGCGTCAGGGAGAGGGACAGAAGACACGGAGCATTCGGAACACAAAATCGTCGCGGGGAGTGTTTCGGATATCAACGCTAACGTGGAGATTATCGCCTGATCCGGGTGAACTGCTGGTAGCTGATCTTCCTCATCAATCTTTTATTTTTCCTGCGACAATTGTATCGCCAGGAATATAAACGTGGCCGCCTTCACGAGGTGCAGCCTGGGAGAGCAACAACTCCTACGAAACGAAGATAAAGCGAAAGTACGAACCAACAGACAAATTATTTCGGGAAACTTTCTTTTCCTGTTATTTATGTACCTACGTCCTCCCCCCCTTTTTATTCCGAGTTAGAAGAAAAGTTGAACTGCTGCCAATATTTCTGGGAAAATTTTAAAGTAAATATCTTATTTTTAAAAGATTTCTAAAAAAGAAAAAAAAAAAAAAGAAAGATGCCTTCCCGATTTATTTAGCCCAGGTGGCGGTAGTGTTCTGGTCTAAGGTAGGCAAGCCATTACTTTCGCGCCAATAAAGATTGGTTATCGTTTACAGTGCTTCCATTTCCACGACCGTAATCCCTCAGATGCCAGTTTCTGATCTACTGTTGCCTTCAAATGTCTTTCTATTCTCTCTATTTCCTTTCCCTTTGATCGTTTTTCTAACGCCTTCATTTACTTCTGTAATATTTCGATTCCCGTTTATTCTGTTTACTCTGTACATACCTCGTGTCTCGAGTTATTTCCGCACCGACTTCATACTTTACGTAAGTTAGAGGGTTCCATTAAAAACTCTTCATGCCCTTCTCCCGCTGAACTTCTATATCCGGCCCGCGATCCCTCAGCTACCAAAACTCTGAAGACCACTTGTCGTCTATTTCAGTATTTTTGAATTCGCTCTTCAGCGACCAAAGTCAAACGATCTGACATCATCCGCTTTATTCCCGCTGGCTATTTATTTTCTAAAAATAAACCCTGTAGCACTACTACTGAGGTAACGAGCAACCATCGCGGGCGGTTAGTATTGTAATGAAAATAGCAACGAGTAATTGGTCATAACCTTATGGTCTGATGACAACAAATGTAACCCGGGTCCCGAAGACTTGTTGACTGTTGTGGGTAGGGATATAGTGTGGGTGGTTAGTAACTAATTTACGCGCCATGTTGACGCGCACCTGTTAGATATGTGACAATGGCGGTACAGCCTACGTTAAGAGTCCGGCAGTGTGCAGTACATTCTACCATCAGTTAGTCTTACAGCGATATTCGCTTTCTGCTTGTGTTTTTTAAAACTCCATCCTTCAGTTTCTAACCGCTGTAGTACTACGAACAGTAACGAAAATGCAGGTATTTTAAATGATGAGAATCTGGGTAGGCAAAAAGTGAATGATGAACTACAATGCTGCTGTCTATGCCTTATTTATACTTTATTAATCCGATCAGAGATATTTTCGGTCTAGAAAAGTAAACAACAGAAAGTCCGACCATTTCCAACGCCCACAGTAACTAATTATTTCCATTCAACATTTCCGGTTTTGCGATAAATGATATTTTCTGCATACAAACCACATAGAACCTGCCTCGGTTTGATTTCTTAAACCGTCGCAGTGGCGGCTACACCGTAAGAGCCCCGTTAGTCGATAATTAAAATCGACAATGTTAACGATTACCTATCTGAGCGCGGGATCGGACAGCAGCAGAACTCGGCAGCGCAGCGCCCAAGCAGAAAATGAACTTTGAATAAAACGAATAAATAACGCGACAATTAGGACGGGCGAATCGAATTAAAGTTATTAGCATAAATACTGGTCATGAATACGTAATGGGAAACAGTAGGCCAGGCAATTTAGACTTTTTAAACATTTAAGTTAGGCATTAATAATGCGTTATGCTTTGACACCGTGTTATTTAAAATATTTTTCCGTTCGAACTGGCAATAATTTTTCATTTTGTTGATAGGAGAAACTTGTGATTTAGATTTTGTTACGATATGGCTGCAGTGGTGACATACTGTGGTATCGATATAGTTGTGATGGTGATATGGCTGTCATGTTGATAAAGATTTGGTGGTTATGTAGCTGTGGTGAGGACATATTGTCGTGTTTATAGAACGAGGGCAGGTGATGATGTAGCAGTGAAGATGTCATAGCCGTGGCGATGGTATAGGTAGTAATATGGGTTAGTCATGGTATAACCGTGTTAGTGAAATATATGTGGGAATGACATACTATAGCGATAATATAACTGGTTATGATATAGCTGTGTTTGATTATGTTTATGATGATGTAAGGGATAATATAGCTGTGGGGATGGCATACTGTAGTGATGATTTACTTGTGTTGACGATATAACTATGAAGATGTCATAGTTGTGGTGATAACATAGATGATAATATAGCTGTCGTGATGAAATAACTTTGTTGATGATATCATTGTGATCTTTATATAGCTTTGTTGATGGAATAGGTGTATTTCCGATACAGCTGTGAAGATGTGATAGCTGAAGTGATGTAGTGATGACATATACTGATGGTTATATATCTGTAGTGTCGATACAGCTGTGGTAATGATATATATGGTGATAACATGCTTCGATGGTGGTATAACTGTGGTGATGACATACAGTGAAGATGACACAACAGCGGTGAGGGGTACTTCGCGATCTTTGTTGCAGTTGCTGAAATATCAATCAACCTGTCTGTAACTTGCACATTTCGGTTAGCAACAAAAGTGAGTTTTTTTTTTTACCCGAGTTTCCCCTCCTCTCTGTCTTCTACGACCAGCTGCTGAAAACAGCCATTAACCATCGAAAAGCGGTTTTGTGTAATTCCTGGGTGCGAAAGAGCAAGATTGCGGCGGTCGGTAAACATTCTTATAGTTCTCAGAACAGTGTGCGTGTTACACCTGCCAGGTAATGTTTTCAAAAAATTCGTGTGTGACGGTAATTTTTAGTAACCAGCGTATACAGTTGAGAACAAATATCGCAGTCATCTCTCTCTCTCTCTCTCTCTCTCCTCTCTCTCTCGCCAGTCTTCCTTGTACCAAAAAGCTATAGCAAAGTGCTTTCAACAGCAGATGGTCAGACAGCTACGCTAACTCTCTGGTCACTTTGAAGCATCCGGAAATGAGATGTCAGTTAGTTTGGGTAAGGCGATTTTTGTTTTGTTTGTGTGTACGGATAAACCGTATGAAGCTTTTAGCGAAATGAAACGGGAAAGACTGTGATTACGTTAATACATTATGTGCAAATAGCTGAAAAACACGGCAAAGGCATCAATTTAGCAGCGAACAAATTAAAAG